>CM033108.1:6804831-6852830 GCA_019321725.1 Paulownia fortunei
CACCTCAGTAAGTCTTTATATAGGTTGAAACAATCTCATGGGGTATAGTTTGGTCAGTTTAGCAATGTTGTGACTACTTTTAGCAAGAAAAATGTCTTGAGAGTCTATTCTATCAACATGCTTGTGCTTGTAAAATATTTCAAGTGGTTTATATTGATGGTAATGTGATTATAATGGATGACAATAAAGAAATTATGGAATTAAAGTTATTTTTACAATCACATTCGAAACAAAGGATCTTATTAAATTGAGATACTTTGTTAGGTTTGAAGTAGTAAGATCATGGCATGGCATTGCAATTTATCAAAGGAAATACTCTTAATTTATTACATAGGACAGACCTGTTCGGAACAAATCATGTTGATTACCTCCGGATGTTAATGTCAATCTCCTAGAATAAGGAGGTGTGCTATTGAATAATTTTAAACAGTATAAACAACTTGTTTTTGTTGGAGGTAACTTGGTTTCTTGGAAAAGTAAGAAGCAAAATGGCATCTCTAGGTTAAGTGCAAATGTAGAGCCATGGCGTACACTACACTACATGTGAATTAACTTAGGTGAAGAACTTGCTATGACAACCTGGGTTCATGAACACTCCACCAATGGATTTAGCATATGATAATGAGAGCAATCCAAATTCTTTTGCATTAAAGTACAAAGTATATTGAGTTTAACTGTCACTTCATGCAAAAAAGATCTTGGAGAAAGTTGTCTCCACATTCAAATAGGCTGATTTATTACGAAGGCATTAAATCAACAAAGGGTTATCTGTAATGAGCTTGGGACAGTATAAAAATATTCTTTAGCTTGAGGGAAGTACTAAGAGTATACATGTAACCGTATCTTTGAGTGATTCTAGTATAAATACAACTAGGCCAGTCATTTTTTGGTGAACTAACACATTCTCTAGGGGAAAAAAAGTGTAAGCATCAATCCAAAAACTTTAAGGTAATGGTTAGAGTATGACTAGAACCATATAGTCCACTTTAAGAGCCTTTCTTTATTTAATGTGGAGTAAGTACTTATATTCTCTAATACCCTCCCACACATCTTACTCAATTTTCTTTTTAATCATTATGAGGATTAGCACAGGGGTTCTAGGGATACGTTAGGAATAATTGAAAGCTCTATGGGTATCAATGTTCAGCACGAACTCAAAGGCCACTCAAGTTAAGCCCGAGCGAGAAGAAATTCCAATTATGTGCCTCAAAATGGAAGATAGAAGGCCACAGGGCTAAGGTGGCAAAGTAAATAGTAGAAGTTGATATTGGGGAGGGTAGGATTGTGGGCTTTCAAAAGTGGCACTGATATCATGGGAAGCACCTTATGATAGTTGGTAGAGTAAAGCCTCTAGACCATATAAACCACCTTGAAAGTGTTAAGTTTTTTCAATGTGTGAAAAGTACTTGTCTATAATCTTCAGTATTAGCAAAAAGGCAAGCACTTTTAGAAGAATCCAAATAAGAGGCCATAAATAATGAGGTCGGTATCAGCAGGTAAAATGAACTAAGAAGATATAAGGAACGCCTTATCTGCTTATGTCCCTGAAGAAGGTGGAAATAATTTTTTTCTTACTTAAATGGATTAATCGCTTCTCCATATGGGAGATGATAAAATAATGCGTAGGTCAATAGGAGTTCCAAGAAGTGCAGATGTATAGCATATTACCCTCTTTATTTCCTCTTTGAGGAAGAAAGCAATTTGAAGAACCGTGAGCATGTGAAAACTGAAATTATCATTAGCCATGGATAGCAACTCTTGGTGAGAACAAGACATTGACCACATGTGCTCAGAATTCATTTCTATAAATAACTTGGTTATTCCTCATTTTGGTCAATTGTAATTACTATTTTCTTTGATGGAGATTTCAGGTAAATACTGATAGATAAAAACATTAACTTGTCATATTTTTACCTGATTTTATGCCACTTAATTCAAAATCAATGAATAAAGGATCAGGATCCCTAATGAATGATAAAAGATCATTCATAAAGTGCATAATCTAAGTTTACCCACTCAAGATATGTATTTACTATGAATGGCCTTCTAATTAGCAAATACATGTACTTGTGAGCAAATGAATGAAAATAATGGGGATTACGCTAGGAATGCTGAAAAAAGGTGCTAAACTCTTGTAGTCAAAACTAAAGCCACATAATTTCAAAACACTAATGTTATGGTGCCTTTAAAAAAAGAAATTACATGCCAAAGAAATGAGTGAATGACTTGCATTGTAAGCTACGAGTTAAAATACTATGGAAACTATGAAGCAACAAAAAGTAAGAGCAAGCAAGGGGAATTTTTTTCAACATTTCCAGGAACATGTATTTGTTCATATATAAGGATCCACATGAATGTTATAAATAAGCTCTACCAGGGATTGCCAAGCAATTGATGTTGAGTTCTCTTTCCTTTTTAGTAAGAAATGAATGGAATGCAATATTTAGATACTAAGTAAATTAAATATCTATTATTGTTGAAAGCAGTAGTCATGTTGTTCAGGTAAAGGATATAGGTAAAGTTTTCACAGCTTGAATGCAATAATATATTACTTTCATCCTAAAATCACATGTCCATTGGTGTTGTTGAGTTATCAACATGACTATTTTTTTAGGTTCAACAATAAATAATTTAGTTATTTTTTTCAACCTATTTGAAAATATTACATAATTCTCACAATATAAAGATTTAAAGCAATGTTAAAACTGTTCCAAAAAAATAGTGAGTTATTTCAAAGATTAAATAGTTTGACTTTCTTATATAGCAAAGAATTTTTGGACAGAGATATTTTATGTGTTACCTAGTTGACCTTAAGTTGTTCTATCTGTGTGATTGATTACAAGGAGTAAATATTTTAAACTTGTTCCTCTTTTAAATCATTTGTATGAGGACGTGTTAATAATCATAGAAAGTATAGATAAGTTAGAAGATGATAGAAGTATGCAATCATTTATAATTATGCTCTGGCTGCTTGCCTAAAAGTTCATTTGTTGGAATCTGCGATATTTTAGATTTCTATTTTAGCATATGTTGAATGGTTAATTTTTCTTTAACTAAGTTGCATTATTTGCTTGTGCAGATCTATAGAGGTCTTCAGTCTCACATTGGGTTGATGAATCATTTATTTGATGATATCCCTCGGAGAATTCTATAGTGCATTAATGTAGACCATAAAGCACATTCTTCTCAGGAGTTTACCGCTTTAAAGCAGAATGCAACTCAAAGTTAGTTGTTGCTATCATAATTATGGAGAAATACTTTCTTGAAAATGTGGATAAAAAAACAAAAATAGACATGATACCTCAAGCCATATACAACTGGGGTAAAATCTATAGTTGTACATTCGATTGTTTACGCTAATGATAAATAGGTTGTTTTTCCTTCCTAGCACTTGCCCATGCTATCCTTATTACTTGGTATATAACGATGGATAAGTAATTATGACCAGTTCCTATAAATTACTCATTAGAAGCAAAGTTTGTTGTATCTGTTAACTAACAAAAACATGTTTTAGTTATGTCTTCTACTTCTCTTAATCTTATTTATGTTCTTCAAAACTTTTGGTTTCTATTCTCAACTGAATTTCTACTGATTTTAGATCTAGATTAATTGAATGTAGTTAACTTTAGGTGGTAAGAACACCAATGTACTCACCAAATCTAGGCAAACTTTATCCTTTTTGTTCTTCTAGCTACCAACATTCTATTCTTTAGATACTATTGAGAGTAATCCTGAAATTGTGTATAGTTATTTTGGGCATTCATTTTTCCTGCTTTCCTTGTAGCATTTATTAAAACATCACTTGACATTTTAATTGAAACATTTTTTTGAACTAAATAAAATAATTCATGACTATATGTTTTTCTATTGGGATAAATACATCAAGTTCAATCAAATTACTGTTTAAACACTAATGCAACAGAAATGATAATTATCCTTCTCTTATGTGAACCTAGCAGAAAATAATAACAAACAAACCAACCACAATTGAAACAATATAAAATCACCACAAATATAAAAATATGAGCAATTTTTATGGTGGAAAACCTTCCTGATGTGAGGAGTAAAAACTACGGGACCGTAGTCTACCAAAAAATCTCCACTATAATCAAAATGGAGATACAAAAAATTCAACAATCTGCCTTAAGTGATATACAAACACAAATACCTCATGATAATTCAATTTTGGCAACAAACAAGTTCTACTAAGAGAAATTGGAAAGATCTCACCCAAAATATGACACTACTATTCATGAATAGTAAATTCGATCTTCACTATTGTAAATCTAAAACTATGAGTGTTGAACGTACTATCAAATTTGTAGCTCAATCCAACAGTTCGCTTTTCCAAAACAGCCTCTTGATCTAGACTGCCCCTAGTGTTCTTCCAAAAATCAAGACTGTTTTGTTCATCACAAAATCAGATGCTAGAGAATTTAGAACTGGATCTTCACTGTTTAGATTGTAGCTCAATGTCTCTTGAATGTGTTGTCCATATTTTAGCTTGATCCAATGGTTTGATTTTTCTCGATCGTGTTTTGAATGTGACTGGTCGGATGATGCTTTCAAAAACTAATTTTCTTCTCATCTATCTCTTTCTTTTTCTTTTTCTCTCTCTTGTTTTTTCTGATTCTGAACAAAAATAATCTGGACTCTATATCCTAAGTTAGCAAAAAATATCATTTGATAAAATTGCCCTTCATTTAAATTAGGTATTGGATATCATCACATTGGGAAAACCCAACCCAATAAATCTCCCTCTTTTCGATTATATGGAAGGATTCACCATCCTGATGATCAATCAACAAGTCTCAAGCTTTTCCCTTGGTAGATATTTCGTTAACATATCAGATCCATTTCGATTGGTGTGAACTTTTTCAACCTCCAAGAATTTATTATTCAAAACATCTCTAATCAAATGATATCTCATATCGATATGTTTTGATCTTGAATGAAAAGTAGAATTCTTACCAAGGTGTATGACACTTTGGCTATCACAAAATAAAACATACCACTGCTGCTTAAAACTAAGCTCCTCCGCAAATTTCTTCGTCCACAACAAGTCTTTACAAGCTTCGATTGTTGCAATAAACTCTATTTTTGTGGTAGAAAGTGCAACACACTTTTGCAACATTGATTGCCATGCTACAGCTCCCCCTGCAAAATTAATCAGGTAACTAGAAGTTGACTTACAAGTATCCACATCTCCTGCCATGTCTACATCTGTAAAACCAACCATTAGTGGCTCACCATTACCAAAACCAAGTCTCAAACTGGAAGTACCTCGAAGGTATCTCATAATCCATTTGATTGCATTCCAATGCTCTCTTCCAAGATTGCATTCAGATTACCCCCAAGTCATTCATAGCAAAATGCCGACTCAACTGTAACTTCAACCCAACAATTCTTGATTTGTTCTTGCTAATAATAATCATGTCATCAATATATAGTAGCAAAATTATAAAGTCATCATCAGAGAATTTCTTAACAAATACACAATGTCAGAAGTTGTTTTTCGAAAGCCTTACTCTCCCACAACTAATTCAAACTTTTTGTACTGCTATCTCGATGCCTACTTTAAACCATAAAGATTCTTTTTCAGCTTGCACATATAGTCATCTTTTCCCTTTACTTTGAAACTCTCTGGTTGCTCCATATAAATTTCTTTTTCTAAATTACCATGAAGAAAAGCAGTTTTGACATCCATTTGCTCAACCTCCAAAATAAGACTAGTTGCTAAACCAAGCACAACATGAATAGATGACATCTTAATAATAAGAGAGAAGATTTAATCAAAATCAATACCTTTCTTCTCGCTGAAACCCTTGACAACTATCCTAGCTTTGAACCGTGGTTGTGTAGTATGCTCATCCTGCTTTATCTTGTATACCCACTTGTTCTTCAAAGCTGTTGTTCCCTCAGGCAGTTTTATTAGTTCAAATGTCTCATTCTCATATAAGGATTTCATCTCATCTTGCATGGCATCAAACTATTTATTTGTGTATGCATCTTTCATAGCTTCTTCATAACATTCGAATTCTCCCCCATCTGTTACTAATACATACTGACTCACAGGATAACATTTGAAAGGTACTAGGATTCGGGTAGACCTCTTAAGTAGTGTCTCAACCTCTAATGCTGGAACCTCTTATGGTAGCATTAGTTGATCTATATTATCTGCCTCAACCAGTGGATGTATTGGCACATGATGCTGAGGAGCTACATCCACCAAGTCAACCAAATCATCACTAGATTTAGATGCTATCTTATCTGCCTTCTCAATGCCCTTTTTGGTCTGGTCTTCAACAAATACATCATCTCAACTTCTGATGAGTTTCTTCTCCACTGGGTTATAAAATGTGTAACCAAACTCATCCTATCTATTGCTAAGAAATACACACTGTCGAGTCTTGACATCAAGTTTAGACCTTCTATCTTTAGGAATATGAAGAAAGGCATCCAAAAACATGCAAATAGTTGTAGAAAATATCCTTCCCTGACAAAACTCTATCTGGAACATCAAAATTTAAAGGAACACATGGCGTGATATTTAAAATATGTACAACTGTATTCAAAGCCTCACCCCAGAATGATCTTAGCAAACCTGCTTCTGAAAGCAAACATCTTGCCCTTTCAACTAGTGTCATATTTATCATTTCTGCTAGCCCATTCAACTGAGGAGTCTTAGGAGACATCTTTTAATGTCGAATACCCTGTTCTCTGTAATACTTATCAAAAGGACCAGAATACTCACCTTCATTATCAGTTCTAATGCACCTCAATTTTTTTCCAGTTTTTCTCTCAACCAAGGCCTGAAATTATTTGATCGCATCTAACACTTGGTCTTTTGTCTTCAAAGTATAAATCCACAACTACCTTGAGTGAACATCTATAAAAGTCACAAATTAGAAAGCACCACCAAGTGTTTTTTGTTTTCATAGGGCACAAATATTAGAATATACTAAATCAAGTATACCTGGCATCCTTGAAGGAGTGGATGTTTTGAAAGCAACTCTGGTCTATTTTCCTGCCAAGCAATGAGCACATTTCTTCAAGGATGCATTCTTCATTTTAGGAATGAGATTCTTCTTGGACAAAATCATTAATCCTTTCTCACTAATGTGACTAAGTCTGTTGTGCCAAAATTGAATTTTATTTTCATCCTCTATTGCATTTATGGAGCGATCAAGGAATTTTTCCTGCATCAAATATAATGAAGAATATTTCTTGCCTCTAGCCACAACCACAGAACCTTTCGTGAGCTTTCATTGACTATGAAAGAACATGCTGCAAAATCCCTCATCATCAAGTTTTCCAACATAAATCAAATTCAAACCAAGATTAGGTAGATGTCTAACATTTTTCAAAATCAACATTGTACTATTACTAGTCTCCAAACACATATCTCCCATTCCAATGACTTTAGCTAAACCATCATCACCCATCCTAACATTTCCAAAATCACCTAGTGTGTAGGATGTAAATAAATCTCTTCGAGATGTAGCATAAATAGATGCACCACTATCAATTACCCAACTAGTCTCATTAAATGCAAGATTAACAACATTAAATTCATGAAGGATAAGGAAGTCACCTATGATAGTAGAAACTCAATCATCACCATTACCTCATCATTTTTCTTTTCCTTTCCGTTATCTTTCTGCTTTTCTTACTTCGGTCTTTGGCAATGCTTCATTATATACCCTTTGATACCATAATTATAGCACTCAACATTGGCATATCTGTTAGACTTGCTTCTGCCTCTATCTTTACTTTTTGGACCCTTAATTTTGCTTCTCCCCCTCTTTTCTGTAATCAAGACATTTGAACGTGTGAAAGAACTTTGTGACTTTCTTCTCATTTCCTCATTCAGAATACTTCTCTTGGCCAAATCCATGGTAATGACACCATCTAGGGCTGAGTTAGATACAGATGTCCTGAATGTCTCCCATGAGTCCGGCAATATACTAAGAAGCCATAACCTCTGCACTTCATCATCAAACTTGATATTCATTCCAGCCAACTGATTAACAATACCTTAAAATGCATTCAAGTGATCAGTCATAGGAGTTCTATCTTGGTATTTCAAATTCATCATTTGTTTGATAAAAAACAACTTGTTGTTCTCTATTTTTCTAGCATATAACTGCTCAAGATTTTTTCCCATAAGGATCGTGCATTTGTTTCACCGCTTACGTGGTTTAAAACATTATCATCTACCCACCGCCTAATGTAACAACATACTTGATGCAATATATTCCATTCAACATTATTTTTACTATCAGACTTTGTACTTTCAAACACGGAAAAATAATAGTCTTTCACATACAAAATATCCTCCATTTTTCCCTTTCATATTTGTTAATTAGAATCATTAAGATTCACCATTCTACTTGTATTAGTTTTCATGTTCACCACAAGACACAGAACATAGCCCGTGCTCTAATACCACTTTGTTGGGGTAAACACACCAAGTTCAATCAAATTACCGATTAAACACCAATGCAACAAAAATGATTATTATCCCTCTCTTATGTGAACCTAGCAAAAAATAATAACAAACAAACCAACCATAATTTCAGCAATATAAAATCACCATAAACACAAAAACACGATCAATTTTTATCATGGAAAACCTCACTATAGTCCACCAAAAAATTCCTACTATAATCAAAATAGGGATACAACAAGTTCAACAATCTACCTCAAGTCATATACAATTATAAACACCTCAAGATAATTCAATCTTGGTAACAAACAAGTTCTACCAAGAGAAATTGAAAAAATCTCACCCAAAATGTGGCACTACTGTTTATGAATGGTTTCTAATGAAAAGAGGTTGTAAATCCAATCAGTTTCAAATCTACAACTGTGAATCATAAATATACTATCAAATTATCAGCTCAATCCAATGGTTCAATTTCCCAAAACATCCTCTTGATCTAGACTGCCCCCAATGTTCTTTCAAAAAACTGCACTACATTATTTATCATAAAATTAGATAGTAGAGGACTAAGAACCAGATCTCCACTATTCAAATTGTAGCACAATGTCTCCTACACGTTCTGTCCAAATTGTAGCTTGATCCAATGGTTCGATTTCTCCCGATCTTATTTTGAATGTGACTGGTCGAATGATGCTTTCAAAAATCGATTTCCTTATCCTCTCTCTCTCTCTCTCTCTTTCTCTCTCTTGTTTTTGCTGATTGTGAACAAAATACGTTTGGACTCTATACCCAAAGTCAATAAAAAATGTCATTCGACAAAATTGCCATTTATTTAAAATGGGTATTGGATATCTTCACATTGAGGAAACCCAACCCAACATTTTCTGGATCACAATTCACTCATCTGAACTTTGAAGGGTTTTATACTGTTGTCTTGGAAAAAAAAGGACGTTGTGGTAGTTGTGGCATCCATCAAGTATTAAAATTTATCTTTTATTTTAGTGTCCATGATTCTACTATTTCTAAATACTTTTGGTTTGTGGTGTTAGTCCCTATCTAAAATTTTTATCTAGAAGAGATATTGGAGCCTCACGTCTGACATTTGATAAAAAATGGTGCTTTCTAGAAGAGATATTGGAGCCTCACGTCTGACTTTTGATAAAAAATAATGCTTTCTTATTCCTATGAAAACACTTTTTAAGTTAGTGTTGGCTTGTTCTTTATCGATAATTTTGTATTGTGGAGCTGAACTGGCTCAAACTAGCAATCACTCTTTAAGTTCTTGTATGTTCAAATCTACAAACAGCTACTAATCAGTATCATCATATCCATGTAACAACTTCAGGTCATAGAACTATTTTGTTTTAATATGAGAATCATATTAGCTAGTATCAACAAGCTTGGTCGTTTGCTATAAGTTTTGTAAGCAACTCACACTTCTAATTGTATCGCATTTCATATATTTCCAAGTGAGGGCTCTCATCAGAGAACACTAGTCACCTTGTGAGGTTTGTTCAAATTACTCAAAAATCCTTTTATTTTTGGAAAATTACACAAACACCCATGTTCAAGTCTATCGAACAGAAAAGTGATTGGAAAGAGCAAAGTAACTTTTTTGCCTCTCTGAAAAATGGCCAAAAATAAAGAATCAATCCATTGTGCAAACAAAAATGTCCCTCAATTTCTAAATTGAAAAATTCCCACATTTTATCTATTTTCCCTCCTATCCATATATATATATAATATATATATATATATATATATCACATACACAGAGACATATTTATGTACACCACACCACAAATATATGCAGAGAGAGACACACACACAAAAACACATAAATATATACACAAATACGCATACATACACACATTTTTATTTAGAGGGTGGGAGGTAGGGCACTTGGGATGGGGGTTGGGGGTGGTGGTGGGGTGGGGTGGAGTGGTGGAGGTGGGCCGGGGTGTTGGGGATAAGTTTGATTTGGGGTGGGGATAGGGTGGCAGGTATGGGGTTCATGTGTGGTAGTACGGGGTTGGGTGTTGAGTACGAGTTGCTACAAGTGATGGCAGGAATGGGTGGGAGTGGGGGTGGGGGAGGAGGGGGTTGGGTAGGGAAGAGAAAGAAGAGAAAGAAGAGAAAGAAGACAAATAGAAAAGGAAATATAAAATATAAAATCATAGGGAAAAAATAAAAATAAAAATAAAATGAAAAGTTTATATGATTTTTTTGTTTTTTAATTAGTAGTTATATATTTATCATAATTAAATGAGGTTTTTGTAGTCATTAACTATTATTAAATTTTTAATTGGCTAAAAGTTACTCCTCGCTCTCAATTGTAGTATATTTTTCTTAGTGCCTTAACAAAATATAGTTAGTTTTTTCTTAAATTTGTTAAATTATTGTTTGGTAATTAATTAATTATGATGAATTAGTTATTTGATTATTTAATTAGTCAAAAATAAATAGTTAGTAATTTTTATTATTTAAGTAATTAAAGATAATCAATTATTCTATTAATTAAAAATCATTACTATCATATCAATTTCATTTTTGTTGGACAATAATAGCTAAAGTAAAGTTACATTATATAAACAGAAAGAGAAGTTATTTAAATAAAAATTAATAGAATATAAAAATTTGAAAAAAATAGAGAAGAGTAGCTTAAATAAAATTATATTACATTCACACCACTGAGGTGTATATGTATAGTATAATATCCAAGGCTGCTAATGTTGAAGGGCTTTTGAGTTCGTGAAAATTGATTAAACGTGAAGATGGCCCAGGGGTATTCTCGGAAAAGCACCCCATTATTTTGGCTGACATCATCAATTTTTTGGACCGAAAATTTTTGGACAGGGAATTTATAATGAGAACATCACTAACATGGGGTGTATAACTTTTCAAAATAGAGGAGCTTTTTTTGGTAATGTGACCAAACTTCAGGGATTGTCTATGTAATTCTCTCGTTTTAGTATGTATGAAACTTAGTTGTACTCAAGTGTACAACTTGGGTCTCTTTAGAAAAGTCTACGTTAGTCTATAAAATTTAATTATCTATGCTCTCTTATTCTGTTTTTCTTTTCAATCATGTTGATAAAACATTCCTGCTTTTCCATCACACTGTGGTTTCCATTATTTCACCTCTTACTAACTTTCCATTGTATCTTGCTTTGATTGTTATCCTGGTAATGTGTCACCTAAAACCTTTGTTGGCAAAATTTTTAAGATAATAGCTAATTGGATGAGCTTTGACATGCAGAATCCATGGGATACAAATAGCAGAATTATCTTTTATTGCAACTTGCAGCAAATTCTGTTAGCAGGGAATGTGTCGACCCCTTCTTTGTTGTATAGAACAGGTAATTTATTCATTAAGAATCATGTTAGAACATATTGTGATATAAAGAAGGTATAAGACGTACTGCTAAGATATCAACATTCAATAATAATGAGTTTCAAAAGTCTTCCAACCCTATCGTAGTTCCTATATTTACATTTCCTATATCAACCTGATCCTGCTTCCCAAATCCACATGGCTTGTGAAGCCCCTGTAGTGGAATCCTACCATGAACCAAATAATTAGTGAGAACTTTACTTTTTCCTAAATTGGATCCACATGGATTAAGAACCCTGACCTTATCATCTCTATCATTAATTAATCAAGAAATGATGAATTCTCCTTTCTTCCGAAGGATTAAGAATTTTTTCAAGTGCAAGACCCAACAATGCTGCTAGGACGGAATTGTAATCATGGAGCCTGGACAACTTTCTGCTAGTAAATGTCTATTGAATGTTAAAAAGGGAATCGACAATAGTAGTTTAGAGATTTGTGATCCACGAAGAAGAAGATTGTGACATTATGCAAAATCAATTTCATTATCAGCTTTCAGACACTCGAGAGAGTTTATTACTAGTTGTACATTATTAACACAGGATAATCAAATCTAAATTTTCAGTTTGTCAAGGTAAACTTTAGTACTTGGATAGCCAAACTACATCAAGAACCACATAAATGGCTAGTAAGAAGCAACTGAAAATAGTGAAGGCTATCGAAATAGCAACAGGATCACAGAAAAATGTGCAAGGGTTTGCACAAGTTTGGCAGAGCTGAATGATGGATTCCCAGTTCAGATTTGTAACACCTGATGCTGTTAATGTTATTTTTCCTTATTAGCCTTGGTAAAGGCACTAATGTAGCTGCTAGACAAGACGACTATAGTTAGTAATAATGAGTTATGAACTAAAAGAGAGGAACTCATGAATACTGTTCCCTAGATAAAATGAAAAGGGATATGCTAGAGTGAAAAAGGTAGCTCCATATCAAAAAATAAGGTCTTCAAGTCCTTTCGAGAGGTGAACCAAAGTAGAGCTTTGACCCTCGCTCCAACCTCCAGGGCGATGGAAAACATGGTCTGGAGGGCTAGAATTATACAAACAATCTAGCTCTAATAGTCCTTTAAAAAGCTCTTAGAAGCCTATAAGAAACCCTGGAAGCTCTATAAAGCTCTTCAAGAAGCTCATAAAGGAAGAGATGAACTTAAAACCCATGACTACAAGCTATAAGATTGATAGACCTGCTATTCTATCCTTCCTCCGATTGGAATAGATAGGTCGGCTAGCTCATAGCTTAGTAGCTACAGGATCGGTACCACCGTCCTTACTCCTTTCCTTTATCAAGTCAGGAATGGTCAGTTAAGGAGCTCAATAGCTACAAAGAAATGCTTAACTCTTTATCATTCTTGCCCTACGACTTTTAGGTTAGTCACTATTGGCATAGCCTCTAGATAGCAGCCAATATTATATGATATATAGTGAGGTATTTTCAGTCACCAAAGGCTTGCAACCATAAGGAGTCACACACAAATTGAGAAAGTCCATTTCTATCTAGAAGGTAATCCAAGGACTTTGATTAAAATAATTAACAAAGATTAATTAATTGGAGCTCAAATAAAATTTAAGGGTCAAATTAATTTATTTAATCGAATAATTATTTAGTTGGACCTAATAATATTAAGGGCTCATGAAGAGTTAATTTATTATTAATTATATCAATTTATTAAAAAGTCATAAATTAAATTAAAGAGTTAAATTAATCTATTCAATTAAATAATATAATTATTTAATTGTGTCTAATTTGATAAGGATGCCTAAGTGGAATAATTTAATTAATTAAATTGGGCTTGTTTAATTGGTGGGATCAATTAAATAGACTCAATTATATTAATTAGAGTTCAAGTCCAAGGGTTGATGGGCTCGTAGGAGGCTCATTAGGAGTCTTGATGAGAAAGTCAAAGACTTCTAGTCTTAAAGGGAAACAAAGGGATGAGATAAGAAAGAAAGGAGATACATACCTAATAGGATTATGGTTAAAAAGGTGCCACTTTTTTCTTCTTTTTTTGTTCTATTACTCCATCAAAAGATTCCACCTTTTTTATGTTAGTTTAATTCTTTTTTCACAGTTAAACTACACTCCCAAATTCTAGTGTTCAAATCAGAAGCCAAATTCATTGGCAAAAATTTGAATTCATGGAAATTTCTAAGGCATGGATATGTTATAAAGATAATAATTAGGATCCTAAAAGTGAATTAATCGTTAATCAAAGCTGCTTGCTTTGAACAACTTGGAGATTCGTTCATCGTAGGATAACAATTTGAATTATTTCAATATCTATTGCATGGGTTTCGAGATGTGATAATGCATAATTGTTGTGTTTTTAATTTTTTAATTTTTCATTGTGTTTTGCATCGTAAGATCGTGTGAACCCAACAATGATATAATATCCTATTTGTGCATTTTTAATACCTTCATGATTATGTTTATTTAAAGTTATATGATCAATTAATTATTTATATGTGCATTTGATTTTTAAAATATTTATTTATTTAGGATTAATTGTGTTTATTATTTTAATTGTTAAAATATTTTAACAAACAAGACCACCCAATGTGTGAAGTTAGGTGGCCTATCGATAGTCGGCATCACAAAAAACCATCAAAATGCCTAATGTTAGGGCGACTGTTGGGTAGTCAGCTAAGGCACCCATCACCCGAAGTGTGGGCACTAGGTACTCCACACATGCGGCACCCGATGGGTCCCAAGCGTGCGAGTGCCCAACCCACCTGTTGGTTGGGTTGCCTAGGCATGTAGGCACCTGGAAGGTGCCAGATATGTGGGCAACAGGGCACATGACGGGTGCCTCAAGCAGCCCCTCATGTGCGCAGCCAAGTTGCTGCTTACCACTCGATGGGTAGTTGCCTTATGCTACTGCCCTATCCTATCTTGTTGCTAATTGTTACATAGAGTTTTTGAATTTTCTTTTAAAATTAAATATTAATTTTACTTTATGAAAAATTATTTTTCTTGAAAAATCAAATTTTAATTCCAAATTTGAAAAAAGTAGCATACAATATAATCGATAATTTTTTTACATGTTTTAATTTTCATATGATGATTACGTATTAAGCATGTTGTTGATGGATGATCATGGAGTCTAGACTAATGTGATTGGTTTAGTTTTATAGCATATCTGGTTATTTTTTAATTTTAATTAAAATGAGGCACACGAGTCTAATGTTTCTCTAGTTTTTTTATTCAATTAAAAAGTTTCCACCTTTTTCATTCTTTCTTCACCTTGTTGAATTAGGATTAAAATTACATTCATAAATTATAGTGTAGAAATCTGAATTTGAATTCACTAACATAAATTCAAGATTTATAAAAGCTCCTGAGGTGTGGATACTATAGGGGGATCATAGAAGTGAATTAATTTTCAATGAAGGGTGTTTGGTTTGAAAAAATTGGAGATTCATTCATTGTGGGATAATAATTTGAATCGTTCAATCGCTATATTAGCCAGAGTGCAATACAGGTAAAAAAATTTAAACTTTCCCAATTAAATTGTTAAATGCATAATTCAATCAATCGCATGAGTTTCAAGATGTAATTATTCACATTTATTATGTTGGTTTTAAATTTCTTAATTCTCTCTATGTTTCACATCCTTCAATCATGTGAAGCCAACATACTTAATAATTTCTAGTGAACCTTGAAAGTACAAAAAAAAATTACTAGCCCAAAAAACCAGCAAAATCATTAGTTCTTCTATTTAAAAAAAATTGAAAAGAAAGAATAACAATTGATATTCTAAAGATTGAATAAGTTCCAATGATAAGACTTTCGATACAAACTCACTAAAAAGGTACCATAAAGTATTAAATATTTGATTCATGAAAAACTATATGAGATGCACACATTTAAAGTGTAAAAAATGTTTTTTTCATCCTAGACATTCATGAAAGATACTAAATTAACATGCCATCAAGTCATCTTACATGGAATCTATTGTATTATCCTAAGAAATGACAACATTATTGAACTACGAATAAAAATATGAACAACTATTAGGTTATTAGAAACAAATATATGTAATAGCGTCAACAACATCATGTTGGGTTTGCAAAAATATGGGGATACTAAATGAAACGAAATTTAAAAATTCAATTGAAAATAAACATATATCATATGTAATAAATTGTATCCTAGATTAAATGTAATTGATTGATTCTGCATTTTTTATTTTCCTAAATAATCCAACTATAAATTCAGAATTTATACCCAAAGCACACTAGTTGAGGTGGGGATTTAATGACTCAAGTCATTATCTCTCTAAGAATAATGGAACCCGTTTTGTAAGAAACGTTTTGCCTCAAAGGATTCCAAGTGTTATCCTTCTAAGTGTTTCCATACCCTGGATGCCCATATATGATTATTTCTATGCTAGTAGAAGCAAATCCGAAGATTCGATCCTACAACTCAATTTGTGGAACAGAAACACAACCTTTGTGCATTTGGTGGATTTAATTCTTGATTTAACCTTTAATACAGAAATTAAAAAGGCTATAGAAGTGGCAGATAAAAAATAGAGATTTTGTTAAAAAGTATAATAATTTTACTCAAAAGAAGGAATAAGGAGAGGGGATGAGTTTTTGCTGATCAGAGGAGGAAACATACAGACACTTTTCTTTTCTCACTTAAACGACACTAAAATAGCTGCAAGATGAATCCCCATTTATAGTTGTTTAATCCCATTCCAAATGAGAATCAACTTTCTTGTTATGTTCTACCATATCTCAAACACTTTCCTTATCCCCAACTCCTAGGGTGAAATTTTTGTTCACACTATATTCCATTACATGCTAGAATTAAATCTAATTTAATTCTATGGACTTTCTACAAGTCTACACCAATTGGGCTTAGACTCAACTAGGTCCAATTTAATTTACTCTTAATAATTTTAATTCATCTCATGAATTAGTTAGGCTTATTTAATTAATTGATCTAATTAATTAATGAATTCATTCCAATTAGGGTCCCTATTCTAATTAGGTCCGATTAATTAATCTATCAATTTATTGAATTAATTCATTATTTGAATTAATTTGAGCCTATTAATTAATTTTATTAAATAATCTAATCCAATATTTAGATAATTTTTAAAAAAGAAATGGATTTTTGCAACTTTGTGTGTGGCCTCTAGGTTCACACATATGTTGGTCAAAGGCTCACAACTATTTTAACTTAGGTGAACAATTAAAGTGTTTCGATGAATTAATTCAATTAATTAATTCTTTTTGAATTAACTTTTTAATTCTAAGAACCCAACAATCATGGGTAGTGTCTAGCAACACGGTAGACCTAGACATAGATGAAGATAGTAAGCGTTTTTAGTTATGAATACCATGCAAGTAAGGCAATTCCATCAACTAATCTCCCAATTATGCTTAGCGTATAGATTATTGGTTGAAATTATATTAGCATAATAACTATATATTCATTTCTAGTCACTTGACTCCATGATAAAATTAGAGAACTATTTTCTAACTTTCATCCAACCTTGGCTAAGAATTTACAAGTAAAGTACAGTGGAAAAGTTAGGAGATTCACCTATTCCTAGATAGGTAACAGATCTTTTATTGGTTATTCATTAACCTCCATACTTAGTTATAAGCACCCAAAATATTCCCTTTGTGATTATCATATAATTACAGAATAAATCAAAGAACAACGAACCATATACAAGATTACAATGGTGTCTTAAGTCAAAGTCTTAATCTTATACTATCGTAATGAGGAAATTACTTGTTGGACAACATAGTTTCCGAATTTGAATTTCCGGGAGGGGTTATTCAATATACTTGTTTTCTAGCAGACACCCACATACTTGTAAGCCTACTTTGTATGTGCATGTCTCAATATGATCATTGATACCTCATCTAAATTATCATTAACTTGGAACAATTTAAGACCAAATCCATAAAAGCATATTTCATGACCGCCTTTATATACGTGATTATGCCCCATAGCTATATAGGGTCTCTGGACTTTCTCTAAATTAAAGTAAAGTTAATAAAAATAAAGATTTATCTATTTTTGTTGATATTGATTGTGATAAATTACTTACACAAGAGTATTAAGCAACCAATTTACCTTAGACACTACTCTAACAATCTCCCACTTTCTCTAGCGCCAATTGCCCATGTATTTGGAGCCCATCTCTTCAAGATACCATTCAAATACTGTCCCAGGGGTTCGCTTAGCTGTCTATTACATTTTCTACCAAGACAACTCTCTCTATTACGATGTTGCTTCTACCATTGGTCTTCAAAGAATTTGTATTAAGGATGACACAAAGAGCACTTTTATGTATATTCTATCAGCCCAACTATGTGTATTTTACAGAATGAACCAAATAAAGGAACACTTATCAATAACCTTTCAAGAGTTTTTTTCCTATAGTTTAGATGTAGAGCTCATTGTATTTTTGAATTGGAATGTCAATTTGATTTGGGCTGGTTTTTCCTTGTTCAAATAATCCCTATGTGTCCATACCAGAAACCGAACCACAACGGATGCGACCAGATTCCTAAAAAATGTTTGTTTTCATTTCAGGGGAAGCCTTTCTTTCTCCAGAAAAGAAAACACGCCCCTTCACCCAAAATAAATCAATTTTTCCCAAAAATGAAATAGGGCTTACTGTACATCAATATCATTTTATTATCCAATTATTATATTATTTAAATTATATAATATTTTTTTACATTAAAAAACACAACATAATTTATTTATGTTCCTTGAGGTTAAGTCGTTGTAAAAGACCTTTTCTCTAGTATTATTTGGTCAAAGATTTAAATGATATTCTATTTAATAATCAAAATACTACTTTCTCTATACCTTTTGAGGAAAAATAATTTTCAAACTACTAGCATAACTTTTTTTAAGATGAAAAAAATGAATGATATCAAAATTTAAATTTTAAGGTTTTTTCATGATTATAGATTAACTGAAAAATAATGAGTTGACACCAAATTTTTAAATTTTTAGTTTTTTTCAGTGGCAAAAAAAGTGTATATTAATTTTTTATGCATACAAAATATTTATAGTTTTTGTAAATGCAAATAGTTTACAAAATTCAAATACGTAATTTTTCAAATGAAAAGAGAGTTAATTTTAATTTCAAAATTTTATTATACAATAAAATCATATACTAAGAAATAAAAAACAAAAAGGGCTATTTTCAAATGCATTATTTTTCACAAGAAATTATAAATCTTTTATATTTTTTATCGTAATAATTCAAATTTGGATCTCATTTTTTTTTTTCAAATTGTGAATTTTAGAGATGACCTCGCTTTATATTTTTGAAAATATATAGTTATTTTATACACAATTCAATTTCTGCTCTTTGTTTAGGATAATATGGCTTAAGCTTTAATGGTAATCTTTACTTGTGTTTAAAATCTATGCATTTCAAAATCTAAGTTTTAACAATTAATATGCATTGTTTTATCAATTAAAATTAGTATTTTTTTGAGTAAATAAAGAGGATGAAGAGGATAAATTTTGATATAGTCTCATTTTTATTTATGATATTTAGTTAAGAAACTTTAATTTTTGAAATATAATTATCATAAAATTGATTATTATTTATATTGTTGAAGATGATCTTAAACTAAAATTTTGGTGTCTTAGTTCTTTTTTAAACTCTATAATATTTTATCATGTGTTAAATTCAAATATTTTCTGTAAATTTAAAGAGAGTTCAAAGTTTGTATTTGGATTTTCCATTTTTCATACATGTAATTTAAAACCAACTTTTGATTAACTTTTTTAAAATGACGGATTGTTCTCATATATATTAGGCTAGGGATTTGTCATTCAATACAATTTTTTTTTCTTTAGAATTTTTGTTTTGATAGTATTAGAAGAGAGGTACAAAAATTCAAACCTTAAGGGAGATTGATACAAATAACTCATGGTTTTTAATACTAATGTTTCACGTCTTTTCATACATCTACAAACTTATTTTTAAATTTACTAATATTTCACATCTTTTTGTGCAAAAAATACCATAAAATAAATATATTTATATTTCTAAACCTATATAGTCAACATTGAAACATAACTAATTCAAATATTTTTTTTTACATTAAAACCTAGTGAAAATATTTTCAATCCCGGAAGTAATAGAAACATGAATGTGAAACCAAACAGTTAGTGTATACATTTATCTCAAATTCAGTTGTGCTTGAGGTTTAGTGTACACCTCATTCAAATTCAATTTAATAATCTAATGTCAAAAATAATCTAGTGCACTATTTTTAACACTAATAAGGAGTGAGATAGACAATGATGCACATAGAATTTTTGTCTCCATCTGAAAAGAATGTGTCAATTTTAGTTTTGTCAAAATCATCTCAAAGGTCTTCATTCAATTTCTAAGTGATATTCAAGTACCTCACCAATTAGAGACCTCCAAGCAAGAAAGTTGAACATGTGAACAAGCAAAACAAACACATCCTTAATATTTCAGTTGAATCCAAATACGTATACGAATCTTCAAAGAATATAGAGAAAATTAATTTTCAATTAGATTATTACATTTAAAAATATAATAAACAGATTTGACTTTTGTGTTTAGAAAATATAAAATCAATAATTCATTAATAAGCATAATCTATGTGTAAATATATTCTCTAATATAAGTTTTATATATTAGTAAGGAAATGAAAGAATTAGTGTCATTATTCATTAAACTCATTACATATACAAAAAATAATCAAATGCTGTTAAATTTATCCATAAATACCTCTATCCAGATCCCATTGTAAAATACCATGTCAAATTGGATTTAAATAGATTTTTATATTCAAATATTTCAAATTGATTTTGATTGGATCAGTAGTTGGTCACTAAAACTAAATCTTAATAGGATTGAATTTAAGATAGCATGTGACCGATTAATAACCCTGATTTTGTATTCGTGTCTTGACTTTTTTACAAGTGTATCATTGCCGGATCCTAATCCCATTAAGAATTCGAGTTTAAAACTGATATTTATTATAAATATCTTGTTTTAATACAAAATATGGATTTCAACCTTACTCAGTTTGACTCAATCCATATCTCATAAATTTAAACAATCTTATACATTTTCTTTTAAAAATGAATTATTATTATTTTTGTGATTTGAATTTCTACCGTGTGTGTGTGTGTGTGTGTGTTTTCTTTTTGGTGTAACCTACCTTATATTGCTTATTTATTCTCATTGAATTATTTATGACGAAATTTCATGACGAATGAATTGTAATAATTTTATTTCTTTCTTATTGCAAGATTACAATTATATATACACACACATATATATGCATTGTATATTTGAATTCTTGAACTTGTACAATATTTGGATCCAATTAAAATTGTAAGAATCCTTGGACAATTCAAGTTATGTTCATAGTTCTTATTTCTTAATTCTATAACAAACACCATTATGAGGAAGCAATTATCATCTGTGTCATTTGATGATGTTTTGTCTTCTCTCTTTTTCGCTTTCTCTTTTTTTTAACCGCACACCTCTCCCTCTCTTCTCTCTTTTGGTAATTCCCCTCATCTCTCTTCTTTACAGCACACTCTCACCCTCTCTTCTTTCTTTTTGTAATCCCTTTCTTCTCACTTTCTTTGGAACACACCCTCACCTTTCTTGCACAATTTGCCCCTCTCTTCTCCTATTCAATTAAAATTTTCATTTTTTAATACAAACATAAAATTATTACTTACTTTTTTTTTCTTTTTAGTACACTTAGAAATTCAATATTGTTTTCTGATTATTTGTTGATATATTGATTTGATTTATAAGTTGTTGATTTTGTGGGTGAGCATTCTAGTAGCATCATCAGATTTTTTTGTATGTTTCTTCCTTTCATTTTGTGATTTGTTCACCTTGATGCCTCAAATTAAATTTCTAGTCTACTGATTTTCTTGAGGGATGAATTCAACTATTTTATTATTTACAAAACTTAGAGATTTAATACATTGTGCTTGATCCCTAAATCTCTCTTTCTCTTTGTCTCTTTATATATTTGTCATAGATTGTGTGACCTACCCATTTATAATCTATAGATTTATCTGCATTTACATTTGGTTTCTTTCTGCGTATACAATTTTTAGCATCTATAAATTCTTTAAGTATACACACCCACCCCTATGATTGTTCATTATGTTATTCCCCTTATTTCATAGATGTAAGAAGAAAAGGAAAGTAGCGATTTGAATTCGATAGTAGTGTTTTAACAATTCTAACTAGGGCATGCATTGATCTTATTTTCTTTCTGAATTAATTTTTATCATTTGTTAAGTAATAAACTCTCATTTGATATAATTTTCTTTTTGTATTAATTTTTAAATTTTGAAAATCTTAGTCATAACTCACTTCGTACAACCATCAATACATTAGAGCTTCCTCCAACATCACTCTGGTTCTCATCCATAAGTGCATTTTCTTTCCTGATCTTAATTCTATCGGATCATTTTGGTAAGTAATGTGAAAAGGCTAAATCGTGAATTTATCATATCTTAATTTATCATTTTGTTCCCACATGCGTTCACCTCATTTCTAGGGGTCTATTTGTATTCTTCATTTTTTTTCTCTCTAAAAATGCTTAAAGAGCAAATGAATATAAATTTTAGATGTTTGTTGTAATGATAACAAACGTATTATGCTTTTATAATTTTTACCATTTACATCCAATTTAAGTGGTTTGAGGGTGAGTTGTAAATAATAATTAAGGACTTTTAAAAAAATATTATGTCTTAATTTCAATTTCTTTTCCCACATGCTTTTACATCATTTCTTGTGGATCTAATATATTTTCTGTAATGCAAAAAAATCTAGACACATTCTATTTTTATCTTTATTTTTTTTCTTTTCTTGTTTTTTATTTCACAAGTTATATCCTACTTAAATTGTTTTGATGGTTGTTGCACCTTATCGAAAAGTCATAGATGCTAAAGACCAAACAAATTTTGATACATTTTCACTGGAAGCAGAATACTTAGGTGGATTTTTCATAGATGAGTGGCAGTTTCTAAAACCTTTACTTTGCTCTAATATACTGTTAAATAGTTATCTCATTGATAAGTTGGTTTTATACTAATAATTCATATACCTTCTGATTAATATTTGGTTTGTTTTCAAGTATTTTTGTTACTTTTTATTCATTTAATTTGAAATTTTGTAGGTAATGATAAAAGGAGAAGAAAATGGAAAGAAACCAAGAACTTGGTTGAAATGTTGAAGAATCTGAATTGTGGTGCTACTGATGGCAGTTTTGGTATTTTATTCATAACTCTTTTCTCAAATATGATTTTAACTTGATTCTTAAACCATTAGAAATCTAAGCCATATATCTATAACTTATATGTTTACCACAGAATCCAATTCTATTGATATCAATGAGAAAAAGCAATTTCAAGATTCAGCATTGGGCTGAAAGTTTCTGCTATGACACATCTTGGTATTTCAAGCATAACTATCTCCACAGATGTCAAGTTTAGTTGATTCAAGTGCCAATGGAAAGCCAGGACATAGAGATACAATGAGTATAAGACATCAAAAGCCAGTTCTGAGTAGAAGGCAGTCAAATATAGGTTTAAATATATTGTAGATGCTGAAGATAGAATGTTGAGCACCTAGTTATGTCAGGCTGTCCAGTCAGTGTATACGTAATGCCATGTGGATAAAAGGGGCAAAATGAGATTTTACCCTTCTATAGGGCTTCCTCCATGTGATTTTAAGGACTCCAAAGAGCCTCCAAAGGCAGACTAGATATGAGGAGTTGTTCTTGAATAGAAGAAGTGCTGCTAGACAGAAGAAGAAATTATTCTTGGGAGAAAGCCATTATTGGAGACAAGTAGAGCTTCAACCATTTCTTGCACTTCACAAATTGGTGAATAATTTTTATGCTCTTTCTTATGTATTTCTTCATGATGAACTAAACATTTCTTTCTAGAGGATGATGTAACTTATTTGATCCTATGTTTTGAATTCCAAATAATATTAGTTCAAGTTATTCATCTTGTTTGTATTATCTTGTTTAGTATTGCATCTTGATTATTTAGCAATTAATTAAGAGTGTTTGATGTATGAGATTCGATACTTTCGAAGAAAGATTATACATGATCATAAAGATAACATAACTTAGGGATCACAGAGTTGAGAAGCTTATGAAACCTTTGAAGTTTTGAAGAAGAATTCATTGAACCTTTGTAGAGTTTTATTTTTGAGTTTTTATAGAGATATTAAAATTTATATTAGAACTCATAATCAATTCGGCACTCGAGAGAGGGAATTGATGAGCTTAGGAATTCTTAACTTATATATGTTGTTAACTTGAATTGGTATGTTTTGGAAATAAGAACATATGTGATAATTAGGTAAGTCACTCCTCTAGAATTTCTTGTTCATAAGGTATTTGCTGTATAATTTCTAAGAACTCTAGTCTTGTTTTTTGTAATTTTATCTTATTCTACTTTGTTTAATCATCACTTGATTTTCTAAATAAAATTAAGACTATTTGAACTACAATACTTGCTGCAATTTTTTATTATAATCTTTGTGCATACGATACTTAACTTACTGTTGTATTAAAACTTGACACCATGCACTTGCAGTTTGCAAATTAATTCAAGAGCACTCATCCAAAAGCTTAAGATTTTATGGCGGGGATAAATTTTACCTTTTCAATGACTTCAACAAGAGTTCAACTATTTTAGTTTGGTGGCAACTCAAAGGTGAAACTTTTACCCGTCCCTCTTGTTTTGATCAGAAAGGATGCATTTCCACTTTTCTATTTACCTATGAGGGGGTAGAATTGGAGACAATTTAATTTTAGAGTCAACAAAAGTTAAATTTTTAGAGCAAAGAATTTGAGGATTTCAACGATAATGGTGTATATAGGATTATTGAATGAATATAGGAATCTAATCAAGGTTTCTCATTGGGAATCAAAGGAATATGATAAAGGATTTCTGAGGAAAAAAAACAAAAGAAGAAAGTGGCTTTGCTAATTGGGCCCAATCAAGAATCTTGGATCTAAAATTAAAGTGCCTGGCTTGTTTAAGAATAACATGGGATGCTGAAGAATACTCTATGGATGAAAAAAGTGGCACCCGAAGAAAAAAGGGGATCACTCAATTTTGCAATAGTGATCTACTATTGGTTTTAGTTTTATTTACCAATTAATGTTCCACTCAGAACAATAAACGTGTATGGAAATGGACAAGTCCAAGAGGCGATTCCAAGTTATAAGGAGAGAGCTTAAAGATAGGTTTGATGCAATCACAGAAAAGAAATTAGTCTACCACTGGCCCTAGAACTTTTTTATCATGGTTAAGTCATTCTGGGGTTGTTTCCCTGAATGAAGTGATCCAATTGTAGAGTCTGAAAGATGATGCTGTGTTGAAAAAGGGTTTAGTCACTAGAGATGGATTGGTATACATTTGTTGTAATGAGATGTTCTCTATTTTTGAGTTTGAGAGCCATGCTAGTTTCAAATTGAAACAATCAGGCATGAATCTTGTCACAAAATCAGGGAAGCCACTAGCCTTATGCAAGCTTGAGGCCTGGTCAGTGTAGTACAAGGCTATAAAATCCCCCTCAAAACTACTAAGGGTGATAATCTTTATGGGCTCTATGGTCTTGAAGGTGAGTTGGTGTTGTATGATAATTGTCTAGCTATATTTCATTAGGCATGCATGTTTGCAAATGTTCGTATTTGCTTTATTCATCTTAGTCCAACGTCTTTCTTAATATAGCAACTAAGATCAGAGAATGATAAATGCATATTTTGACAAATTTTGTATCAATTATTCTATGCCTTTCTTTCTTTGTTCTTGTTAATAATAGGTTTTTATTAATATTTTGTGTGTGATAAGAGTTTGTAAAGTAATAGATTGAAAATTTCATTAGCACGGTGCCAATGTAGCAGTTTTTGTATTATAGACATAAATTTCTAATCTAAAGCCTTATTGACCTGATTCTTGGCTCATTGAAATATAAGTGATAGGTACAACTTTTATGTTAACAACTTATCCCAATTTAATTGATTTCAAAGAGAAATATTCAGTTAAAGTGTTAAAAGTGCATTGAAACTTCCAAATATGACAGTTTTTGTATTTTTAGTATAACTTTTCCCACAAATGTGATATTGATCTGATTCAAGTAGGTAAGAGATTGAACTACAATTGTTGCCAAAAGCTAATTCATCCTATAAAGAGATCAGAAACCAGTTGAAAGGGGCTAAATAGTGTCAGAATACTGAACTGAAGGAACAAAGACAGCAGCAACAGCACCTAAGCTCCAAAATAGGGCGCTTAGGCACTAAACAAGACAGAGAGCAAGGCACCTAAATGCTAAAACAAGATGCCTAGGTGCCAAAAACAGAGCGAAGGGTGCCATCCATGTGGCAAAATTGATGTTTTTACTTGGAGTGGGTCATGGTGACCCTTCTGGCATATATTTTTGATATGTATACACTAGATACATATATCACACCACACACATTATATACTTTACAATACACATTACACACTTTTCACCAAATACATAGCACACCTTATATACTTTACACCAAACACATAATACACTGTACACCAAATCACAACATTATCTCACATTTTTAGTGCACACTATCCTCTCAACACAAACACCAATTTTTAGATTCACTCATTCTCTAGAATTCACACATACCTTTGGAAAACAATCTTTTAGGTCTTGGAGCATCAAGGAAGGTAAAGTGGAAGAAGCTTGGAGGAGGAGACATCCATAATCTACCATCAACCTCAACTATCTTCTTCAACTAGTAAGTTTCTTTAACTTCCAATGTTGTTAGTTTTGATTTTTTTGTCAATTTTTATTATTTTAGGCTAAACTTCCTTCTTGGTTAAGGGCGATTTGAAAGCCCTAGACATGAATTCTTGTAATTAAATATTTAATATTATTGGTCAACTTTCTAAATAAAGTTGTTTATGTTTTTCTATATTTAATGTCTTATAGGTATTTTCTTACTTTGTTTAGGTGCGCAACAAAATTAAGTTTGAAAACTCCCTACAACTAGATTAGATATTTTGGATCTGTAATTATCTTGAATTTCTAATCATGTATAGTAAATTATGATTAATGATTATGAGATATTTTTGTTAATTGCAATGGAAAACATAATCTAAGTGAATAACCCGAGCTTGTGTGGTTGTTAGCTTAGATCTATCTATCTTTCTTGTTCTAATGCATCTAATGAATTAAATCTAGAGAGGTTGTTCTAGGTTGTTGGGTAGGTAGGGAATTTAGATAGAGAGCTTGTTCTACCTAACGAATAATTAAGGAAAGATTAGGGTAGTAGAGCTTATTATTACCTATGGTTGATAATTTCAATAGTAAGTTGTTAATACTATTGATATGAAAATTACAATCTATTGTTTAGTGGTAAAGAAGAAAACCTCAACCTATTTTAATTGCTTGTTGCTTATTGATGTAATTTTTATTGCTTTGAATTTTAATTAGTTTTAGTTTTTGTGACTTAGTTAATCAACTTAATCTCCCCCAACTATTTGTTGTTCATTTCTAAAGTTTACTTGTTGAGTTTTAATTCTAGGTTAGCAATTTTGAAGTCAATTTCTTAATTAGTAAGTTGATAGTAAATCAATTAGCCTTGATTCTCGTGGAATCGACTCTTACTCACTTAATACTCATAAAAAAATATTAAACAGTAAAGTTTAAATTTGGTAGGCCTACAACAACTAATCAAGTTTTTGGTGTCGTTGCCAAGGTCCAATCGTCTAATTTATTTACTATCCTTTTTAGTTTTTGTTTTACTTTATTTAATTTATTTTGTTAGTTTATTTTAGTTTGTTTTCTTGTTATTTTTAGGTTTTATGTTATTGGAGGACTTGAGACTAAGACTTGAGTAGATTTGGATTAATTTGAACACACCAATACCACTATTGCCACCACTTCCACCTATACCTCCAATCAATTCACCACCCTATCTTGAGTTTAAAGCTCTTCCTCATACTTCTGAAACTCCTCATCAACCTAAGACTATTGAAATGACACATAATCATGGAACATTGAATGAGATGGTTGCTCCCAATTTGGAGAATCAACTATTGTGTATCACCTAACCCAACTTGAAAATCGGATTTGAACCCAAATATGAGATGATTCATCATTTGCCCATATTCCATAGTTTTGTGAGTGAGGATCCAAATAAACACTTGAAGGAATTTCATGTTGTGTGCTCTAGAATGAAACCAATAAGCATTTCATAATAAAACATCAAACTCATTGTCTTTCCTTTTTCATCGGCGGATTTAGCAAAGGAATGGCCTTATTATCTACTATTTGACATGATTACCACATGGAACAAAATGCAAAGGGTGTTTCTTGAAAAGTATTTTCCAGCATGCAAGACAGGGAGCATCCAAGCTAAGATTGAACTGGTTTTCCTAGTTGATTTTTATATTCTTGACATAGAGGATGACACATCCCCTCTATACCCATTTTTTTGGGAAGACCATTCATGAAGATAACCCAAACTAAGATTGATGTTCATAATGACACCCTTTCTATGGAGTTTGATAGCAAACTTATAAAATTTAATATTTTTGTAGCCATGAGATATCCTAGTGGCATGCATGTTGTTTTCATAGTTAACATTATTAATCCGAAGTTATAACAAATGCTTGAATTGACCGACAATGATGGAGTGGAGGTGGCTTTACAAAAATATCTCCATGTGGAGGATTTGAAAGAAATGAAGCTATATATGCAAGTGTTGGGGGATGGGAAAAATTATGTAAAGAGGCTAGATTTATTACCTAAAAAATCTAGGTATGGTGTCTTTTATATTGAATTACCATTATCTAATGAGAGGCTTCTATCTTCTATGGTGCAGAGGCCTATATTAGAGTTTAAACCAATCCCGAACCATTTCAAATATGTATACTTGAGTGAGAAAGAAACACCACTAGTTAGCATTGTTAAAGACATCACTCAAGTATAAGAGGATAAACTTTTTCGAGTGCTTCGAAATCATAAGACGGTGAATGGATGGATGATGGCAATATCAGCATATGTTGATAAGTGAAAAAAGGAGGGGATGTTGGGCTGAAGAACCAAGCGCTTATTGGGAGGCAACCCAATGGATGGAAAAGAAGGATTTGAGAGCTTACAATCATAGATTTAATCTCTCTAACTCTCATTCTCTTTTCTTTCTATCCATTTTATTTCACTTAGTTCTTTTATTTGGCTTTGTTTTATGTATACCAATCTAACCTTATTACATTTAATTCTTTATTTTAGTAGTCTAGGCTTATATTGAGGACAATGTAAGGATTCAGTAATGGGGGAAGGATTTAGGACATATATTTTGTTTTAGTTTTTTTACTTACATTTTTTCTTGTTTTGTTTTATTAATGCCTAATTTTTAAATTTTTAAATCCTAGGTATTCTTCTAACTTCTATGATGAGAATTGAGCATGAATGATATAATTGTGTTTGACAATAGGTGTTGTTTTAGACCTTGCTGTTATTCTTTGATTGATAAATTTTTGTGATGATCATACTCAACTCTTTTTGCACAAATAGCTATGTTCTTTGGTAAGGAGACAAGCATGTTAAAATAGGTAGTTCGTATTCCCTCCCTTTAATTATCACTTAGGTTTTGACATGTGGAAGTCAAATATTAGAACTCTTTCGGAGGTCTGTCGGGGCAAATGACTGATTGAGCATTACTTGGAAATGATTATGGGACTAGGCTTTCTAGCACCATGGCCAAATTAGTTTGTTCCCCATATGATGTTCCAAGAGAACATACCCGTAGAGAGCTATTTTGAGCCTTTTATTGAATAAGCTATTTTAGTGGTAACCATAAATTCTTACCTAGTCTAAATACACTATTATCCTACTCTTATTCTAAAGATGAATTGGAACTTGAGAGACACTTCGATGACAAGGTGAGCTTGCAAAAAAGAAATTTGGGTTAAAATAGAAATAAGTGTAGGAGAGCTCAAAGAAAGAAGGAAAGAAGGGAAAAATATTGAAAAACATATATATCAAAAAAAAAGAGAAAAAAAAAAGAAGGAAGAAAATTGAAAAATATTGAAAAAGAAATTTAATGTGAGTTACAACTAAAATTGGGATATTACGAAGTCGGTGACAATGATAAAAAAAGGGTCTAACACAATGATATTAGGCCCCGATGTTGAAACTTGTGGATTATAAGAATCATTCCTTGATGATATTTATGTCTCTCATATTATTAAATTTTTAAAATCTTTGTTGCATCCTATCCATTTCTTTCTTATGCCACACACTACCCCTTGGCCTCATTACAACCATTATTTAAGACCTTTTGATTTCCTATGGTGTCTTCGCTGTAGTGGAGATATGTATCAAAGGATGAGCCTATGATGTTTGACTCTCTCATTAGAGATAGGGTGATGGCTTTTGTTAGGTTCTATGAGAATTCATCTATTTGAATCATGCATGGTTTCATTACTTTTAATAATGGCTATTCACACACACACACACACTTGAGTATGATTGTTGTGGAAATATTTTATATTTGAATAACTAAGGGTCAAATTCAACATTTGTTTGATTTTATTACCATATTTCTTGATTGCTAAGAATTAATCGTTAGAAGTTAGGTGTCATAAGTGTTTATGAGTATCACCATTGGAAGCCCTCACGAGACTACAACTCATTCTCTATAGAACACCTAGGGGTTTAAAGACTTTGTTGCATATGCTAAATGCAATCATGATTTCCTACGAAAGTGGATTACCTTAGTTTGTGTTTTTGTCTTATTTTAGGTTTGCTCGAGGATAAGCAAAGATTAAATGTCGGGGAATTTGATAAGTGCATATTTTTACATATTTTGTACCAATTCTTCTATATCGTTCTTGCTTTGTTCTTGTTAATAATAGGTTTTTATGAATGTTTTGTGCGTGATAGGAGTTTGGAAATTAATAGATCGAAAATGAGCCAAAACGAAGTTGAAACAAACATTCTTATATTATGGGTAAACATTTCTAATCTAAAGCCCTCTTGACCTGATTCTTGGCTCATTAGAAATATAACTGATAGGTTTACAACTTTCATGTTGACAATATAGGGATTATCTGAACAAGAAAAACCTAGCCAAAGTCAAGTTGACAGTCCAATTCAAAAACACAATGAGCTTTGCATTTGAACCATAGGAAAAAAATTGTTGAAAGCCTATCATAAAGGTTTCTCCATCTGGTTCATTCATTAAAATACACATAGCTTTAGGCTGCTAGAATATACACAAAAGTGCTCTCTTTGCTATCCTTGATACAAATTCTTTGAAAATTATTGGTAGAAGTAACGTTATATTAGAGAGAGTTGCCTTAATAGTAACAAACCTGTTGTGCGAACCCCTAAGGTAGTATTTGAAGGGCATCTTGAGATGGGCATTAAATATATAGGCAATTGGCGTTGGAGAAGTGGGAGATTATTAGAGTAGTGTTAGGCTAAATTGATTGCTTAATCCTCCTGTATAAATAATTTATCTAAATCAATATCAACAAAAATAGGTAATTCTTCATTTTTATTAACTTTGCTTTAATTTAGATGAAGTTCACAATCCATATATAGCTATCATGCATGGTCGCATATATGATAGTGATCATGGAATATGCGTTTATGGATTTAGTCTTAAAATGTTCCAAGTCAATGATAATTCAGATAAGACATCAATGATTCCATTGAGACTTGCACATACAAAGTAAGCTTGCAAAGTAGGATGCCTCATTTCATGGGTAGTGGTGTATAGACATTAGTATATATATGTGGGCGCTTGTTAGAGAACAAGTATATTGAACAACCCCTCCCAAAAATTCCTGATTGGAAACTACATTGTCGAATAGAAAATTTCCTCATTACGATAGTACAAGATTAATCATTTGACTTGGGGCACCATTGTAATCTTGTATATGATTTATTGTCTTTTGATTTATTTTGCAATTACAGCATAATCACAAAGGGAATATTTTGGGTGTAATACAATCGTATATAGAGGTTAATGAATGACCAACAAAAGATATGTTACCTATCTAGGAATAGGTGAATCTCCTAACTTTTCCATGGTACTTGACTTATAAATCTTTGGCCAAGGTTGGATGAAAGTTAGAAAATAGTTTTCTAATTTCATTATGGACTAGAAATGGATACATAGTTATTATGCTAATATAGTTTCAACTAATAATCTATACCATAAGCATAATTGGGAGATTAGTTGTTGGAATGATATTACTTGCATGGTATTCATAATTAGAAAGGTTCACTACCTTCACCTATATTTAGGTTTGTCTTGTTGTTAGACACTAACCATGATTATTGGATTTTTAGAATTAAGGAATAAATTCTAAAAGAATTAATTAATCAAAACACTCTAATTGTTCACTAAATCACAATAGTTGTGAGCCCACCACTAGCATATATGTGAACCTCGGAGTCACACACAAAGTTTCAAAAATTCATTTTTTTTTAGAAATTATCTAAATGTTGTGTTAGATTAATTAATAAAATTAATTAATGGGCTCAAATTAATCCAAATATTGAATTAATTTAACTAATTAATAGATTAAGTAATCGGATAAAATTAGAATAGGGAGCCCAATTGGAATAAATTTAATAATTGATTCAATCAATTAATTAAATTAGCCTAATTAATTCATGAGATGAATCAAAATTATTCGGAATAAATTAAACTGGACCTAGTTGAGTCTAAGCCCAATTGTTGGAGACTTGTAGGAATCCACAAAATTAAAATAGATTTAATTTCAGCATGTAATGGAATATAGTGTGAACAAAATTGTTCACCCTAGAAATTGGAGATAAGGAAAGTGTTTGAGATATGGTAGAAGATAAAAAAGAAGTTAATTCTCATTTGGAATAGGATTAAGGGACTATAAAAGGGGATTTTTCCTACAGATTGTTTTGAGTCTTTTGAGTAAGAAAAGAAAAAACTCATGCACAAAGTTTCCTCCACTAATCAACAAAAATTAATCCCCTTTCCTTCTCCCTCATTTTGTGTGAAATTATTATACTCTTTACCAAAATCTCCCAGTTTTATCCGCCACTTCTATAGAATTTTTAATAGTTGTATTCACAGGTTGAATCAAGAGTTAAATCACATACACTAAATACACAAAGGTTGTGTTTTTGTTCCACATATTAAGTTCTAGGATTGAATCATCAGATTTGTTTCTACTAGCATAGAAATAATCGTGCGTGGACATGCAGAGTCTATATACACTTAGAGGGATGACACTTGACATCCTTTCGGGTGAAACATTTCATATGAAATGGGTTCCATGAATTTGTCTGTGGAGAGAAAATGAATTGAATCATTTCAATCCCTACATTAACCAAAGTACTTTAGGTATAAATTTTGAATTTATACTCGCATTATATAGGAAATCAAAAATACATAATCGATCAATCGCATCGAATCTAGGATACGATTTACTACATATGATGTATTTTTATTTTCAATTGTTAAGAATTTTTTTAAATTCTGCTGCATTTTTGCGGACCCAATATGATGTTGTTGACACTATTACATATATTTATTTGTTAAAATAATGGTTGTCCATGTTTTCTTTAAAAGTTTGATAATGTTGTCATTTCTTAGGATAATACAGTAGATTCCTTGTAAGATGACTTGATGGCATATTAATTTAATATATTTTTTTACACTTTAAATGAGTGCATCTCATATAGTTTTTGAAGAATCAAATATTTAATATTTTATGGTACTTTTTTAATGAATTTGTTTAAATTATCGACTGTTTTAGCATTAGAACTTATTCAATCTTTAGCTAATGTCAATTGTTATTCTTTTTTTTCCAGTTTTTTAAAATAGAGGGACTAATGATTTTGTTGGTTTTCTTGTCTAATAATTTTTTTTTGTACTTTTTGAGGTTTATTAGAATTTATCAAGTATGTTGACAATGTTGGGTCACACAATCCCGGGATGTAAAACGCACAGAGAATTTTAAAATGAAAAACCAACACAATAAATGTGAATAATTACATCCTGAACCTCATGCGAATGATCAAATTATGCATTTTACTATTTAGTGTGGGAAAGATTTAGAAACTTTACCTATATTGCACTCCACCTAATGTAGGGAATGAAATGATTCAATGTGTTATCCCATAATGAATGAATCTCCAATTTCTTCAAATAAAATACCTTTTATTAAAAATTGATTTGCTTCTAGGGTCACTTGGTATCCACACCTTAAGAACTTCTACGAATCTTGAATTTATGATAGTAAATTCAAATTCAAATTTATACACTAGAATTTAGGAATATAAGTTTACTCTTAATTCAACAAGGAGAAGAAAGAACTCAAAAAGATGGAATCTTTTTTATGGAACAAGAGAACAAGAAAAAAAGAAGGAAGTGGACAATTTTGGAGAGTTTAAGTGGCCGAATTCTTGTGTTTAATAGAACTTTTCATTCGGCTATTAGAGAGGGAAGGGGGGAGTGGTGGGGCAGTATATTTATCAATCTTCCATTTTCTCGCAATTTTTGCCAACTTACCAAAAATTAAATTGCACCTCCTAATTTTACTCTCATTACATTTGAAATACTATAAGAAACTTTAGAATAATTCCAGTAGGAGAAACATATGAGGGATATCGAAATTACATTCTGAATAAAAACTAGAGAAAGAAGAGACTCGCAGACCTCATTTTAATTAAAACCCAAAAATAACCATATATGTATAAAATTAAACCAATCACATTGGTCTAGGCTTTATGATCATCCATCAACAACATGCTTAACACATAATCATCATATCAGAATTTAAACATGTAAATTTGTCGATTACATTAAATGTTATTTATTTCAAATTTGGGATAAAAATTTAGATTTTTCAGAAAAAATAACTCTACTACACAATGAGATGAGACGAGGTAGCAGCCTATCGGGTGGCAGGCTGTTTAGCAGCCTAGCTGTGTACAAGAGGGACTACTTGAGGCACCCATCGTGTGCCCTATTGCCTGCACATTTGGCACCCATCGGGTGTCTACATGCTTGGCTAGCCCACCTAACAAGTAGGTTGGGCACCCGTATGCTAGGCACCCATTGGGTGCCCACATGGCTACCAACCCATAAGTTGGGTGCCTGGCGCTCACAGTTCGGGTGATGGATGCCTTGGCTGACTACTCGACATGCACCTCGACGTTAAGCATTCTATTGGTACTCAACAACCCACTCGACTTGACACGTTGGGTTGTTGACAATCACTTTTATTTTAATTTTCTTTGCCATAAATCCAAGATTCGTAAAATCTTGATTTTGTTTCTTGATAGCAATTTAAGAAATTCAAAATCTCACAAATCTTGAAATTTATTTATTAAGAAATCCAATTTCTTGATTTTATCTCATTTTTTAAAATTTTTTAACAATTAAAATGACAAACACAATTAATCCTAAATAAATAACTAACTTAAAAATCAAATGCACATATAAATATTTAATTTATCACATAAACTTAAAATAAAAATAATCCTGAAGGCATTATAAATGCATCGCCAGGCTCTATTACCACTATTGGCCTCACGTGGTCATAGGATGCAAAATGCAGCAAAAATTTAAAAATTAAAAAACACAACAACTGTGAATAGTTACATCCCGAAACCCATGCAATTGATATTGAAATGATTCAAATTGTTATCCTATGATGAAAAATCTCCAAGTTCTTCAAATCAAACACCTTTGATTGATTCTCCTCTAAGATCCCAATTATTATTTCTCTAACGGTATCTACACATTAGGAACTTCCATGAATTCAAGTTTTTTCTAGTAAATTCGAATTCTAATCTTAACACTAGAATTTGGGAGTGTAGTTGAAAAGTGAAGAAAGAATTAAACTAACATAAAAAAGGTCGAACTTTTTTGATGGAATAAGAGAACAAGAAAAGAAGAAGGAAGTGACACTCCTTTAACTCTAATCCTATTAGGCATGTATCTCCTTCCTTCCTTATCTCATCATTTTATTTTCATCTAAGACTAAAAGTCTTTTAACTTTCTCATCAAGACTCCTAATGAGCCTCCTACGAGCCCATCAACCCTTGGACTTGGATTCAAATTAATTTAATTAAATCCATTTAATGGATCTCATCGATTAAACAAGTCCAATTTAATTAATAAAATTATTCCACTCAGGCATCCTAATTAAATTAGACACAATTAAATAATTATATTATTTAATTGAATAAATTAATTTAACTTCTTAATTTAATTTATATCTTTTTAAATTAATTGATCCAATTAATTAATTAATTAACTCTTCATGAGCCCTTATTCTTATTAGGTCCAACTATGGTATAGGTACCATAGTACTGTGTTATAGCCCATAAATGCAAACATAGGTACTGTGGTACTAGTTGGAAGACTTCGGAAACTCATTATTATTGAATGTTGATATCTTAGTACGTGTCTTATACCTTCTTTCTATCACAATCTGTTCTAAAATGATTCTTAATGAATAAATTACCTGTTCTATACAACAAACAAGGCGCAGACACATTCTCTGCCAACGGAATTTGCTGCAAGTCGCAATGAAAGTTAACTCTACTAGTTGTATCCCATGGATTCTGCAGGTCAAAGCTCATCCAATTAGCAATTATCTTAAAAATTTTGCCAACAGAGGTTACAGGTGACACATGACCAGGATAAAATCAAAGCAAAGATATAATGGAAACTAGTAAGAGGTGAACTAATGGAAACCATAGTATGATGAAAAAGTAGGAATGTTTTATCAACATGATTGAAAACAAAAACAGACTAAGAGAGCATAGATAATTAAAGTTTATAGACTAATGTACACTTTTCTAAAGAGACCCAAGTTATAAACTTGGCATAGTAAGACTATGCGATGTGGGGGAAGTTTTGGGAGTCTGGGTGAGACATAGTACAACTAAGTTTCATACATGCTAAAAAAGATAATTACATCAACACCCCTAAAATTTGGTCACATTACCAACAAAACCCTTTATTTTGAAAAATTATATGTCCCGTGTTAGTGATGTTCTCATCATACATTCCCTCTCTGAAAATTTTTAGTCCAAAAATTGATGATGTCAGCCAAAAAGATGGGGTGCCTTTCGAGAATATCCCTGGGCCATCTTCACGTTTAACCAGTTTTCACAGACTCAAATGCCCTTCAAGTTTAGCAGGCTTGGCTGTTATACTATATACCTGAGGGGTGTGAATGTAATATAATTTTAGTTAAGCTATTCTTCTCTTTTTTTCAGATTTTTATATTCTGTTAATTTTGATTTAATTAACTTCCCTTTCTTTTTTTCTTTTTGATAATGTAACATTAATTTAGCTATTATTGTCCAACAAAAATGAAATTGATATGATAGTAATTACTTTAATTAATACAATAATTGATTATCTAACTACTTAAACAATCAAAATGACTAAATATTTATTTTTTACTAATTAAATAATCAAATAACTAATTCATCATAATTAGTTAATAACCAAACAATAATTGAACAACTCTAATACTTATTTTTAAAAAATTAACTAATTTTTATTAATGCACTAAGGAAAATATAGTACAATTGAGACCGAGAAGTAACTTTTAACCAATTAAAAATTTAATAATAGTTAATGACTAAAGAAAACTCATTTAATTATGATAAATGACTACCAATTAAAAAATAAAAAAATCATATATAAAAACTTTTTATTTTTATCTTTTACATTTTTTTTTATTTTTACCCTTTGATTTTATCTTTTATATTTCTTTTTCTATCTATCTTTTTCTTCCTACTTCTTACTCTTTTCTACCCAAGCCCCCTTCCCCACCTCCACCCCCACTCATGCTATCACGTTTTGGCACCCATACACGGCACCCGACGCCACACTACCACCCACCAAGCCCATACCCGCCACCCCTATCCCCACCCCAAAATAAACTCATCCCCAACACCCTGGCCCCATCACACACCCCACCCTACCCCGCCATCATCCCCAACCCCCTACCCTAATTGCCCTACCTCCCACCCTCTACATGAAAATGTGCATGTATGTGTTCTTATCTATCTATATATTTATGTGTTTTTGTGTGTGCCTCTCTCTCTCTCTCTCTCTCTCTCTCTCTCTCTTTGCACATATATGTGTATCTCTATGTATGGTGTACATAAATATGTCTCTCTGGTGTGGTCTATACATATATATGTGTGTGTGTATATATAGATAAGATAGAGAATAGAGAAAATATGGTAATTTTGAAATTTGAAAATTGACAAGCATTTTTGTCTGCACAATATTTTAGTTTTTCGACTAATATTTTTGATCATTTTTGGGTGGGGAAAAATAGTTACTTTGCTCTTTCCAATCACTTTTTTGTCCGACACACTCTAACATGGTGTTAGTTTAATTTTTCAAAATAAAAGGATTTTTGGGTAATTTGACCAAACTTGACGGAGTGACTAGATATGTTCTTTGCTAAAAGCCCTCACTTGGAAATATATGAAATGTGACACAAGTAGAAGTGCGAGTTGCTTGCAGAACTTGTAGCTAGCAGCCAATCTTGTTCTTAATAGCTGATACAATTCTCATATTAAAACAAAATAGTTGTACGACCTGAAGCTGTTACATAGATATGATGTTACTGATCATGTCAAATCAGACTTTAGCAATTATTCATAGATTTGAGCATATAAGAACTTAAAGAGTGATTCCTAGTTTTAGCCAGTTTAGCTCCACAATACAAAGTAACCAATAAAGAACAAGCCAACACTAACTTAAAAAATTTTCATTAGAATAAAAAAGTACCAATTTTGTATCAAATGTTAGATGTGAAGCTACAGTATCTATCCTAGACAAAAATTTATAGCGACTAACACCACAAACTGAAAGTACTTAGAAATAGTAGAATCTTGGACACTAAACCAAAGGATAAATTTTAATACTTAATGGATACCACGGCTACCACAACGTCCTTTTTTTCCAAGACAAGAATATAAAACCCTTCAAAATTTAGATGAGTAAATTATAATTTAGAAGAAGCATTTGGTCGTGAATCATTATATTTATTTTGGAAAAAAGTTGCAATCAAAACGTGAAGTGATGTTTTAACAAATGTTATAAGGAAAATAGGTGGAATGAATGCCCAGAATTACCATGCACAATTTTAGGATTACTCTCATTAGCATTTGAAGAATAAAAATGTTGGTAGCTAGAAGAACAAAAAGGACAAAGCTTTGGTGTTCTTGCCGCATGAGGTTAACTACATTCAGTTAACCCAGATCTAAAATCAACAGAAATTCAACTGAGAATAGAAACCAAAAATTCTAAAGAACATAAATAAGAATAAGAGAATTAGAAGGCAAAACTAGAACATGCTTTTGTTAGTTAACAGATACAACAAACCTTTGCTTCTAATGAGTAATCTATAAAACAGAAGCTAATGGTATGCGAATGAAAGGAAATAAAATAGACATTGAGGTATCATGTCTATTTGTTTTTTTATCCACCATTTCAAGAAATTATTTCTCTTTAAGTGTGATGGCAACAACTAACTTTGAGTTGAATTCTACTTTTAAAGCGACAAAGTCCTTAGAAGTATGTGCTTTATGGTCTCCATTATTGCACTGCAGATGTCTCCAGGAGATATCATCAAAGAAATGATTCATCAACCCAATGTAAGATTGAAGACCTCTATAAATCTACACAAGCAAATAATGCAACTTAGTAAAAAAAAAATTAACCATTCAGCATATGCTAAAATAGAAATCTAAAATAGCACATATTCCAAAGTCAAACTTTTTAATCTTTAAAATAACTTACTATTTTTTTGAACAATTTAACATTACTTTAAACTTTATATTGTGATAAATATCTAATATTTTTAGTTAGGTTGAAAAAAATAACTAAATCATTTTTGTTGCACCTAATTTGCTCAACAACACCAATATACCTATGATTTTAGGACGGAAGCAGTATATTATTACATTCAAGCTATGAAAACTTTACCTATATCCTTTACCTGAATAACATGACTACTACTTTCAACAATAATAGATATTTAATTTGCTCAGTATGTCAATGATGTATTCCATTCATTTTCTTACTAAAAAGGGAAGAAAACTCAACATCAAATGCTTGGCAATCCCTGGTAGAGCTTATTTATTACATTCATGCTGATCCTAGTATATGAACAAATACATGGTCCTGGAAATGTTCAAAAAAATAATTCCCCTTGCTTGCTTTTACTTCTTTGTTGCTTCATAGTTTCCATAGTATCTCAATTCTTAGCTCACAATACAAGTCATCACTCATTACTTGGCCTGTTATTTTTCTTTTTAAAGGCACCATAACACTGGTGTTTTGAAATTATGGGGCTTCATATTAACTACAAAGAGTCCTACTTTTTTAATTAGGTAGGTGAGATTTTTATTACCCAAGGAATAAGAATACAAAAGGAAACACAATCAACAAGAGTCAATACCAATATTCTACATCAACACTAACACCACCTCATATCAGATCAACCCAAAACTCATAAGTTTCAAACTTCGTTAAGTTACAAATCGCCCAATTATTTTCATAAAGCTATTATTCAAACAAATCCTCCATCAATTTCCATTCTCTACATAACCATCTATTGCCTTGAGCAAAAAGAATGCTTTTTCGTCATATAATTCTACATCTCAAAAATCAAAAGAGTGCTTTTGCACAAATATAACATCTTTATAAGCATTTCTATAAGGTCAGTCATATTCTCTCTATCCATATCTAATAAATTGTTACTCTAAAAACAAGCTTCAAAACCAGATTCAAAAAAGCATTGTCAATAGTCCTACTTATTAGCACTTTTTATAGAATACCTAGCGTTAATCCTCATTGTTTTCACACATTAGCTCCCTCACAAATAAATTATTTGCTAATTAGAAGGCCATTCATAGTAAATACATATTTTTAGTGGGTAAACTTATATTATGCCATTTATGAATGATCTTTCATCATTCATAGGGGGATCCTGGTCCTTTGTTTATAGATTTTAAATTAATGGTCTAAAATCATGTAAAAAATAATATGACAAGTTCATGTTTTTATGATCTCTGACATTATTAACTTTAAATTTCCATAAAAGGAAATAGAAAATTATAATTGACCAAAATAAGGAATAACACAGTGGATTTATAGAAATGAATTCTAAGCACGTGTGATCAAAGTCTTGTTCTTACCACGAGTTATATCCATGGCTAATAATAATTTAAGTTTTCACATGCTCACGTTTCTTCAATTTGCTTTCTTCCTTAGAGGAAATAAAGAGGTAGTATGCTGTACATCTGCACTTGTTGGACTCCAAATGACCAAGACATTCTATATTATCTCACATGTGGAGAAGCGATTAATCCACTTAAGGAAGAAATGAAATTCTTTCCATCTTCTCTAGGTACTGGAGCAAATAAGGCATTCCTTCTGTCTTCTAAGTTCATTTTGGCTGCTGATATCGACCTCATTGTTTATGGCCTCTTATTTGGCCTTTTCTCATAGTTCTTGCCTTTTTGCTACTAATGAAGATTATAGACAAGTGCTTCTCCCACATTGAAGAAATGAACACTTTCAATGCAGTTTATACGGTCTTGGGGCTACTCGACCAATTACTGTAAGGTTCTGGGTGAGGTGCTTCCACATGATATTAGAGCCACTTTTAAAAGCCCACAATCCTACCCCAATTTCAACGTCTACTATTTTCTTCACTACCGTATCAGGCACATAAATGGAATTTCTTCTCACTCGGGGCTCTTTATTTTGAGTCGCCTTCGAGTTAGTGGCGAACATTGATACCCATAGAGCATTGATTTATTCCGAACACATCTCTTGGACTCTTGTGCTAACCCTCATAATGATGAAAAAGAAAAAAACGAGTAAGATGCGGAAGCTTATTAGAGAATATAGTAAGTATTTGCTCCACACTAAATAAGAAAGACTTTTAAAGTGGACTATATGATCTAGGTCATACTCTAATCATTACCTTAAAATTTTTTAATTGATTCTCACACTTTTTTTCCAGAGAATGTGTTAGTTCACCAAAAAGCAACTCACCTAGTTGTATTTATATTAGAATCACTCAAAGGCATGCTTACATTTATACTTTTAGCGCTTCCCTCAAGCTAGAGAATATTTCATAAGTAAAATTACAAAATTAGTCCCATAACTAAGGTGTGTGGCAAAAAAATCCTGATAGAATTTAATTTATAAACTTATCATATAACTATTAAAAAGTCATGAATTGAGTCCAAATTTTACCAAAAAATTTCAAAACTAGACGAAAAATATCACATGCACAGCACATGACGACCAAATTTGGGGATTTTTTGGGATTCCAGCTAAATTTGCCTAATTGAACATACCGCAACCCATGTGGCGCCCCCGTGGATGCTTGAAGAAACTAATGTACATTAAATGAACCACATAACGTGCCATGTGGAGAAAAAACATAAAACCTAAGCATGCCTATATGGAAAAATATACAAATATGCCAAGTTCCATTTTTTAAGCTTTATTTAAACAATTAACATTGTTTACTATTAAATTTACTGCATTTGTAAAAATTAAAAACAACTATATACTTTTTCTTAATTTAGTTCATTAAGTAATATTTTCAATGAAAATATGTTTTCCATTTGTAAATTCAAATAACTATCATTTATTTCTGCTATTTTTCTGGTTTGTTTAAATTAGTAGTACTTTTAACTATAAAGGTTTTTGTAAAAATAAAAATCAACACTATATGATTTAATTCATAAATTAAAGCTTAATTTTGGAAAATTTGCCAAAGTGATGACTACCCTAGGATATAAATAAAGTCAAGATGATCAACTTGAAACAGTGTCTTCTAAAAGAGTTTGACATCAAGGAACTTAGGAAGTTGAAATACTTCCTAGGTATTGAAGTGACACATTCAAAGTAAGGGATCTTATTTCTCAACATATGTACTTAATTTATGGAAACAAATAGGAAAGTCGGGATGTAAGTTGGTTGATACATACATTGAGTTCAATCATGGACTATGTGATGCTGCAGAGGTTCATATGGTAGATAGAGGTTCGTATTAAAGGCTTATTGGAAGGCTTATCCATTTAACTCATATGAGGCCAAATATTTTATTTACGGTATATTTTATCAGTCAATTTATGCACAATCCTAAAGAAGCACATCTCAAGGCCATTCACAAAATCTTGTAATACTTGAAAGGCAACCCTGGAAGAGGTATTTTGTTTTAAAATGGAGAAAACATGATAGTGGAAGCCTATACCAATGAGGATTACGTAGAATCATTGGTTGACAGGAGGTCAACTCAGGCTATTATACTCTCTTAGGTAGGAATCTTATAACCTGGAGGAGTAAGAAGCTAAAAATGGTGGCAAAATCGGGTATAGAGTCTGAGTTTAGATCAATGGCGATGGGGATATATGAAATAATTGGTTAAAGATAACTCTTGATAACCTCAATATTAAATGGGATAGAGATTGTATTGCAACAACAAATTTACTATCAATATTGCTCATAATTCTATACAACACAATCGAACAAAACATATCAAAGTTGACACATATTTTATCAAGGAAAAACTTGATAGTGGCCTAATATGTACTCCATTTATTTCTATAAGAGATCAAATAACAGATATACTCACAAAAGGATTGCCAAGCACTATGTTTTAGGAAATTGTTAACAAGTTTGGAATAGAGAATATCCATTCACCAGCTTGAGGAGAAGTCGAATTATGAGGCTTTATTAGGAAAGTTGTGTGATTTTACCAAATTTTTAGGAGTTTAATTAGCTGTATATGTCAATTAATTATGTGTCTATGTCAATTGATTAATTTTCTATTTGTAGAGATTTTAGTACTATTCTTAGATTGCAACATATGTATACAATGAATCAGTTTGTAACCTATTCTATAGTACATAATTCATTTTCTCTCAAGTATTTTTTCTTAATAGTTTACAATGGATGACAATGAAGAAATTTGGGGAGTTAAAGTCACATTCACATTCACATTCACATTCACATTCACATTCGTAACAAAACGATCTTAGGAAATTGAGATAATGTATTGGGTTTGAAAGCATGATCATGGTATGGCATTGCACTTTGTCAAAGGAAATACTCTTAATTTATTACATGGGCAGATTTGTTGGGTGAGTTATTGAATAATTTAGAACAATACAAGTAACTAGTTGGAAAATTATACTACTTGGTTGTTGCTTGATGTGACATTTCATCTGCAATAAATATTATGAGTCAATTTCTTAATTCAACTCATAGTAGTAGCTAAGATGAAGTCATTCGGGTTGTAAGATTCAAGAAAGGTTCTGGCTTCGGATTACTGTAAAAGAGCTATGGGCATTGTAACATTGTGGAGGTGTACTGAAGCTAGCTATGCTACATCTTTATCATAGAGGAGTTCTACTACCAAGTACTATATTTTTTGTTGGAGATAACTTGGTTTCTTGGAAAAGTAAGAAGCAAAATAGGTTGGGTGCAAATGCATAGCCATAGCGTATGCTACACTACATATGAATTGATTCAGGTGTAGAACTTACTACAAGAACCCTAGCACCATATCACAATAGGAGCAAACATCTTAAGGAAGTCAATACCATAGGTTTGAGTATACCCTTTGGCAACCAACCCTATAAAACTATATTTGCATCCCATTGGTTTCTTTCCTCCCAATAATTTAACCAACTCTCATGTCTTAGTTTTTACAGGAGCCTCCATCTCCGTTTTCATACCGTCCTCCCACTTCTTGTCATCTAATGCTTCAAATAAATTTCTCGAAATGGGAATAGTATGAAGGTTGCTTAGAGAGATCTATGGCTTTGGGATAGGTTTTGGTAAGTCATCAGTAAATATAGTGGATGTTTAGTGTTGAACATTATCATGTTTTCCCTTATCTTTTATCATTTCACATGACTTGTATGACTCAACAAATGGTACAGATTTCAAATGAGTGGACTGGTGACTCTATCAAAACTGGTTCAATAGACACTGAAATGGACGTAACTAAAACAGACCTAATTGAATACTCAAGTTCGATAGTTAAACGGACTCTACTAAAGACTCAGATGAAATGGGTTGACTAGGAAAATCAAGTAGAAACATGTCCTTTACTCTATCTTCACTCAAGTTTTCTGCCTGCAGATGGGTTTTTGAAAAAAGGACACATTTTTTACAAAGTAATATCAACAGAGATAAAAAAAATCCTAGTATGTGGATGGTAACATTTGTAACATTTTTGTGTGGAAGAATACCCAATAAAAATACATTGAAGAGCACGTGGATCAAGTTTTATTTTGTTTTGAGAATGAACATGAACAAAGGCAACACTTTCAAAAATTCTAGGAATAAGATTATTTAAAGCTTTGAAACTGGGAAAAAGTTTTGTGAGAATTTAAATTGGGCTTTTGAACTCAAGGGGCCTGAGTTGGAAGTCTATTAATAATATGAGCCTTGGTTAAAACAGCTTCTTCCAATGTTGTTTAGGAACAATTTTGTGAAACAATAAAGCTCTTGACATCAAGGAGATGGCCATTTTTACATTTGCCCACTCTATTGTCAAATGATAAATCCATGTTACTCGGGTGCAATCATCAATAAACGAAACAAACCACTTAGCACCTAAAATGTGTGGAACCTAGAGGGTCCCCAAATATCACTATGAATGAGAGAAAAATGAATAAGAGTTTCTGTATTGCTTATTGGAAAAGAAACACTTTGTGCTTGGGAAGTTCACAATCATCTATATTTATATCTATACTAAAAGTGTGAATAGCTTGGAAAGTTTCTTGGATTTTTTTATACTACAAAAATATCCTTTCAGCATAGTTAATTTTAAGGGTAATTAAGTAATTTGATGTTTATTAAGCTTTTATTTGTTTAATTATATGATAAGTGTCCTTTTACATGCCAAATTTTTCTTCCAAAACTAATAATATATCTTCTTTCTATCATAACTCTTGGAATACTTCGAAATTTCAAATAATACCACTTCCCTTTAAACTAGATTACAAAAGCTTTCCAACCGTAAGTGATAAGCATATATAGAGGAATTCAATGAAAGAGTTTTAGCCGTTTAAAGTTGAGTAGAATGTAAAGATGTGTGTTTATGATATTTTTTGCAAATTTCCTCAACAATTGAAATATATCTATTATAATTCTAGAGGAAAAAGAAAGTTGAATTTGCAGCAAAATGAAAAAAAAAACATAAAAAAGTTAATTCTAGGAGTTTTGATGCTAAGTAAAAAGAAAATAGGGCAAAATACTATTATCCCCCTAAACTTTATCTGTGGTCGCAAACACTCCCTGACCTAAAACGTATCATTTAATCCCCCGAATTAATTACTTGAACAAAATTACCCTTAATGAGTTTATACAGATTTTGGTATATTTTGAATATTTTTCACCCTAAATTCAATTTCAAATTCTTTTTTTATTATAAAAATATTTTAAATTATAATTTTTTTAAAAAATTAATTAGTAACTTAAGTAATCCAAATTTTAAAAAACTAAAGTAATAAATGAGTATAATAAATACAAATTAAAAAGATTTTAAAACTAAATTTAGTGTGCAAAGTATTCAAAGTACACTAGAAACTACATAAATTCATTTCATTAAGAGTAATTTTGTCAAAATATTTAAATATGGGGGGTTATGATAAATTGTCAAAGAGGTTTTTTTGTCACCATAGGTAAAGTTCATAGGCAATTTATGTATTTTGCCCCAAAAGTAACTAGTTTTAAGATTAACAAAATATAAGATACTATTAAAAATTAGAAAAACAAAATTATTTTTGATATCCAAGTAATTTCATTATTTTTTTTTTGTAATAATGGTTATACCTTTTAACTTCACATCCTAATTTAGATTCAATTATCAATTTATTTAATTTTTCATGATATTATTTTTTGATTGATTAAATTCAATCATGATGGTAATATAAACATTAGTTTGAATAACGAGAAATAAACATATTAAAAAGATTATAAACATGCTTATACTAAAATAAAAACAATCAAAAAGGATTGAAATAAAACTTGATGAGAGTTATATATTTTAAATTAATGAGATGAGAGTTTAAAATTAATTTTTAATATAGAGATTTAAGAAAGAGTAGAGAAAACAACAGAAATATTTGTTACTTTTATTGTGTTTTCTTGCATTATTTGTTTTAATAGACCTTATCAATAGGATAAAAAGCACAAAGAATCGAGAAGAAGAAGAAGAAGAAAAAGAAAAAGAAGAAGAAAGACCAAAGAAATTTATTGCAGCAAAAAAATATCATTTTTTAACTGTAAATAAGGAGTTACTATAACTTTTACAAAACTTATTTTGTATCTCACATCATAAGTTTTAGTTTAAAAAATTATTGTACTTTCTAAAATATATATGATGTCAATCTCACCATCATAGACTTTTTGTTTCTTATATATATGGAGATATAACATTAGAAAATCTTAAACTCAGTTATCAATAGATAGAATTTGATTTAACCAAATAAAACATAATATAAAAAAAATTACAAGAAAAATTCAATGTAAATATAGTTAAAAAAAGGTAATATATGTTGTTGAAAGAAATTTAGAAAAAAAAAATCATTTGATATTTATTAGTTTGACATTTATGGTAAAACTAGGATGTCACTTAGAAATTACACCCTTAAAAATTATAAAAATTAAAACACCAATATGATAATTATGATGAATCCAGGTACTAAAACAACTTAATTTAACAAAATGAAGTATAATGTAAAAGAGTGAAACTAGAACTAAAATTGGATTAAAGTGCATATATGTCACGTAAGAAGAAAAACTAAAAGAACTTCATTTGATATGTAACACTTTGACATTTGCACCAAAAGTAAGATATTTCTTAAATTATATGTTAGTTCAAATACTAATATGATATTCATGATAAGATTCATGCACCAAATTTACTCTTAAAGTTAACTTACTAAGTTGAACTATACATAGTAAATTTAAGGGGTTATTTGCACCTTTAGGTTTGAATTTTTGGCAACATCCCCTTAATTAATAAAAAATCTATGAAAACTTTAATTAAAGATCAAGATCCAATTGC
>CM033108.1:6852930-6937900 GCA_019321725.1 Paulownia fortunei
AATGGGCTTGAGCCCCCAAAAATCTCCAAAGTCCAATACATTATTCCCCATGTCTTAGTCGGTAAAGCCCTACATCAATTAGGCCAAATCTAGGTTGTATCATATATACTTAGAAACTTTTTCAATATAATAGAAACACTCTTAAGTATAAACAAATGATGCACACAAAAAACAACAACAAGAAAATTACAAAGTATTTGGAATGAGATACAAAATTACATGTTGAATTACTAGAAATAGTTATATGGGACCGAAAGTAATTAAGTTTTTTAATTCAATCTTAATTTTTTTTCAAACTCCACAAATATTTGCTGATATTATCAAGATAAAATATCATCAAAATGATACTGATAACAATTATTTGCTCATAATGGCATTTGTTATTAAAGTAAGAAACAATAATTATGTGATATCCAATATTAGTTGTGTGGGGATATTTGGTGTGATTTATAAGTGGGTACAATAGATTCCTCTAATAACTTGGGTTAATATTTTCGCAAAGCGAGGACGAAGGTAAAGTAGTTGCTAGTGGAGGCCTTGTGTTCGGTCTTACTTTCGGGGGCCCAACTTGTGGGAACCCCAAGACATGACAACCACCGCAAGCTCTTGGAAATATCCCAAAAGTCTGCAATGCTAACCTAACAATATCCATTTAATCTAGCAGAATCATTGGTATAGATAATCTAAACCCTCAAACCATTATTTTGTAAATCAATGTAATCCATCAACTAAATAAACCAATAGGTTAACAACAATATACTTGGTAAAAATAATAATAATAATAATAATTCTGTAAGTATCGCCAAATATAAACATCATTATGTCTAAAATCAATCGATGAGCCACATGGAGATAATATATTCTCAATATTAAAATTCATCTTATCAAATGATTTTAAAATAATGAAATAACAAGTTTGAACTCCTTCCATAGACTTTCTCATACTCCAAAGGTTATTCTTCCAACCTACTAAGTTTCGGTATCTCAACAATATTAATAAAAAATAACCTAATACCCAACTAGCTGGACCAAGTGAATTAAAAATATTTATATAATTGATAAAAATAAATAATCAAATAGAACCAATACCATAATCATTTAAAAAAATTGAGTACAAGACAAAATATAAATAACAAGACCAAACCAATTATATCCACCATACACAACACCATATACAAGACACCTTAGGTCATGTGGCAAGCTTAACCCCCTATATTGGGCACGAACCAACACTTAACCACGATTAGTCTCAGTCGCCCTGGCCTATTCTAGAATAACCACTAGTGCATATAGATGTCAATAAAAGTCTCAAAAAATAACAATTTCACAAAACCAAACGTTCATAAAACCATATTTTCACAATCCAATTTTAATGCATAAACACACAAATCGCATTTATAAAGCCCATTTTCACAGTTCAGTACGCAATATAGACTTGCTTCATCCACCTAAAATCACAATTTTGAATGCACACCAAAATTATACGATTTATACACTAGAAAAGTGAAAAGTCACTTATCTAAAATTTGAAATCCTAAATTTACAAGAAAATGCTTGCCCACTTTAACATGCTTTGAGCAAAAAAAAATGTAAATGAAAGCGATAATAAAAAGGCTATTAATGATTTAAAAATTGATTTAACTTACATAACCTATTAGTAAAAATTAACCCTTAGCTAATCTCTTAAATCAGAAAATGTGCAGGTTCAATAGTAAAACTATTTCCATAATTCTAAGTCAATGAAATTTTATCGCATCACCTCAACCATAACATGTACACACACATATTGATTGATAATAGTAGAACTAATAAGAATTTCCATACGACCATATTAGTGTTGCTGAATTACATAGTTTGATAGTAAGTTTGTGACTAAACTATCAACTTTGCTAATCTTTAAAATAGACCTAGAAAGGGACAAAAAGAAGTCATTTCCATGTATTTATGTCCTGAATTCTTTGATCCCAAATAAAAATATGCAAGCACATGACAAGATAATTTTGTGATATCCCACATTGGTTGTATGGGGATATTTGGTGTGGTTTATAAGTGGGTACAATGGACTCCTCTAATAATTTGAGTTAACCATTTTTGTAAAACGATGATGAATGTTAAACAGTTGCTAGCGGAGCCCCTTATATTAGGTTTCACTTTTGGGCCCTACCCTATATGCCTGTGGCGTGACAAATGGTATTAGAGCTGACCCCAGGGTAATATTGGCAAGGGAGGTTCGATCAGATGTATAATTGGGATGGTCCTGGATTGTGAAGAAATGCGACGAGGACGTTGCATGTCCAGCCAGGGGTGATTGTGATATCCCACATTGATTGTGAGGATATTTTGTCTGATTTATAAGTGGATACAATAGACTCACAATAGACTCCTATAACAACTAGAGTTAACCATTTTTGTAAAGTAAAAATGAATACGAAGTAGTTGCTAGCGGAGCCCCTTATGCTGGGTATCCCTTTCGGGGCCCCACCCCATAGGCCCTTGGCGTGACAATTATGTATATAACTTGAGTTGTCCAGTGATATTTAGGGCTTGTATGGTTTCATTTTAATTGGGATTTTTCATTTCCATTCCATTGAGATTAATTTTCAAGGTGGTATTGGGGAATATGTGGTAAATAAAAATATATTGGATATAGTTATTTCGGATGAGATATTGATAGGGTGTAGAATGAGATTATATTTGGTTTAGTATATTTTTTTAGATTTGTTTCATGCAAAAAATGATAAAATGATAATTTATTTAGATTATATATAAGTGGTGGGACTTTTGAAATGACTTAATTTGAAAAATAATAGTATATAATTAAATAAAATTGATTGTAGTGGTGTCAATTTTGAATATTTAGTGTGAATATAATAATTTATTAGGATGATTTATAGGTGATGAGTTCAATTGAAATGATGTTGTTTGTAAAATAATAATATATAATTAGATAAAATTGATAGTGGTGAGATCTATTTTTAATATTTAGTTTGGATATAATAATTTATTAGGATGATTTATAAGTAGTGGATCCCATTACAAAGATGTTATATAAAAATAGTGATATATTATGTAAATACAGGTAGTAATGATGGGTTCTAATGGTAGAGTATGAGGTTGAAAATTGAGAATATAAGGTTGAAAATTATTTTTCGTGGAAAATAAGAAGATAAAAATCGGATATTTTCAATAAAATTGAGTAAAATAAATATGATTTATGTATCTAAAATAGTAAAAAGTGAAAAAAATCCAATGAAAATGAAACCATACAAGCTCTTAGGTTTTGTTTGGAGTTAGTCCGGATCTAGTTCTAATATTTTCGAAAACAAATGATCAAAAGATTTACTATTTGAAAATATATGGGGATTGTGCCTATGTTTGATTAGTTCTGAGGGGGATAATGTAGATGACATATCTTGTTTGGTTAGTAGTTTCGTATTATCATTTTATATTATTACATGTTATTTTAAAATTATTATAATGATTAAATAATATAAATATATGTGTTTTTCATTAATAAGTTGATTTGAATATATATAAATATATATGTTATATATGTGTATAATTATGATTAGGATTTTCTTATAATATATTAGGATTAAATGAAAATCGTTTTGAAGGATTCAATATTTGAAGTTTAATTTTATTTTTTGAAAATACTGAAATTACTAGAACTAAAACTAAACTGAATGTAAACAAAGCCTTCACAATTTTAACTGGATCCAAATATTGTACAAGTTCAAGAATTTGAATATTCAGTGCATATATTTATATATAATTGTAATCTTGCATTAAGAAAGAAATAAAATTATAATAATTAATTAGTAATTGTTGTATATAACAGGAAAATAATTCTTAATTGCTTCTTCACGTGTAAAAATGAATTTCATTATAAATAATTCATGATAAGAAAGAAGCAATATGAAATAGGTTATAGGGAAAAAATAAAACACACACACATGGTAGAAAATCAAATAACAAAAACAATCATAATTCATTTTTAAAGGAAATATATAAGAATGTTTAAATTTATGGGATCTGAATTGAGTCAAACTGGGTAAGATTGAAACCAGTATTTTGTGTTCAAACAAGATATTTATAATCAAATTCAGTTTTGAACTCGAATTCTTAATAGGATGACCAAATAATGAATCAAGCCAATTACAAATATTTGAATATAAGTTTATTCAATCTAATCTGACATGGTATATTAAAATGGGATCTGGTTCATGGATTATATAGACAAATTTAATTTTATTTGATTTATTTTTGTATATTTAATGAGTTTAATGAACTATGACACTAATTCATTTACTTTATTACTAATTTGTAAAATTTATATTAGAAAATATATTAACACATAGATTATATTTATTAATGAATTATTGATTTTATATTTTCTAAACACAAAAATATTATCTGTTTATTATACTTTTAAATACAATAAAAATTGAAAAATATTTTTCTACATATTCTTTTAAGATCCATATATGAACTTTGCCCCCTCAAACTTAATCATTTTGGTACTTTACCTCCAAAAGTAAACTTTAAGCACTTTTTCCCCCTCAACTTATATTTACGATAACACTCCCCCCAAATATCAATTTCAGATCAAATTTTTACCAGAATGTTCTTCGTCAACAAATGGTCAAATTTAAGGAGTGAAGTGTCATTTACCCTTGAAATATTAATGATGTGTTTGTTTTGCTTGTTCACATATTCAACTTTCTTGTTTGAAGGTATCTATTTAGTGAGGCACTTAAATATCACTTAAAAATTAAAGGAAGACCGTTGAGACAATCTTGACAAAACTAAAATTGACACACTCTTTTCAAATGGAGAGACAAATCCTATCATTGTCTATCTTACTCCTTATTAGTTTTGAAAATAGTGCACTAGATTATTTTTGACATTAGATGATTGGATTGAATCTGATATGAAGGTATACACTAAATCTCAAGCACAACTGAATTTGAGATAAATGTGTACACTAACTGTTTGGTTTCATTTTCAGGTTTCCATCATTTATAGGGTTGAGAATATTTTCATTAGGTTGTGGGTGCATAAAAATACATGAAATGTTAGTATGTTTGAAAATAAATTTTTAAAATTAAAATAAGTTGTATTTCTAATTAAAATGGGTAAAATAAATTTATTTTCAAAGTTTTAAATTGTAAAATATAGAAAGATACCATTTAGAAATGAAAACAACAAGCCTCAAGCACTATAATTTTTTCCTCTGCCAAATGTTTAATTTCAAATCATTCAAATGTTCATCATATGAATCAATAAGGTTAAAAGTGTCGGTCATACTTTTTGTTTGAATCGTCATTAAAAATTATGGGTTATTTGTATTCATTTCTCTTAAGATTTGAATTTTTGTACCTCCCCTTGCATACTATCAAATCAAAAAATTTAAAAGAAAAATTGTATTGAATGACCAATGCCTAATATGTATAAAAACAATCCATCGTTTTGAAAAAGTTAATTGAAAATTATATTTAAATTACACATATAAAAAATGGAAATTCAAATTCAAACTTTGAACTCTCTTTAAGTGTACAGAAAAATATCTAATTAACACATGATAACATATTATATAGTTTAAAATAGAAATGAAAGACCAAAATCCTAATTTAAGCCATCTTCAATAATATAAAAAATATTGATTAATTTTATGAAAATTATATTTTAAAAATTAATGTTTTTAAAATGAATATTATAGATAAAAATGAGATTAAATCAAATTTTATCCTCTTCAATCACTAGAAAAAAAAGGTGGAACCTTTTTTATGGAATAAGAGAAAGGATAAATTTATTTTTGCTCCCGTAAGTATACCACTAATTCACTTTTGGTACCCTATGTTCCTACCTCATCAAAACTGGTCAACAACATTTCAATTTTTCATTAGAATTGGTCCCACCTGTTAATAGTTCGTCCAAAACTAACAGAAAATCATTATTGCAGCAGCTTTAGGGGAAAATTGCGTTATTGCAACAGAAAAAAGATTGCATGTCTTTCTTACCTATTCACCTACATTCCAGATCAAACCTAAGAACATTGCAACATTCCACAGCAATATATATATATATATATATTTGACTACATCTTGTAGGAAAATGAGGAGGTACTATGGTTCAAGCTCTTCTAAAACAAGTATGACTTCCTTCAGTAATGATGTACTAATAGATAAGATGTGTTGTGGGTGTGGAATAGAGCTCCCATTGAAGAACTATTGGACAAATAACAATCCAAGAAGAAGATTTTGGGCATGCCAAAATATGAGGTAATTTTCTTCCTCTTATTAAGTTTTTATTCTAACAATTGCACTAGTTATATTCTTGATTTTGATAGAAAAAAGGGCACTATAGAGTGTTCCAATGGTTGGATCCTAAAACATGCCAAGGTCCAAACAAATTATTCCTGGTTGCTGGCAAAGATGAAAAAATTGGAAGATAAAATAAATGAATGCAAGATTAAAGAGAAAAACATAGAGGCTGAGCTGAGGTGTCAAAGAGCATGGAAATAATTCTAAAAATTCAAGTCAATGCATGCAAAAAGAAAAATAGATGTGTAACAATTATAGTTATAATTGGAATTGGAATTGTGTTATGTCTAGTTGCAGTGTTGATTGGCTTTGTGGCCATAGACGACTAGAATCCTGTACCAGGAAAAAGGTGATACTTGCCATTGATATAAACCTATGTGAGGATTATCAATAAAACAATTTCAATAAACCTATTTTTAATTTTAATAAACAATTTTTAATTCCAACAATATTAATACATTGGCACTGGATTAATATCCAAACATAACACCAAAACACCTAAACAAATTTCCCATTAAGGGAGTGTTTTCAAACACTTAAAAAATGTGATTTTCAGCTTGTGATTGAAAAAAAGCAGTTTTTAGTATTTTTAAATGCTAACTTCTACTTTTGCTTTTACATAATTTAATCAGAATCTAAAAACAAGGGGAGGGGTGCTATTAGATTTCTGATTATACTTCTTGTTTTTTTAAAAATATGTAAAAGGTTCTTTTGGATATTTTTGCACTCAAAATTATATTTATATTTTAAAAGTGTCCTTACATTATATAAATATATAAATATTTACTAATATGCAATATGTAATGTATATTTAATATATAAATATTTGCATGAATACATGAATATATTTATAATTATATATTTATTTTCTATATATTTATATGTTTTTGAATATATATATATAAATATTTGTACGAATATATAAATATATTTATATATACTTATAAATTATATATTTATATATTTGTGAATATATAATTAAAATTTATATGCATTTATAAATATGTTCATGAATATTTATATTTTGTAAATATATATATGTATTTTTATATATTTATATTTGTGAATAAATAATGTATTTATATATATATTCAAATGAATTATACTATTTGTGAATATAGAAGTATATTTATATATAAATAAATAGTTTATATATTTATGAATATTTAAATATATTTATATATACAAATATATAAATACATATGTATATATATTTATAATTATCTATATATATTTTTATATTTTTATATATTAATTATATGTATTTTTATATATTTATATTTGTGAATATATAAATGTATTTATATGTATTTTATATATTTATATATTTATAAATAATTATGTGAATATATAAATATATTTATATATTTATAAATAATTGTTCGAATATATAAATGCATATATATGTAAATATCTATATATGCATTTTTGTATATTTATATATTTGTTAATATATAAATATATTTTTTATTATAAATTTGTATGAATATATTTTTATATGTGTACATAAAGATATATATTTATATTTTGTAAATATTTATAGAATATATATACTTATATATTTTTAAATATATTTGTATTTTTATATATTCATATATTGTGAATATATAAATATATTTATATATTTATAAATATTTGTAAAAATAAGTAAATACATATATCTATTTATAATATATATAGTTGTATTTTATGTATTTACATACTTCTGAATAAATAAATATATTTTTTATATATTTATAAATAATTATATGAATATACAAATACATATATATTTATAATTATCTATATATATTTTTATATTTTTATATATTAATTATATGTATTTTTATATATTTATATATTTGTGAATATATAAATGTATTTATATGTATTTATAAATAATTATGTGAATATATAAATATATATATATATATTTATATAAATATTTAATATATATATATATATATACATATTTACACAACTTACTATTTCAAAATTGAAGGGCAATTTAGACTTTTATACACAAATAAAAGCACTTTTACAACTTATTTACCAAACACTCTCTTTTAACTTATTCTACTTTTCAGCAATACTTTGCAAACACTACCAGCTTCTGATTCTCAATTGATTTTCACTTCTGTTATAATAAATCAATTTCTCTAAAAGCATAAGTTTTTGCAAACACTCCCTAATATCATTCACAGATGGTAAATTGTTTCATCGAACACTACAAAACCATCAATTCCTAATTCATACATCATAATACAAATTACAACATTAATTAAAGTTACAAAGGGCATAAATGAAACAAACTGAATTTTAATCACTTTTTTGACACAGTCCCATTCCCACTAGCTTTCTGCTTTGATGCTCTTCTTCTGGCTTTACCTCCAATAGTAATTCTTAGATTTGACATAGTGATAAAATTCATTCTTCCCCTCATAATGACTGGAGTATTAATCCTTGAAGATTGAGCGACCTAAATGAAAATGAATAATTAATAATTAGTGCTTGATAATTGAAAAGGAATAATGTGTCATTTATTATTACTGTTAGCATAGATTCTTACATTTAATGACGAAACCTTATTTTAGTTTCCCCCTACATTAACTTCCACATTGTTAGACATTGGATTTCTCTTAACTTGAAAATAAAATAAAACAAAAAAAGTTAACCATTTACATATTTAGTACATCATAACTCATAAAATACAAAAGTTAATGAAAATTAACATACAGGAAAATTTTCTCTTCTTGAAGGATTTGTTTTGAGAGGGTTACATCTTTTTGCAGTGCTAGATACACCAATAAAGGGTTGGATGATCCAATTAGTATCTCATCAGCCATTTCATGTGGAATGGCATGTGAAGCAAAAACAGAAAGTCAATTTCTTTTGTTGCAAGTTGTGAAATTATGTCCTATTCCTCAACATTTGTTGCATTTTAATGATTTCTGGCATCTTCTCAATTTTGTTGGATTGCTAGCAACAGGTGACTCATCAAGTTGTCTTCTCCTCAACTTCTTTGGCCTGTGAGGCTTGTTTTTATAACTTGGAGGCAAAGTGGGTGATAAGTCACACTTAGGCCATAGTTCAGGCCTATTCACTCACATTATGGAATGTTCATATGCCTTCAAGTATGTGTTAACACTATATCAATCATGCACATATAAAAACTCTAGCTCATAATTCCTACACCATTGACATGTCTACAAGGAATTCTTATCAAATTCCACCTTCTACAACTATATAACTTTTGAAGCACATCCATAATGTGTTGGTCATATATGTCCATGATTTGAAAATGTCAATCATTTAATTTCATTGGGATTCATTAACCAACCTCCTTCATGTTCTTGGTTAAAACATGTTTGATTTTACGGCATATCAAGCTATTTCACTTTCTAGCCTTATCCCTGTTCACTTGCAATCTAGTCACCAACTAATTTCTTATAGTCTCAAGCATGATTATGATTGGTTTGTCTATTGAAACAAGAATAAAAGAGTTAAAGCTCTCACACATGTTGTTTAGCAAGATGTAACATTTTGGATAAGGACTGAAATGACATGTGGACCATTGTGTTGGAGGATTTTTCATTAACTAATTACATACATTCTTATCTAACTCGTTCAAATGCTCTATTCTACCCATGGATTCTTTAATTGAAATACCCTAATTGATGCCCATAATGCATTTTTTATTGGTTGCCCTATAATAAACCCATCCCTTTTTATGTTGTGTAAATGTCTTACACAAAATCTATTTTATAGGGAATAAACTTTCCAAAGTTAGGATTAGTCCCTTCTGTTTATCACTTGTACAGTCCAAGCATATTGGTTTTCAAAACCTAATGTCATTCTCTAAAAATGTGACAGAATCTTTATTATTATTCTCCACCACTGCATAAATAATTGAGAACATGATGTTGGGATCAACCCCAAGAACAGTCAACTTGGTCACCTAGAAGACTTTTTAGAAAACAACCACTACCCCTTCAACTTTCCTACAAGCTTTAAAACCTTCTTTGCATACCTCAAAACATATATACAATATAAGAATAGGGTTACTCCTAAGTGATTCTTGGTAATAAAAAAGTGCTACTTCAAACTACCTTGTAGCAGCTTTATTGCTTTTTATTTTGTGTTATAAGCTTGTTGTTCTAAGACTTTGGCTTTTAATATGGTGCAAAGCTCACTTCTAAACTCATTGGTTTCTAATTTGGGATTATGTTTAAACTTTTTCATGAATGTCTTTCCTATCCAAACAAACTTAAGGCTAGGGTTGTTGTAGTTCCAAGAACACTTGTTATGTACTGAATTCTAACCTTTCAATTGTCATGATTTATCATTCTGCATTGGTGACACATAGACATACCACTCACACCCTCATTGTTGCACTTTGCTTTTAGTCTTATGTTATTATTCTTGTCAAACTTAACAACCATTCCCCTTCTAAGACGATATATTTCAATGACAAATTTAGCTGCTTTTTTGAACTAAAAACAAGTCCTAATTTCACATGGAGATTTTTATTTTCAATCCTAAAGTTTAGGCTTAGGATATTTTGAAGCAGATTCTTCATCAAAGCCTAAAACACTTTCAAATTCATCAATATCTTTACCTTTTCTTCATTATACCTCTCCATCCTAGCATACATCTCCCCGCTCATATATTCATTTTGATATGACTTCCCCTTGCCTACAACACCATCAAATTCAATATGAGGATCCACAAACCTATCAAATAACCTATCATTCTCCTCTATGTCACAATCACTATCAATAAACCCATCACAATATGAAGAATAAGAAAAAGAAAAGTTAGGATTAGGTTTAATTATAGGGTCATTATCTAGAAAAGAAAGTCAATTACAAGGTCATTATCATCCTTAATATTTAAATAGATTTGATTCTCTACACTGGTGGATTCCATATAACTTTGCATGTTGGAACTAGAATCTAGAAGCTCTAAGTATATCTCAGCCTTCCTATTACTAGGTATATAATTGACTACCCCATACAATTTAACATCATTCTCAATGTATCTTTTACCCATGTATAAACTTTGCCCAAATTGATGCCAAAACCTAACCCTTTCTTCATCATAGCCTAATTGCTCTACAAAATCCTTTAACTCAATTGTTCCAAAAAAAATTCCATCAACATAATCAAAATAATCTACACTAACCCCAGAATAATGTCTTATGGGCTCAACCGTCATTAAACCACCATGAATTATTTTTAAAGTAAAATAGGTTGCTTCTGTAATAGGATTTACATGACAAAATAATTAAAATAAACACACTTAGAGGCTACAATTTAAAATTATAAATTAAAATAAAAAATTTAGAAATAAAATTACAATACCAAAAAACCTTAATCAAAATGCCCAATTAACAACATTTAACAAAAATACCTAGAAAATAGCACACGAAATACACAAAAGAACATCTTATGACCAAAAAAAAACCCTAAATTAATAGCATAAGAAATACAAAAAAAAAAGACTTATGACATACAAAATACAATTTTACAGCACTTGGAAAAAAGGCAATACATACGAAATACCCAAAATAAAAATTATACGAAATACACAAATTTTTTTGAAGAAAATACCACACTACGATCGGTCATCGCTTCTTCTTGCCATGGAATATTCAATTTCGGCTGCAATAAGGGTTTGAACATGTACACCTCAATTTGGCCAATTAATTAGTGACATAGGTTTTGGAATTGTTTAGAATAAGGGTTAAAAAAGAAAAATTAGGGATTTAGGAGTCAGTCATTGGCACCCTCACACAACCCTTATCCCTCCCAAAATGCTAGCACGTGACACACACATTGAGATTTCCTTTAGTTTCAATCAAGTAATACAATAATTATCATAAATAATATTTTTAAAATAATTATGCAAAATCACCACTTTAAATCTCTTAAATTTCACAAGATCATGGGAATATTCATTTTTGACCACGTACAATTATCTTTCTTATTTATAACTCATGCATGAATCTTGCTAAAAGAAAAGACACATATACAAAAATAATTAAAAAATATAAAATTTTCATAAATTAATAAATTATTTATTTATTGACAAACTAATGAATAAATTATTTATATAAATTAATATATTATTCATTTATCAATAAATAAATAATATTTTTAAAATAACATATTTTCTTAGTCTCAACAATATTCTTTTATAGAGGTTTTATTGAATTGAACTTTGAGAGCTGTATCCAGGGCTTGTTCTTGAGATATTATAGCTATAGATGAATGAGCTGAGTGAGGGATCTGTACTTGGATGACTAGGATGTCTACTAAAAATGCACTTATAATTGGACACTTACACTTAATTATAGTGTTGGAATAATTGACTATATGCATGCACTTAGAAATAACATAAACTTCACATTCTTAAAAGAAAGCGCAAATATCATTAACTTTAAAGGATAATTACCTAGAAAACCTTAGATCTGATCTAATTACAAAAACCCTCTACTATTTTAGCAAAATGATTGTTTGTCCTCAAGTTTACAATATAAAATAAAGAACTGACCTAAATATCCTATAAATTAAATGACAAATTAGTTTCAAGGACTCTCTACAGTAATTATGAATTTATGATGTTAGTATTTCCGCAACAACTAACTACTTGAAGAATCTATAAAAAAAAAGAATACTACTCATAGGTAGTGTCGATTTAATTATCAAAATAATAAATAATTTTTATATAATTATGCCAAACCTCATGAGGTTATTACAAGGTAAACTCTTGTTTTCAATCTAAGGATGCCTATATCAACTACACAAAGAAAACAAAGAAACAAGGCAAGCATCCGGAACTCAGCATTTAACTTGGATCTCCATTTTTTGACACACAACATATCAAAGAAGCGCATCTCCGGTTCTACTCAAATAAATTCCTTTCAACAATTATACGAAATTCTACGTCTCCTGGACACTATGCCACAAACTCTTTCAAATGTCTAAAAGCTAATAAAGAAATTGATTTGCAAAATGTCATAATCTTCTTCTTCCTGCAAAATTGTCGATTCCTATTTTAACATTGAATACATTTACAAACAGAAAGTTGTCTAGGCTCCATGGTTGCAACTCCGCCCTAGCAGCATTGTTGGGTCTCGCACTTGAAATCTGAAGAAATGAGAATTCATCATTGCTTGATGAATTAATGATAGAGATGCTAAAAGATCAGGGTTCTTAAGCCAAGTGGGTCCAATTTAGGAAAATGTAAAGTTCTCACTAATTTTTTGGCTCATGGTAGGATTCCACTACACAGGCTTCATAAGCCACGTGGATTTGGGAAGTAACATCATGTTGATTTTCCTTAGACTTATTTCCTCATCCTCTTTCAAGTGTTGAAAACTAAATTTATTCATCCATACACGGACTAACTTGGGACTGGTGGAGGCACAATAAAACTCAAAAATAATTGCAGACGTACCAGAAGCAGTGGCCTGTAGAAAAATATATGCAGGAAGCAAGGGAATAAAGATTCCAAGAGTCATTTAGAAATATGGCATCGTTGCACTCTTCATTTGCCAAACATGTATAGGTTCCAACAATAGGAAAACATTTCAAGATATTAAGTTTGTCCACACGCATCAGAAATGCAAATATAGGAACTATGGTGCTAGGGTTGGAGACTTCTGAAACTCATTATTGTTGAATGCTGATACCTTAGTAGTACGTGTCTTATACCTTCTTTATTTCACAATCTGTTCTAAAATGATTCTTAATGTATAATTTACCTGTTATAAACAACAAACAAGGTGCAGACACATTCCCTGCCGATGGCATTTGCTGCAAGTTGCAATGAAAGGTAACTCTGCTACTTGAATCCCATAGATTCTGCATTTCAAAGCTCATCCAATTAGCCATTATCTTAAAAAATTTGCCAACAAAGGTTTAAGGTGACACATGACCAGGATAACAATCAAAGCAAAGTTATAATAGAAATTTTGTAAGAGGTGAACTAATGGAACCACAGTATGATGGAAAAGCAGGAATGTTATATCAACATGACTGAAAAGAAAAATAGAATAAGAGAGCATAGATAATTAAATTTTATAGACTAATGTACACTTTTCTAAAGAGACCAAGTTATAAATTTGAGTACAACTAAGTTTCATGCATACTAAAAAGAGATAATTATATAGACATTCCCTTAAATTTGGTCACATTACCAAAAAAACCCTTGTATTTTCAAAAATTATACACCCCTTGTTAGTGATGTTCTCATTACATATGCCCTCTCTAAAAATTTTCGGTCCAAAAATTGTTGATGTCAGCCAAAATATGGTGTGCTTTTTCGAGAATACCCGTAGGTCATCTTCACATTTAATCAATTTTCATGGACACAAATGCCCTTCAACTTTGCAGGCTTGGATGTTATACTATATACCTTGGGGGTGTGAATGTAATATAACTTTATTTAAATTATTCTTCACGATTTGTTTTTCAGATTTTTATATTCTGTTAATTTTATTTAAATAACAGCTCTTTCTTTTTTCTTTTTTATAATGTAACTTTATTTTAGCTATTATTGTTCAACCAAATTGAAATTGATATGAGTAATTAATTTTAACTAATAGAACAATGATTATCTTTAACTACTTAAACAATCAAAATTACGAAGTATTTATTTTTGACTAAGTAGATAATCAAATAACTATTTCATCATAATTAATTAATAACCAAACATTAATCTAACAAATTTAACACTTAATGTTTAAAAATTTACTAAATTTTACTAAGAAAAATATAGTACAATTGAGACTAACTTTTAACCAATTAAAAAATTAATAATTATTAATGACTAAAGAAAATCCATTTAATTATGATAAATATATAACTACCAATTAAAAAAACTAAAAAAATCATATATAAATCTATTCTTTTATTTTTCTCATTTTATTCCCTTTCATTTTATCTTTTTTTTTTGCTCTTTGTATTTGTCTTCTTTTTTTCTTCTTCTTCCTCTTCCGTACCAAACACCCCCCTCCCAAACTCCTGCCATCACTTGTCGACACCTAGCCCTACTTTATTTTGTCTATTTCCCGAAGGAGCCAAAGAATTATTTTGCAATTTCCAATCTCTTTTTCATTCGATAGACTCTGACATGGGATATTAGTGTAATTTTCAAAAATAAAAGGATTTTTTTGGGTAATTTGACCAAACCTTACGAGTGACAAGCTGTGATGAAAGCCCTCACGTGAAAATATATGAAATGCGATAAAAGTAGAAATGCGAGTTGCTTGTAGAAATTGGAGCAAGCAACCAATCTTGTTGATACTAGCTAATATGATTCTAATATTAAAACAAAATAGTTCTAAGACCTTAAGTTGTTAAATGGACATGATGATACTGATCATGTCAGATCAAACTTTGGCAGCTATTCGTAGATTTGAACACACAAGAACTTAAAGAGTGATTCTTAATTTGAGTCAATTCAACTACACAATACAAAGTAACTGAGAAAGGACAAGCTAACATTGATTTAAAAAGGGTTTTCGTTAGACTAAGAAAACAGTTGATGGAAACTTCAATTTTATTTTGCGAGCAACACTAATATGTATAGTATAGATACCAATCATCGATACTTCCATAAGTCAAGTCATAATTTAGTGGTGTGACTTCTAGTACATGGTTGTTTGTCTTATATATGGTACTGCAGTTTGAAGTTTTATGAGTGTTTGAGAAGGGAGCATTGAGAAATGTAATTTAATGCCAAAAATGGAATACATTGATATTGTTATCTCTTGCATTACTGATTTTGTTATGCCGAGACATTCTCTTAATCATTCTTATTCTCAAATTATTAACAGAAGAAAAGTGGACACAGGTACATAGTTTTGAAGCCAACTGTATGTGTTGAATTAAACTGTTGTTATACACTGATATATTGTGCATTTTATGGGCAGTTGCATTTTAATTAATAATTGTTGGAATCCTTTCCATATGGCTAACTTATGATGTATTAATGTATGGAGAATTTGACCATCAACCAAGTCTTTGTCATTATTTGTGCAATACTTACCAATTCCCTTAGTTGTTAATTTTAAATATTACTTCTTACACCACTATCTAAGATTACAACCACATCAATGCCTCACACTCACAATCAATCAATTAAGTTAATGTTTAGAGGACCGGGCTGGTGCATTGACGAGGAGAATTTCTTATATGATAAGCTGTGAAATCCCACCCAGACAAATGATTTGTCAGACCGTTTGCTATGGAACAATCTGTTAGCCTCCTTAGCAGAACAATTATTTGAGGTATTTAACAAGGAATTCCCTCTGATTGTAGTCAAGTGGAAGGTTGAAAATTTTCAAAATCGTTATCATGCATTTGATACATTTATTCAGACACCCAGTGTTAGTTACGATACCAAATGCAATGTTGTGCGAGTGGATGGGTCATACTAGAGCCATATTCAAAAGGTAACAATTCATCATATTTTCTGTGCTCTGTTTTGATGATGACAAACCTTATTATTTTCTTAATTTGTAATACATTGTAACTATGCACCTTCAGTATATGAATTGTGCTCATGGTATGATGTTCGGGCGCTATTTCTATTCAACACAATGATAAACTTGATCATGTGTTTAGCACTATGCAACACAATTCCACCAATAGTATTAATATGGCATATACATAGTTCATGTATTGCACTTTTGCTGCTATTAATTTAAAATTACATTTTCAAATATATAACAAATATTACACTAATACTCATTGATTTAACATTTAATGTTAACATACACTAATTTCAACCGTACATGGTAATTAAAAAAAAATTAAGTAAAAGAGCAAAAAAAAAATCATAACTCTCACAAACACAATAATAGAATTTCGAAATAAAATTAAGACTTCTTTTTAATAAGATTTGACTTAAATTTTAGTAAAAAGTTTCGCTCAGCCATGTCAATACAAAATATTATTGGTAAAATGTGTATTTTCGTACATGGTCCAATAATTTATAAGTTAAATGTCAATTATCATACGAAAAAATATGTATCCAATACAATATCCAAATCATAACATGAATATTGCTTAAAAGGTATTGTGAAAGATATTTTTTATTTCATACAAATTTATTTAAAATACGTTATCAGAAGATCCATTGGCAAATAACTTTATAGAATGCACCATATTTTTTTATATGTATGAGCAAATGATGTAAATGTTCACAAATTAAATACGAAATATATAAATACTAATGTACATATTTACGTACAAATATCAATAGACGGTACTATTAAATAAATCTTATTTGTCCATATATATTATTGCAAACTTATACAAATTAAATTTAAAAACTAAAAAAAAATATTTTTAAAAATATCCTAGGAATAGCTTTTCATAAAAGAAAGAATTCCCACAAAAATTTCCACTTACAAGTAACACTCTTAAAAAATTTCCTACGAAAATTCTTACATCCAATCACCATTCCAAAAAAAAAAAAAAAACACATAATATCAACTGCAATCATTATATTTTTATCTCATATCCAATTACACTCTCAAAAATCATTCTTCTATCGCCAAACATATTTTTTTCTACTATTCTTTGTCAAAATGAAAATGAACGGAATGAAAGTACGAACAATCACAACCTAAACTTTTATATTTTTATCTTTTTCTCTTCTCAATAAAAAATTAATATACATATGTGTACATATAAGTCACGATCGATTTTTTTAAAACTTCCAACTAACTAGTCCAGTGACACAGCGATCCAGTTTATTATCCACTTTTCCTTTCAATCCGAATTTAAAAACATTAGGTTATACTAAGGTTCAATTTTTGTCTTTAGCTCAAAAATGGGAAAAATTGGTGCTTCATGACATTGCATGCAAACAGTAAAAAATTTAATCTGGATATTGTGGGGTGGATTTGGCCCACTTGGCTCATGCTCAAATTTTGTTGAGTGATCCCAACATACAAGGCCCATGTCTTTACTCCTATTCAACGAGACACTCACATACTTTAAGGTAGTTTATGTTTCGCGAATGACTTTGCCAAAGCTCATAGGGTGTCTTCCCTATCTCCAACCATTTTGGCTAGCTACATTTAAAAAAATTAGTGTAAGGTAGGTTGATTTTTCTATTTCACTCCCTCATATTATTTATTTACGTGATATAATAGAATAAGAGATTTTTTATATCCACTACTCATGAAATATTCAATATTGATAAATAACCTTCCATATATGAATTTTTATGGCGAATTTTTTTTATTAAGTTGATCATTAATCAACGATTAGAATGACATTTTTGCTTTATTCTCTCAAGGCCTAATTGGATTTTAATTTTTTGACATTAATCAAAATAAATGGAAAATCGATTGTGTCTTCTTACTTTTCGTGCAACAAGAATTAAGATGACTGAATTTGAATTTTGTTGTTTCGTAACTGCTTCTATTCATCACCATGTTTTTTTTTTTTTTCACTTTTTCGTCAAAGCCATGATTAGAAAAAGAGAAACCAATCATGTTTTCATAACCTGCTCTTTTCCACAAGGAATGAGTTTTTTTAGTAAGTATATATATATATATATATATATATATATATATAATATGTAGCCCTCTTTTCCATTAGCTCTCCTGTTGCTAATGAGCTACTAAACTATTTTCCTCTTCCCTTGTTCAAGAGAGGGTAGTATCTTTTTAGGCGACATTGGCTTACCCAAGCCCATAAATCATATGGGGAGAAGACATACAAAGATAGAAAAAATCTATTTTTCCAAAAAGAATGGCTAAACCACCCGACTATTCCTTAAAGAATAAGTAAGGAATGACTAATTGAAGTATGAGGGGTCGGGAGGGGGCACCCCCTCCCAATTCTTCTACAAATATTGCCTCTCATAATTATTTGTTCCTGCATGTATAATTCATTTTATTATCCGCTTATTTATATTAATATCTATTCCAATTTAATTTTATTTCAAATATAATAAACTGGATAAATTTTACATAGATAAAGAAAATAGAACACTGATAAAAGCAAGAGAAAAAATAAACTTACATATCATTCGAAGAATAAAGCCTATACTGTTAGTTAATATATGTACCTAAAGAAATAAGCTACATAGTAACTTAGTAGAACTAAATGGTATTAAGAGGTCTATTTGTAAAAGATTGACACCGGTTTGACTAAAAATTTAAATTTCCAATAAGAAAAATAACGCACATGTTTTGTGGACACTTTAATTCAAAAAAAAAAAAAACAAGATTATGTAATGATTGCAGCACATTTTAAGGAAAAATATTTAATTATCCGCACATTTTAAGGAAATATGTGAATATACATTTAACAAATAGACTTAATTGAATTAAAAAAAAAAAAAGTAATACCAAGAACGCAAGAAAAAAACTTAACATGGAAAGTAGTCCATGTGGCATAAGGATGAAAGAATAAATTGCCCATCTCATATTACATGTAGAAGAGAGATAGAAATAGGGTTGACTCCGTTTTAAATAACATGATATGATTAGTTAATTAATAGGGTTAAATTCACTTTGCCCATGTAGTAAAGAGTTTGCATCAATTACTTCCTTATATAATTAAAAAAATTATTTATTTTCTTCATCTCAAAAATTTTAGGTAGATGGACATAAATACCCTTAATCCTTAATAAAAATAAAATCACTTTATCCCCTACTATAACCTATATAACATTTGTCTCCTCTATAATCAAAATTTCAACTATTTTGACCCCAAACTTTATTCAACATAAAAAAAATAATTAGAAATTATGTAATTTTTATTTAAATAAGTCTAAATAAAATCCTAATAGATTAAAATTCATTTAATTGTTAATATTATAACTAAACATGAAAATTTTGAAATATAAAATTCTCTAAGGAAAATATTGAAAAATAAATTGTGAAGGAAAACCTCTTTACAATCAAATATCAATAATTTTGATTCAAAATTTTTCTTCTAATTAAAAAATGTATTAGGATGTTATTTGTGGTCTTTTAGTTCACAAAAGAAGAATTTTTAGTTGCAAAATCACAATAAAAATCACTGGAGACAGAAATTATATACTTGTTGATTTTTTATATTTATACTTTATATATGTATAATAACTTGATTAAAACCTGTGTATTTTACCATATATGTGTTTATATATGAGTCTACGTAATGTATGTAAGTTTAGAGATGTTATAAATTGTAATATAGTGTGATAATTAAAGAGGTGCTCAAAACTGTCTTCTTTTAAATTCAGATTCAGTCCTATGTGAATGGTGCTGGTTTTACATCAATAAATCCATTAGTTTTGGTAGTACTTTGACCTGGTTGTCTCTTTATATGTGTTATCTAAGTATTTTAAAAATTTGGGATTGATTGAATGTATTTAAGGGTAGCAAAATCATTAATGTCATGAAGTATACAAAACTGTCACGGTAAGAAAATAATCTGTTTCATTATGTTGTGAAGAGATCTGAACTTGGGAAGCTATATCCATGATTTTTAGCAATTCTATGAGATGGTTACATTTATATACATGTTATCTAAGTGTGGTAAAAATTTAGGAGTAATTGGATATGTTTAGGGATGCCAAAATTATCGTGCAACTAAATTGGACAACAAGTAAATATGAAAATGTGAATCTGTCCTATTTGATACCTTAGCATATTTCAACCTATACATATTGCTATTCAGTGTTAACAATTAGGTACATGATATTAGAGTTATAATACTTTAATTATATAATATTTACATGTATCTAAGATGAGAAATTAAGGTATTGGAGGGACTAGATTGGGTTCTAGTTTGTAAATCCTAGATAACTTGGTATTTAAGGTCTTAGTATGATATTTTATGCTTTCAACTTGCCAAATTGGGAATGGTGCTTAATGTTAGGTAATATTACAGGCTATTTTACATCTAAGATTGAAGGAGAACAATAAACAAATCTAGACTAAGTCACCAACAAGTGAAAGGTAAGTAAAGATCAATTTACAACTATAATGCAAGAACATAGTATGTCTTGAAACATGTATAACTAATGTGTTAATGATATTAAATTTGATTGAGAGTCTTATGATTCTTGAAACATGTTGAGAGCAAGATGACTTGTATTTCATATTGAACATATCATTCATGAGCATTTACATGTGCATGTGCGGTATATGAGTATAGTGGAGGTTCTTGCATGCACGATATGATTTAAGACATGGTTTTCACAAAGAAAATATTTTGGTTGATCACTACTAGTGTACCGAGGCATTCGATGCATGCTTATATGATATTTTGGGGCACCGTGAGTGTTACTTCTCGAATGATCACAGAGGTTGACAAGGGGTGTACTTCTGGTGGTCACGAGAGGGTGAACCACTTGACTGTGCCTTTATTGACTCCGCTAGTGGGAAAACTTGTGGAGGATCACAGGGGAAGACAGGGGGTGGACCTCTAGTAATCCTAATAGATGGCCCTTGGATTGAGTCAATTTGTTTATGGCCATTTGATTATTGATGTTATTCAGAGCTCTATTTAGTGCGTAGTAGGTGGGCCAAGGATTCAATAAATGAAGTAATTTTTAATAAAAACTTTTTGATTCATGAGTACTCAATTTGGCACATTTATATCATTATATCTTAGAGTTGAGTTGCATGAGATTTTATCTCATACTCTTATCATGCATGATTTTTACTTATTGAGTGTTTAGCTCATATAGTTCATGCATTGTAGGTGAACATGATAAGACTTGAGACCTCTGGTTTTCTGGCTGGCAATGGAGCTTCTACAGGCTTTCAAAGATCAATTTACTTGGATGACGACCTGTTGGGCTATTTTGTGAGCTGTGTTTTTTATTTTACAGTTATTGTATTATATTAGTGACTTTATCATGTATATCACTTTCAAAACTCTTTTGTAATATAAAGTTTAGGTTTGTGATGGTTTTGATAGACTTGGTTAATATTTAATAACTATATATGTGTATACAATGTGACAGGATATAAAAACACTTTACTTTTATCAATGTTTTGTTGAATTGAGTAGAAAAAAAAAAGTTATGCACATGCATACATGAACAAATTATGTTGCACAAGTTGTTTATATATATATATATACATATTGTTGGGAGGGTGTGACAATTCGGCAGCCAATCACAAAGGTATTCTTCTATTTCCTTGTCTCATCTATAGATTGTTACAATCCCAAGGACTCAAAAAGAAACTCACTGAGATACTGGACCCTCTGCGGATGAAGATCAATGTCTCCTCTAAGTTGCTGAGTGGAACTCATCCTGATGATCTTAAATAGAAGGTCAAATAAAAGACACAGCTGGACAAAGGAAGTTCCAGCACTGCCTTTGTTGCAACAACTGTCCTGTTGAGCTTCCTCCAACATATTAAAGAGGAACTTAAGGAGACTAGTCAACAGATATTGTTCTATCAAGCCAAAGAAAAGTGATTAACCTCTTTGCTGACATCTCTCTGTGCCTCTCTTCCAGTTGTTTCCAAGGATTCAAGTGCTATTGCTGAAGACTCAACTACGAATGTTCCTTCTATGTTATCAATTGGTCAAAAATAAGGAGTAGTCGATGTCAATGCTGACATTGCTGCTGATACATAGAAAGAAGATTCTACTGAAAATGAATCGGAGACTTTTTGAACTACTTAAACTATTTTCGATATTTATGCATATATTTTAAGACTAAGTAGTTGGTAGGATATTTGTTTGGATGTTTATGAACTTAGCAGTCTTAAGTATTAGGGTTCTGCAAATATTCCTAATTTTTCTACAGGGGGAGAATGAGGTATGTTAAAACAACAAAATTGGTTTGTTTCAATAGTATGTTGACAAAGCAGAATTCTTGATCTTAAGGGAAGTTGATTTACTTTGACAAATTTTGAATTCAGGGAAAGCTAATATGTGTTTTGACCAATCAACGCCAAAGAGGGATATTGAAAGGATCATAATTGATTATGATAAAATCATAATTAATTATGATTTATTTAATTGGCATTGATTGGCAATTTTGTTACCTCACACAAGAATTGAATTGATTGATTTACCTTCTATTGATTAATTACCTAGTTTATCTTGTGCAGATTTGGCTAGATTCCAGTGATGGGAAGATTTCATCTACAAAGATAAGTTGAGATCTTTTTCTGATAAGGAAAGCATCTTGATATATCTTGTATTATTCTATGCAATATATCTATACACTTTTGAAGTGAAGATACAAACTTAATTGATGTTGCATATATATACCCAAAGATTTAAAACTCAACTCAGGCCTTTGGAGAATAGGAGTGGACGACTTTAAACTTTGGAATTACTCTCGTGTTTTTGATTAACTCTTTAAGAGAATATGGTGAGCTTTTCGGGATATAAGCGCAATTCTTCACGAAAAGAATTTGAAGATCTTCAGGAGAAGGTCGGTTTGCCATCTGAAGAAAATTCAGTATTGAAGGGAGTTCAATAGTACATACTTAAAAGACGAGGGCATCTTGCTGAAGTTTCACTAATTGATTTGTTCAAAAACGGCGTCATTAGTAAAAAGAGAGTCTTTATATTTTGAATAAAATCGAGTATTGTAACTGTAATCTGAATTAGTAAAGTATTCATTGCACGTGGTGGCCTCGTACATGTAGAGTACATTTGTACTCGAAGCACGTAAAAAATTTGTTTATCATTTACTTCATTATCTTTTACTTGTTGCAATAAACTGTATAATAATTAAATTTAATTAACAAGTAAAATTGGTAATAGCATAAAAAGAGATCTTAGATATATGAATAGCACAAAGAAACTTCCCAGAGCTACTGGAAAACCATAGACTGATTGAAAATTGAAATAATGATAAGACAACATGCGCACAGTATATTTGCACAACTATGTACAGGTACATGACCGGTTGACATTTCTATAGTTCATTTGCCTTGATGGTATTACGAAGCAAAACTATGTAGCTTTAGGAATAAAGAAATAAATAGCAAGGAAGTTCTAACTTAAGGGCTTAAAGAAAAGAAAAAGAACTTATAAGCATGGACAAGAAGATTCGTGAAGAAGACTAGAACCAGGATAAGCAAGACACTGCAATTAGAAAAAAATGACTTGTGTCTGAAACTGAAAAAAATGAGGAAAGGAAAAGAAAAGAACAGATCATGGCAGAAATTGCAGCTCCCAGAGAAAGCAATCCCCCAAAAAAACTTTTAAAGTTAGAAAGCTCCTTCTTACTGTTCGGCTGTCTCCCTAATCACAGTACACTTCATAGAGGGTAACGAACACTAAATGCCTTAGGTGTTCAAGAACAGTTCATGTCTCTATTTTACAACTCTAAGAAGAAGCATAAGCAACAAAAAGTATACCTTTAATGAGTAGGGTATAGCAGCTACTATTCACAAGTAAATAAATGCTCAGACTTGGTTGGCACGGTATCATTTCTCCGGACAAACATACTAAAATTGCAGAAGAGCTAAAGAAACTTAAGGAGGGTCAAGTCCACCATGAAAAGTGCAAGATCAAATCATACTTGGTGAGAAGGGGATTTCAAGAAAAACTTAAGCATCAAAATGCCTTTGGAATGCCAGCTAGTGACTTAATGCTCCACAATCTAATTTCTGGATCGCAAAAGGCCCTGACTGGTGCAACATATAACAATCTTCAAGCACGCTTCGATGCCAACTCCAAAAGCAGCACTTTTAATACATAGACATTACAATTGGAAGTAAAATTAATTTAGGTACACACTAATCTTCCAATAAACTATGATTATGATAGTCATACAATAATTTAAAACGAAAGGCCTATCACCAACTTTTACAGAAACTGCTAACATTAACAACAATGACAAGCTGGTATACTTCGAGTTAATGTGCTCCAACTTCTCATACAAGAAAATAAGAGGAAATAAAGATAAATAAGGTAAGAACAAAAATAGGAAGTATTACTTGCAGTAACTTCTCCACAGATGACTGGTGTAGAAATTGACTACCTTTTCCTTTCTCCTCAATTAAGCACTACTCAACCTAACACCGCCTCCCAACAAATGGATACATAAACAAAAACAACGAAAATGGATTAGGTAGCAAACATAAAGATATATTGAAAAAACATAATAAGAAATAAATAATGATAATGAATAAATGCCAAAGTTCTGGAGGAGAAAAAGAAAACCGAAAACCTTAAGCACATAATTGGTTGATGAATAATACAGGTACAATTGTGAGGCTACTTGAAAGTAGTAGGTGGCAGCATTTACAAGTATTGCCTCCTCAATCATTTCATAGTAAGGTGTCTTTCCCCGTGCTCCAACTTCTACATAAAAAGTAGAGAGAACTTGTAGCAAGTTCCGATCAACAGGCACCCAGCCTTTAGTGATTTGTACGTAGAGAAAAGTAAATCTACATCATATCAAGGATAGCATGATGGATAAAGTATAGATGCTACCTCAACATACCAGGAAAGTGTAGGAAATGTTTGGCTTGATTCTGAATGTTTTGGAGAAACTGTTTTGGAAAAAACAGTTTTAAGGAAATATATAGGGGATTGTCATGTTTGTTGGTTTGATTTGGGGAATGTGTTTTCAAGTGTAATGGTTAAAATATTTTAAATATTTTAGGGGAAGACAAGATTGTTTTGGAGGAAAATGTATTGAAGAATTTGTAGTAATATTTAGATTTATTTTGAGAGAATAAAAATTAAGAACAAACATAAAACTAAACATAGAAGTAGCATTTGTCAATCTTTTGCATAAAACCTTGCATACCTTAATAAGAAAATGAGATTAATTATATATGAAGACTGTTGAAATAAATGGGGTGAATTGAATAAGTCCCCAATTTAATAAAAATCTTCCAAATTTGAAAATGTGTCTCTAATTTATTAAAAACCTTCTAAGCTTGAAAAGGTACCTAAATAATATGATGAGTCGTAAGGAAGAGTTATGATTATTTACTAACATTGAAGGAAAGAGACATGATGAATAGATATCTATTCACATGTAAGAGGTGCATCTTAGGATCCATTTGAAACTGTATCATTTCTTAGTGCCAAGACATGGGATTTCCCATGGACAGTGCCACAATGATGCGAGTTACCTTTTGAATGGTGAGATATATCAACTGTGCCTCGACATGTGTACGCAAGCTTACTACTTCTGAAACTGAGTTCCCTATTTGCAACACGAACAGACGGTTAGGAATGCCCTATGGTTGTCCCAAGCAAGTTCCTTTGATACTTAAGCCAGTAAATATTTAAGAGAAGAAATAATAACTTAAAGTAAGAAATTAAAATGCGTACCTTATATATGTAGAGATATGAGCTATTTATACCTATTTATTGTGGGGCATGAGCCTCATGAACTTTTTATATAATCTAAGCTTTTGAGACTAATTGCCTTATTAGGCAGGTTTTTTTGTATCTTTTGGGTCACTTGTGCCTCTTATAGGACTTGGACTATCAACTAACTCGCAGATCTAAGTTAATTATCTATTGAGCTAAAAATAAATAAAATTCTGATATCCATCAGTATCAAAATCAAATTAAAAATTTTAATTACATATTCTATTTTTATTTTTACATTAATTCAATATTTGGTTCATTTTGGTTTTTGGTTTCGCTTTATCGAACCATACCGAATATCAAATTATTATTTTTATATATTTATATATTTTATTATTTTTGTATATTATTTATCTTTGTATTGTTATTTATTGATTAGCTACCAAAATAAAAATAATGATAAAATAAAAATAAAAATATGATTGCAATATTAAATTTTTTTATCATTTTATAATTTTTTTAAAACATTCAATTTATCGATTTACCGGACCAAAATACTAAAAAAATTTAGTAATAATCGAATGAACCAATTATTTTGATTTAATATCTATATGATATTTTGGCATATTAAATTTTGTATTGGACTCAATTCAATCTTAACGAATAAACCCAGCAAGTTGAGGGCGGGTGATTTGAGACCACGGACTGGGCAGATTGATAATGTGGCATGTTTTTTGTAGGGAGGTGTGGGTGGGTGGGGCGTTTTCATGGTTTTCTTTTTGGTGCAGCCCTAGCAAAAATCTCAATAGGAGATGGTGTTTGGTTGATTTTATAATTTTTTAAAATATTTTATAAATTGTTTAAGAGTTTGTTAGTTTTAAAAAAATGTTAGGTAATTTTTTTTTTAAAAAAATTATAAAATCCAAAAAAAAGTTGTTTGAGAATTTATAAATTTCTAATAAAAAAGTACCTTCACCATAACTTATTTTTAATTTAAGATCTTATTTTAATAAATTTTTTAATTTTGACAGTTTTAATTTAAAAACTCTATAATCTTATTTTATTTAAATATTTAAATAATTTATTTTTAAAATAAAATCTAATATTTTATAAATTTTAAAAATATTTTATAAAATATTTTAAATAAGGTAAAGATATTTTAAATAAGCTTTACCGAACACCCTGGCCGCAGGTTGCCTAATTTTCTCTTCCCTTTTCAACCCTAGAGCCTAGCCCAAGTCAATATACAAGCCCAGGTCGCCTCCCGTAACTCAACCCTAACCTAATTACGTCGCTCATTCTTTCTCTTGCTCTCTGGCTCTTACAACCGAACTCAGATAGAGGCTCGTATCACTCATACAGGTTGGTTTTTCATTGTCTTTGCTCTTCCAGTTTTAGTCTAATTTTTCCTGTTCTTGCATGTTTTATTATGTTAAGGGTTTTCTTTTTCATATTTTCTTTTCTGCATTTTTTGTTGGTGACGATTTTGTTTCCGTTTCTTATTTTTATAACTATTTCGATTTGTGAAACTTTGAACGAGTTTGCTTGCTGTGCAAAGAGCAAACATGATTTTTTTATTCGTCTCAATGTTCCTTTGTTGCTGCGTCTTTTGTTTTTAGTTTTCTTTTTTCCTATTTTTCCTTTTTTTCTCCCGATTGGTGAGACTTTGAAAAAGTTGCTCGCTGCAATTTGGAAACTAATTTTTGTTTTTCTTTTCTTTTTATTTGTGTAAAGTTTCGATCAATATTGAACAAACAAGTCTAGGTTTTGGTTTTTTTCCTTTTCAAATATGAACTAAAACTAGCATCTGTTATTATTTCAAATACAGGTTAAACGGGGGTGAAGATGGTGCAGTGCAATTTTAAGAGTATTACTGTTGTCCCGGACAGCAAGAACTTGATTGATATCGTCCTCTCCCGTACTCAACGGCAAACACCAACTGTTGTTCACAAGGAATGGGCTATTTCGAGGATCCGTCAGTTTTATATGCGCAAACTGAAGTATACCCAGGAGAACTTTGTTGAGAAGCTCTCAACAATTGTCAATGAGTTCCCGAGGCTAGATGGTATCCACCCTTTTTACGGTGATTTCTTTCATGTTCTCTATGACAAGGACCACTACAAGCTCGCTCTTGGTCAAGTTAATGTTGCAAGGAACCTCATTGGTAACATTTCCAGGGATTATGTGAAGGTGTTGAAGTATGGGGATTCACTTTATAGATGCAAGTGTCTGAAGGTCTCTGCACTTGGCCGTATGACCACGGTCATAAAAAGGATTAACCCGAGTTTGGCTTACTTAGAAGAGATTAGACAACATATGGCTAGGTTGCCTTCGATAGATCCCACTTCCCGAACGATTCTTCTTTGCGGTCATCCTAATGTTGGAAAGAGCTCGTTTATGATCAAGATTACTAGAGCCGACGTCGATGTCCAGCCTTATGCATTTACAACAAAATCGCTCTTTGTAGGTCATACAGATTATGAATATCTCAGGTACCAAGTGATTGATACGCCAGGGATTTTAGACCGACCTCTTGAAAGACACAACATTATGGAGATGTGCAGTATCACGGCTTTGGCGCATTTGCAAGCTGTTGTGCTGTTCTTTTTGGACATCTCAGGGTCTTGTGGCTATAGTATTGCCGAGCAGGCAGCTCTTTTCCACAGTATCAAGTCGCTGTTAATGAACAAGCCATTGATCATAGTCTGCAACAAGACTGATTTGCAGCAACTGGAAGGCATCTCAGCGGAAGATATGGGGCTCATTATGGAAATGAAAGCCGAGGCCCTAAAGACTGTGAATGTGGTTGATCAAGGAGGCGAGGAAGGGGTTCTGTTGACGATGAGCACGTTGAACGAGGAAGGGGTAATTGCAGTGAAGAACACTGCTTGCCAGATGCTATTGGACCGAAGGGTAGAAAAGAAGATGAAGTCGAAAAAACTAACGGAATGTTTGAATAGGTTCCACGTTGGTGTGGTGAGGTCACGTGACCAGAAGGAAAGGCCGCCATGTATACCTCAGGCTGTTTTGGATGGTAAAACAACAGCCAAGGAAAAGAGGAAAACTGAAAAGGATTTGGAGGAGGAGAATAGCGGTGCAGGTGTGTACTCTTCTAGTTTGACGAAAAATTATGTTCTAAGCCTTGATGCTTGGAAGGAAGATGCAATTCCGGAATTGGTTGATGGGCACAATGTATCTGACTTTGCTAGTAGCGAAAACATAGAAAGTATTGAAAAGTTTCTGCAAGAAGAAGGAATGGGGAAGGAGGAGGCAGATGATGATGATGATGATGTCCTGAAGTTGAGCATAGAAGAAGAAAAGGCATTGGCTGTGATCAGGAAGATGAAAGCCTCACTCATCCAGCAGCATAGGATGAAGAAAAGCACAGCAGGGAACCGACCATGTATACCGAGGAAATATGACAAGGACAGGCAGTCCACATCAAAGAGAATGGGAAGGCAACTGTCAGCTTTGCTCCTTGATCCTTCAAAGGCAATTAGTCGTGTCCGTGGCAGGTCTGTTTCGAGGAGAGGAAGGAAGAGGCGTTTGGCAGATGCTAATGCTGATGGTGATGCCATGGACATGGACATGGGCACAGGCACAGCTAACAAGAAGCGGCGTTTGATGTCAAGGTCAAGGTTGTCAACCTCAAGGCCCCCGACTCAAGTGGTCCATGCAGAGGGCAGCTTTAAGGATTCTTTCCAAAAGATGAAGGCTGCAAAACTCGCAAAGAAATCCCTCAAGAAGAGGAACAAAGATGCACGTCGTGGAGAAGCGGACCGAGTCATTCCTAGTTTGAGGCCAAAGCACCTTTTCTCTGGGAAACGCTCAATAGGAAAGAACCAAAGGCGTTAGACTGCTTAAAGGTGAGTACAAGACGCAATATATGGACGTAAATCTTTCTTGTTTAAATCTTATTTCATAGTTTTCTTTTGGTTTATTTATCTTATTTTTCATGCAGGGCAGGTGGACTTGCAGTTCGGAGCTGTTTACTTCTAGCTATTTATTGTGTGTGAAAAGAGTCTGTTTTGGTGGATTTATGATGGACATTAAGCTAGTTTGTGCTGGGTTTGACTTTGACGCCCCTACTCTTTAATTTTATCGTTATTATTATATATGTTTTGTTTTTGTGCACCCTCGATGCTTTGTATGATGTTAAAATGATTGCTAAGCTTTGTATTTTGCGCTTTAGTATGTGATATGATTGGTTAGGTGGAATTGCTTGAACTTTAATATTATTGAGCAATTTTAAGGTCAATCCTTTTTTTTTTTTTTCCCAATAATAAATCAAGCAAAAAGTGTGAACTCTCTAGTAATATTTCCTCGTGAAGTCTTCTCATCGTTTGACTGCTTCGCCATCTTGTTAGGTTAAGGCTTATAGCATACCAAATTCATCCGTTCATTTGTTACACAAAATCTCATAAGATAGTTGTTTTAAGCTATCATATACATACATAATTCATTAGATAGTTGCTTTTTGAGGGTAATATTGTAATTCTCCCTTGGATTTAAATAAAAAACAAATTATATTTAATGTTCTACAAAATGGGGCGGTAAAATGGGTAAGAGAGTTGGGGGCCCTATAACCCATCCCAACAACGTGATGGGTTAAAGACGTTAACACATTCATAACTCAAACCCATTTAAATCGGGTTTTATCTGTTCCTACAAGTAGTCCATGTCTGAAGGGTTACCACAAATAAATGGAAGTATCAAACAATCTAGATCCTTCCTTTGTGTATAGCTCTTTGCCACCAATCAAGCATTAAATTTGCTAATGGAAACCATTAAGTTTAATGTTTCTTTTGAATATCCACTTGAAACATATAGGTTTAACCCAAGTTGGTAAATCAACTGGCTGCCAATATGGGTTGGTCATGGTGGATTCTATTTTAGTCAAGATTTTGATTATACCACTTCACAATAAGTCAAAGCAAAATTGTCCATTAAGAAAGTCTTAAAGTGTTCACGTAAATTCGTCCTATTCCAATATCTTCATTCTTCCCAGTTCAACCTCCATATTTATAACTATCTCAACATTTATTCCAATATCTTCATTCTTCCTACTTCAACCTCCATATTTATAACTATATCAACATTTATACCCGGTGCGTGGTCACCTTCATCGTTCTTCTACCCATCCAAATACAAATTAGTTGTGGATTGACTCCAAAATGTGTGCCTCTCAATACCCTTAATTTTGAGAACCCTAGCCACACAAATCAAGTAATTCTTCATTTTTTCTTCTTTTTTATTTCTTCTTATTCTCAATTGTTTGTCAATTATATCTTCAAAAAAATCAATTTTTTCTTTGGCAGATTTTGCATTAGAATATTTTTTAATATTTAGTGGTTAAAAGAAACTGATTGTTGTGTGAGAGCTGATTATCAATTTCCATTAGTTCCCTTCAATGTAGTGTTTTAAAAACTATTATTCCCCTTTATTGTAGTTTTTCCATTAGTTGTTAGAACTTAAATGAAACTGATTTTAATCATCAGTTTTTCCATTACTAATACTGATTGTAGTGTGAAATCTATTGGAAGTATTTTTTTCATTTTTTTATTATTTTTTAATTCGATATTGTTATCACCGAACTTAAATTATCGAAAAAATCTTGATAATTATCAGATCGATTATCAATTTGATATTCAGTATGATAGAATTTTATATTGATTTAGTATGATTATATCGAATGCACACCTCTACTTATACTCACTAAAGGTGTTAGATATTACCTTCCTCAACTTTTATCGAAAAAATCTTGATAATTATCAGATCGATTATCAATTCGATATTCAGTATGATATAATTTTATATTGATTTAGTATGATTATATCGAATGCACACCTCTACTCATACTCACTAAAGGCGTTAGATATTACCTTCCTCAACTTTTGCAATTTTAATGATACGTTTTACTTTGGAGTTTAATATTTTCAAATCAATTCATTACAATGCATTTGTTTTTCTGTTTTTTTTTTTTTTAAATATTAGGTACAATAAAAGCCCATTTAGAGCACAATGAAATCACGAGCACAAGCACGTTAAGAGCACGGCCCACAAATATTGGTTGTGGATTGGGCTTAACAACTCAAAAAATTAAATGGACTGGGTCAGGCACGGCACGAAGCACGTTTTACATCTTTATTGCTGCTGATTGAGTGCAGATTATGAATGAAACACCCCTGGTCTCCATTTTTTTCTTTCCGAGCGAAATGCCCCTAAACTCTTAAAAACGGTACCAAATTGGTCCTTGTTGCCATTATTGTTGCAATGATCCCCGTCTTTTTTTTATTATTATTAATTTTTTTTTTATTTTTTTTTTGGTCAAGAACAATTTTCACATTTTTAAGAGACTTAAGGGTATTCAACTAGAAAATAAAAAATTGGGGACCATTGCAGCAACAAGGGTAGACTTTGGAGAACAAACCAGAATTTAATGAAGAAACAACTTTTGCTAGTGATCTGGAGGTTTGTTATTTCGTGCAAAAAGAAATTTTACAAGATTTAAAAACGATAAATAAAAATATTTGCAACAATATTATTTCATAGTAGCTTCAATTGCATCTCAATGCTCCCTAAACTCTCCAATGTTGGGTTGTTCTACATGCAAATTGAGGGCTCGTCTGCAAAGATTTTCAGAATGATTTCATTTTGGGTATGAAAATGAAAATGAGAATTTTTGGGAATGGTGTTGGAAACATTTCTGAAATTGCATTTGGTTGTATTTCTACAGAAATTGGTTTGAGTATAAGAAAAAACTGAAATTGTGTTTGGATAATTTTTGAAAATATTTATCACATACATAAACCTTAAAAGATGAGGAGAGCTCTTTTTTTATTTTGGATGCTTAAAGAGAGAAAAGTAGAGAGAAATAATGAGGAGAGAGAGTGTATTCTTTTTAGGGACACAACGTAATGTGATATTCATTGTAATATTTAATATGGGGGAGAAAATTTAATATAATGATGTATCTCAATTCCTATCGCGAGTAGAATCCTACTAGAAGATACACATAATCATCTATCATAATTAGAATCCCTATACGCATAATCATCTATCACGATTAGAATCACTGTAAAAGATACATATGATCATTCTTATCACAATAGAATTTCACAAATATTGGTCCACCACAAAATAATTTATCAAAAGGTGAATGGTAATGAACGATATAATTACTGTTCATCAAAAATCACGTGGGCAAAATTGTCAAAGTAAATATTAACTTATTATTCACTTTCAAAATTTTGACGCATTTGGCAACCCCTGATTGCGGATCATTGAATGTTGTTTTGTCTGTTTCTTCACTTCGTCTTCTATAAATTGGAGCATTCGGAAGAGAAGTAAAAAACACAACCAAAAGAGAGAAAAATAGAGATCAAGTGTAGGCACTTAGAGAACAATTTGTGAGAGTCAAATTGTGAAGAGTGTGGGAAAATACTTGTAGGATTTTTTATTGGGACAAGACAATGGGGTTAGAAGAATGTTCTTTGGTAACTATTAGAATGGTTGTATAAGAATTTCTTTTTTTGAATTTGGACATAAAATTTAAGAGTGTTTTTTTGTTGTACTGATAAATTCTCTATTAGTGGAAGAACGAAAACTCTTGTGGAAGTAGGGGTATTTGTTGAACCACATAAAAATCTCCATACAATTTTATATTCTGGTATCATTATATTTTATCAGTATTTTGTTGGTGTGATTTATCGGATATTCCTAATAAATCAAATTTTGAATTCTTAATTGTTTATGTTGTGCCCAACAAGTGGTATCACAGCCATTTGGTTGAGGTTAAATATTGAAATTTGATTTATTAAGATGGATGACGTGTCAATGACAAATCTATTTAAGTCTATTTAAGGTGCAACAATTTGACTGCAAAGGGAATTTTACTCTTTGGCAAAGAAAGGTGAAGGATATCATAATTCAACAGAGCCTAGCACTGGTGTTGAATGGAAAAGAGAAAAAATCAGAAGGTATGAAAGATGCACAGTTGGAATATTTGGAATCACACTATGCCAGCACCATTAGGCTTTGCATTGTGGACAATATTATCAATAATATTGTAGATGATGATTTTGAAGATTTGGCACTAAAGTTGTGGGCAAAATTAGAAAACTTGTATCTCGAAAAAAAATTATTCACAAAATTGCATCTAAAGTGGCAATTTTATAAGCTGAAGATGAGGATGATGAGAATCTTACGAATCACATTAACCAGTTTAACGGACTAGTGGATCAACTGCAAAAAATTGATGTAAAGATTGAGGAAGAAAATAAAACTCTTTTATTTCTTACCTCACTCCCGGATTCATATGATGATCTAGTGACGACGTTGTTGTACGAGAAAGATACACTAGACCTAGAATATGTGAAAGTATTATTGTTGTCCCATGGAAAACAAAAGAACGCAAACTAAGAGATTAGATAAGAATCTACTTTGGTTGTTCAAGGCATGAATTGAAATGGGAGAAAATCTAGTGGTGGATCTGTGAACAGCAGGTCAGGTGCAAAGGCTAAGGGGAAGGGCAAGGTGTGCTTCGATTGTCAAGAGGAAGCTTAATTCAAGAAAAATAGTTCTTACTGAATGAAAGACAGGGATGGTGAAAGTGGCAGCAATAATGTGGCAATAACAGAGACATACGATGGAGACATTCTCACAATCTCTACATATATGGATACTTCTTCTCGAGATGGATAGATTTTAGAATTAGGATGCGAAATACATGTGTGCTCCAAAAAGAACTATTTTGATTCACTTCAATCAAAGAGGGTAGGTATTTTGTCCATAGGTGATTGTTTGACTTATAGAATCGTAGGATTTGAAGTGGTAAAAATTAAAATGGTTGATGGACTTAATCGTACTTTGGGTGGTGTGGCCTATGTCCCAAAGATGTAAAGGAATTTATTTTCTTTGAACTAGTTGAATTTCAGGGACTGTGAGTATTCAACTGGAGGTGGAGTTTTAAAAGTCACATGTGGCGGGAGGATCCTAATGATATGAGAGAAGTATGAAAATTTATATCGTCTTATGACCTCAAAGGATGACTGAAAGTGGAGTGTGCTAGAACCTTCCAAGGAGGGCGAGAGAATGGATCAAGGTCGTCCTCTTGGCAGTCAACTAGCGGTGTTGACGGGGCTACACGTGTGCATTGACCGACTTGAATTAGGTGGAATCTGGTCGTTATTGATTTGGCATGTGCATTGGTTTAATTAAATATCAATGGTATTTGGTATTTTAGTTTACAGAAAAAGGTGTATTATGGTAGAGGTGGAGATTTATTGGTCCACTCCAAAATAATTTGTCACAAGGTGAATAATGATGAACAATAAAATTACTATTCATAAAAAATGATGTGGGCAGATTTATCAAAGTAAACAGTAATTACCTTTTCATTGAAAGCAAATTTTTCACACATTTGGTAGCCCTGAATGCATATCACCAAATGCTGTTTTGCCGGCCTCTTCACTCCGTCTTCCATAAATTGGTGGAGCATTCCGAAGAGAAGTAAAAAACACAACCAAAAGAAAGAAAAATAGAGAGTAAGTATAGACAACTAGAGATAATAATTTGTGAGAATTAAATTGTAAATAGTGTGAAACTCAATTGTTTATTTTTCTTGTATTGATAAATTTTCTATTAGTGGGAAAAAACAGAAACTTCAGTGGATGTAAGTGAATTTCTAGAACTACGTAAAAATCTTTCTATAATTTTATATTCTTGTATCATTATATTTTATCGTCATTTTATTGATGTGATATGACGGATATTCCTAATAAATTAAATTTTAAATTTTTCCTTAGTTTCCATGTGCCAACAACAAATATGGATGCATATCTTAAATGCACTAATAATTAGATCCATAAGCCTTAAAAAGATGAAAACGGAAACAGAAAAACAACTTTCTAGTGCTTTTTTTTTTTTTTTTGTGGCTTTTGTCACCACTACTTGCTAAAAAAACGCTATTCCTGAATCATTTCCAAAAACTATTTTGTGAAACGTTTTGGAAACAATACCAAACGGGACCTGAGTCTTGTACAAGAATCTTTCTTGGTTTGGTTTTTCAGATTTTCTAGGATAAGCTTTCTAATTATTTGGCTGGAAGGTAGGCTCCAAAACAAATTCAAGAGTCGTACACTATAGAATCATCAAACTTTTGGTCCAACTTGGTGGTGAAACAAAATCTTAAGTGAATTAAATGTATGGTTTTCATTTCATGCTTCGAGTGAAAATATGTTTGGTTATAGATGTAAAATCAGAATATATTTGGTTTATTATATTTTTTTTGAATTTTTTTAATAAAATTACATGATAAAATAATAATTTATATGGTTGATACGTAAATGTAGGACCTACTTAAATGATATTATTTGAAAATAAAAATTTATAATTGAATAAAATTAATAGTGGTGGGACTCATTTTGAATATTTAGTTTGAATATAATAATCTATTCTTATTGCAATTATGTTGTTTGAAAATATAATATATTATATAGATATAAGTGGTAGTGGTGGATCCCAATAATATAATATAATATTAAAAATTAAAAATATAGAGTTGAGAATTGTCTTTGATGAAAATAAGAAATGAAAAATTAGATGTTTCCCATGAAATTGAATAAAATAAAAATGATTTATGTATTTAAAATAGTAAAAAAAAAAAAAAAAAACATTGGGATGAAAACCATACAAAGCCTTGCTACAAGATCAACTTGTAAATAGGTGAAGAATGAAAACTGCTTGTAAATGGAGACTTGACTCGAGTGGAACGGAATGTTTCGTTGATTTCTTCTATTATATCACAGCTTCTCTTCTTTGGGATTCCTTGTTCAGTTCTACTTCCATATTCTAGATTTATTCCTTGTGATTGAATGACCAATTATGTTGTAACTTTCGTCTCCTCTTTTTTTTTTTTTTTTAAATAACATCATGATTTTGATATCATTAATCATCATTTCCTCTTGATTAATTCGGACCCAGCTGAATGATTCATAAGAATTGTTTTTTTTTCCTAGGGGTACATTTGAAAGCATTTAGATAACTTTTTCTTATAGCATCGCTTTAGGATTGTTAATGTGGTTGACTAATTGAAACAATGATAAATTTTAGGTGTTATCTTGAGATTTAAAGGTATTATTACAGAAAAATGATGAAAGAAAAAGTAACAATAACAAGATGGAATATGATTAACTTGAAGAAATAAAAAAAAAAACAGAGACATTGTAAAGAGAATTAAGACGTAAGTGATATTTGGCCTCGAGAGGAGGAGGGAGTAGCCCGAACGTGACATGCATAATGAAGGCATTGGTGTTTTTTTTTTAGGTATATCAAATTATAATTTTACGACTAAAATAAAATTTTCAAGTATAGTACGAGTAATGATCGATCCGTCGAAAACCAAAACTAATTAATATATATCATTTTTATAACTAAAGATTCAACTCACTAATAATGTATTATTAAGAAATCAAATTAATAAAGTACTGAAATTTATGAATCCGCGGATAGAAGAACGATTATTTATTAATCTTTTTATCTCTTTTTAAATGATACTATTGGAATTCGTACACAATAAAGTTTTAATAGAAATATATTATTAGATAATTCATAGATTAAGATAATAATGATATTATCTTACTGTCTGTAAATTAATTTTTAATGTCAATACTTATTTATAGGATCAATTATTTATACACACTTATGTCTACAATAAATCAGGGTTTTACATTAATAGTCGCTATAATAGAATCAGACATCTAGCTAAATGAACCAAATAATTTATTGTGCCATTAGATATACATAAATCAAGAATCGCCGCTAAGCAAGGAGTGTTTAATCATAAATTAGGACAATAATACAATACATTAAAATGTTATGCATTTTTATAACCGTTCCTCTTCTTCCATCAAGAGGTTCATCCATTCTCCTCAATCAAATGAAATTTAGAAAGATATAATAAAAATAGAAAAAACTAAATATAAAAAAAATTGGAGAAAATATTTTTATTACTACTAGAAAACTTAATATAAAAAGGGGGGTTGATTTGATTAACTAAATTGCAGAAAATGAAACAAAACTAGAATATGTCAGTTAATGAAAATCAAATAAATAGACCCAAAAATGATGAAGTTTTGGTTAAGGTTTCATTCGCCACTATTGGACAATGAATTGTAAGAATTGATATTAATACCACTCGCAGTTTTCCATTGAAACTACAAACCGCAGATAACAACAAGCTATGTTATCCAATCTTTTCTTAATTTTTTATTAGATATAACAAGTTCTCTATCTAATTTTCTAACCATTAAATAATCTATAACAAACTCTGTAGATTCAATTTAATAGAATCATTAAGATTAGAAAGATAGATTGATCTAAACAACAAACACACAAGCTTGGATTGTTCAACTTATGTTATGCTCCACATCATGATTAACAAAAATATCCCATAATTATTAATTACAAATCACTACTTATGATTAAAAATTTAAGACAATTAGGGATCAAGAATTCTAATATAGTTTTAGGTAATTCTCAAACCCTACTTGGTTGCACATCTAAATAAAACAAGAAAATAACCATGAAGAAATTATATATAGAAGAACATAAATAATCTCAAATAGAAAAGTGGGGAATAATATCAAATACTCAATTACACAAATTTATGTCTATGGTTTTGAAATCATCTTTATCCAAATTATAGATTTAGCTAGCATACTTGAAAAAAAAAACTAACAGTATTAGGAATTCAAGAATTGAAAAGGAAAAAAAGGAATAAGAACACCTATATGGATAAATTCCATTGACAGATGAATCTCCTTTTTTAAAACCCTCTTATTCTCTTTTGGAACTTAAAATTCTCTCATCTTTTTAGATTTTTTATGTCTTGAATGACATCTAAGAGGCTCTATTTATAGTAAAAGAGTGCTCAAATTAGCATCTATAAATTCACTCCAAATTTGCTCCAAATTCACTCTAAATTCACACATTCTTCTTGAATCCGAATATTATTACCTATTTTTCTTCATGCAATTAGCTAATTTTTTATGAGCATTTTAAAGTGTATAACTAATTAGGATTTATATAATTATTTTCACTATGAAATTGTCATTAGAACTCCCAATTAAAATATTTTTGTGTTTTAAGATAAAATGGGAAATAAACATAAAAAATGAGATTAAAATTTTTTATCCTCTTTTCTGCAGGTTTTAAAGAAACTGACGTAACTTTTGATTTCAAAATGGTTTTGAGTTAATTCTTGAGACTATGGATTTCTAAGTCATTCATCTATAAGTTCATGCAGACTTTAGATCCCATACTAAACGTGTAAGGATCAAAGAAGTTGGATTACAACTAATTGTACAAAATCGATCACCAAAAATTCTGATCAGAGTTAAGCTTAGTGCTGACTTATTTTATCAATTGGGTCAAACAAAATATGTTTTTGGGCTCAAATTTGGATATACTATATACAAGAGTAGATAAACAAGTTTTTTAAATACAAGATGGTGAGAAAATATGTCAAAATGATCAATAAACATGCTGTAATGTGCTGCTAATGTTAAAGGATGGGTCTTGAACATGATCGGTAATTGACCATATCTCCTTCATCCAATAACCAAATTTGACAAATGATATATGAAAATATATCAGAAAATAAAGATCTACAACTTTTATTCTTTACACATCATCAAATTTTAGTTGTATCCGGCTGTAAAATGCAATTTAATTGGGTAGTTTGAAAATTTTGAGAATTTGGTGTAACAACTTACCAACTCTTGACAACTAGTGGAACACTTGATTGTTTAACTCCTCCATTATATATTTAGTCTGTAGCATATTTCAAGCACTATAAATAGGTCATGTGATAATCTTGTAAGAGTAGGGAGGGGGGCGTAGAGAGTTTCTTTAAGCTAAGTTGTCTAGTAGTAATGTAAGTTTTTTAGTAGTAGGGTAAGTTTTTCTTATTAGTAGTAATAGAAATGTATTCCCTAGTTTTTTTTCTACTTTTAGTCTTTTCTACTTTTATTATGTCTTTCTAAATTTTATATTGGTGAGGAAAAATGGTGAACCCCTTGATGGAGAAAGAAGAACGGTTATAAGAGTAGAAAATATTTAAGTGTGTTGTATTATTATTTTAATTTTTAATCTAAACTCTACTTGTTTTGTGGTGATTCTTAATTTATGTATCACTAGTGGCACAATAAATATTTGGGTTCATTTGGCTAGATATTTGGTTTATTACACCAATTGTTTACATGAAACCTTGATTTGTTGTAGACAAAGATGTGCATAAATACTTGATCCCATAAACAAGTATTGACATTAAGAGATAATTTGCAAATAATAAGACAATATCATGATATCCTTATTGCATGAGCTATTTGATAACATCTTCCCAATGGAACCTTCATTATGTATGGATTCCAATAGTAACAATTAAAAGAGGTAAAAAGAATAAATAATCATTCATCTATCCAAAATTCAAGAGCGAATTTCTAATCCTTAGTATATTTATTACTTTATTTTTTTTAGTTATAGCATACATTATTTTTTTTATATTCAAAATCACATAAAGCCCATCTCTATTTTTTTATAAATATAATCCTGAATTTTTCAAACAACTTTTCTGTAGATCAACCTCAGACTCATAAGAAATTTATTACTTGACATAACCCACACTTGGATTTGCAACCTTAAAGTTGTAGCAACTTTTTGGCGCCGTTGCTGGGGAAGGCAAGGTACTACTCAAGTTTTTTTTTTGTAAATATTGTGTGTTTATTTTCTTTATGATTACATGGTTATATGGTGTTGTAGTCATAATTCTTGGCGTTCAGTTAGAAATAATTCTAAAATTTTATTTCAAAATCTGTTTGAGTCACTTCCACATACTTCTACCACAACAGAAAATGAAAGTATCCACGATGAAAATGAGAATCAACACGTGTGTACCATGTGTTATTACTTGCAACCTCCTCAAAATTCTTCTCCTTCTCATTTTATTTTTCCTCTCAATGCAAATAACTTTTGATTCAAGCTAGATATAGTCCCTTTACTTTCCAATTTCCGTATTTTAGACTCTGAAAGCCTTACTTTGCATCTGAAAGAATTTGATGAAGTATGTGCCACTTTTGATGATTAAACTTGTACAAATGAAATTATTAAACTCAAATTTTCTCCTTTTTCTTTAAAAGACAAAGCAAAAAATTGGCTTAATTCTTTAAAACCTAGGTCAATTGGTACTTGGTAAGAAATGCAAGCTGAATTTTTGAAAAAGTTCTTTCCAACTCATAAAACTAATGCTTTGAAAAGATAAATCCAAATTTTTTCCCAAAATTCTAATGAAGCAATATTCAGAAAGATTTAAAGATTTGTTGAATTCATGCCCATATCATGATTTTGAAAAATGACGCTTAATTAGTTTCTTTTATAAAGGTTTAACTCCTGAAATAATGTGTAATAGTGAGTTTTTTGATAAAGAACCTGATGAAGCTCTATAATATCTAGACCAATTGGTAGAAAACTCTCAATCATGACATAGTGTTAATTCTTTCGAATATTTTATTAGATCTAATCTTATTAATAGTAATAAAGAAAAATATTACCTTAGTCAAGAAGATAATCTAAATGCTAGGATTACTAGTTTAATAAGAAAAGTTAAAGTAATAGAACTTAAACAAGTAAAGAAAATCAAATATGTGCAAGAGGAAGAAGTTTGTAGCAATTTGAACTTGTGGGGCACTCCACCAATGAATGTCCAAACATTCCAGTACAAACAAATTTCATGAACACATTCAAAAAGCCTTTTCATTCTCCATATTTTAAAACTTACAATCTACAATGGAAAAATTAACCCAATTTTAGTTGGCGAGCTCTACATTCACAAAAGCCACCAAACTTTTCTTCTTATCTGGCTCCATATACAAAATCACTTGAGGAGACTTTGCAAGAATTTATGCATGAACAAACAAATATCAATAATCAAACTTCATAAGCCATCAATGAGATCAAAAATACACTTTAAACATTAATCGCCTCTTTGCGCACTCAGGAAAAAGGTAAGTTTTTAGCTCAAGCTCAACCTAATCCTTCCACTCAGTGTCATGTTTCTTCTTCAGGTGAAAATTCAATTAAGAAGGCTAATTAGGTCACAACTGTTTGGAGTAAAAAAGTTATTGATAAGATTATATTCATTCCAAGGAGAAAGTTTCTAATCCACCTTCAGAAATGAAGAATGAAAATAATCTTGATGATGAAAGTAATTTTGAAGAAGGTAACTATGAAAATGATGAAAAAGAAAAATATTTACCTCCAACACCCTTTCCTCAAAGATTGCAACCAACTCAAAAATTGAACTCAATTGCTGAAATCTTTAAAAATTTTAAATAAGTCAAGATTAATATTCTATTGTTGGATGCAATCAAGCAAGTTCAACCTTATGCCAAATGTTTGAAAAAAAATTGTACTGAAAATGTTAGTTCATTCATTCAACAATTCACTCCACCCAAGTACAAAGGTCCACGTTGTCCAACTATTTCATGTATCATAGGAAACATTAGAATAAAGTGTGCTTTGCTTAATCTTGGTGCTAATGTAAATTTTCTACCTTTCTCGATTAATGAATAATTAGGTTTGAGAGAACTTAAAACAACTTCTGTTGTACTCCAACTAGTTGACCGTTCAATTAAAGTTTCAAAGAAAGTAGTAGAAGGTGTGTTGGTACAAACTGATAAGTTTTACTTTTTAGTTGATTTCATTGTTTTGGACACAAGGTCTGTAGCACGCACACATACACAGATTCTTATCATTTTGTGTCGTAATTTTCTTGCAACTTCAAATGAATGGTATTTTGAAGTTATCATTTGAAAATAAGACTTTGGAACTAAATGTATTTAATGTTTATAAGCAACCTACAGAAGATGTCGAAGTATATGAAGTGGATTCAATTGAAGAACTTGTTCATTAATACTTTATTACCACTAACTCTTCAGATTCTTTGCAGACTTATTTTGAAAGTGAAAGTATTTGTAAAAAGACACACTCTAATAATCTCTCTGAATTTTCGCAGTTACAAGAAAAATATTTTTGAAAGCCAAGGTTTGAAGAACTTTCATCATCAATAGTACAACCTGTTTTATCAAGTATTAAAGCTCTCATGATTGATTTGAAACCTTTGTCATTTGATTTGAAATACTCTTTCTTAGGTGAGAATGAGACTTTTCTAGTAATAATTTCTTTCAAGCTTAGTGCATCCCAAGAAGGTAAGTTGATCGAAACTCTAAAAATACATAAGAATACTTTAGGTTAGACCATTGTTGACATTAAAGTTATTAGTCCTTTAATTTGCAAGCATAATATCTACTTAGAGGAAAATGCTAAACCTTCTAGACAGATGTAACGAAGGCTAAATCCTAATATGAAAGAAGTAGTGAAAATGGAGTTATTAAAACTCTTAGATAATGAAATCATTTATCCAATTTCTGACAGCAAATGGGTAAGCCCTACTCAAGTTGTACTTCAAAAATCTCGAGTTACTGTAGTCAAGAATGAGAATGATAAATTAATTTCAACTAGGATTATTACTGGTTGGCGAATGTGCATTGACTATAGACAACTTAGTTACTAGAAAAGATCATTTTATTTACCCTTCATGGATCAAATTTTAGAAAAAGCTGCAGGACATGATGAATTTTACTGCTTTTTATATGGATATTCTAGGTATAATCAAATTACAATTGCACTTGAAGATCAAGAGAAAATAATTTTACATGTCCTTTTAGTATTTTTGCATATTGAATGATGCCTTTTGGATTATGTAATGCACCAGTAATATTTCAACGATGCATGCTTCGTATTTTTAGTAACATAGTTGAGCATTTTCTTGAAGTTTTCATGGATGATTTTTCTATTTTTGGTAATTCTATTGATGATTGCTTGTTTAATTTAGAAAAAATTTTGATTAGGTTTAAAGAAAAGAATCTTGTACTCAATTGGGACAAATGTTATTTCATGATGACAACTGATATTATTTTTGGACACATTATTTCATCAAAAGGTATTAAAGTAGACAAATCTAAAATTGAATTAATTGCCAATTTGCTAATACCAAAGTTTGTGAAAGAGGTAAGATCATTTTTAGGACGTTCTGGTTTTTATAGAAGATTTATCAAAGATTTTAGTATAATATCTAAACATTTGTATAATCTTCTAATAATAGATACTATATTTGAATGGATTAAAAATTGTGAAAATACTTTTGTTAACCTTAAAAGCACGCTTACATCGGCTCCATTCATGTAGCCTCCAGATTGGACTTTACCTTTTAAAATAAGGTGTGATGCTAGAGACTATATTATTGGAGCTATTTTAGGACAAAGAAAAGATAAGAAACCTTATTTACTATGCAAGTAAAACATTAAATAGTGGTCAATTGAATTATTCAATAATTGAAAAGAATTACTAGTTGTAGTTTTGCATTAGACAAATTTGGATTTCATCTTGTTGGCTCGCTAGTTGTTGTTTTCAGTGATCATGCAGTTTTGAAATATCTTTTCTCAAAAAAGGATGCCAAACCTAGACTTATTAGGTGGATTATCTTACTCCAAGAATTCAATATTATGATTTAAGATAAGAAAAGAGTAGAGAATGTGGTGGATGATCATTCGTCAAAACTTATTTGTGATGACTCATTTTAAACTACACCCGTTAATGATATTTTTCCTAATGAATAACTATTTAATGTTTCTATTTTACCTTGATTTGCTGACATTGTTATTTTTTTTTCGTGACAAGCTAGATGCCATTGTGTTGGAACTCCTAAGACAAAAAGTAATTTTTGACTATGAGGAGAAACTTTTATTGGGATGATCCATACCTATTCAAATGTTATCCTAATCAAATCTGTCAAAGATAAGTGCTAGAAAACGAGATAGGTTGTTGTTAAATTTTATCACTCAGAAGCATGTGGTGGTCACTTTTCAGTAAAAAATACCGCTACAAAGATCTTGCAATGTGGATTTTATTGGCCAACTCTTTTCAAAGACACTTACACTTTTTGCAAAAGTTGTGAAAATTGTCAAAAATTAGGGTCCATTTCAAAGCAAAATATGATGCCCCTATTGCTTATACTAGTGATTGAAATCCTTGATTATTGGGGTATTGACTTCATAGAACCATTTTCATTATCATTTAGTTTTATTTACATATTGGTAGTTAATAAGTGCACATTTTTATATATTTTGTATCAATTACACTATGTCTTCCTTGCTTTGTTCTTGTTAATATGAGGTTTTTATTAATGTTTTGTGGATGTTAGGAGTTTGGGGGATCAAGAGATAAAACATGAGCCAAAACGAAGTTGAAACAAGTATTCTTGGGCAAAATCTCATTAACACAGTGTCACTGTAGCAAGTTTTATAATTTGGGCATAACTTTATGATCCAAAACTCTCTTGACCTGATTTATGGCTCATTGGAAAGATAAATGATACATGTATAAGTTTGATGTTGATAACTTATCCCAGTTCAATTGATTTCAAAGAGAAAAATTCAATTAAAGAGTCAAAAGTACACTAACACTTCTAGATATGGCTTCATATTTTTAGCATAACTCTCGTCACAAATGTCATAGTAAATTGATTCAAGTTCCTATTTAAGGACAAGACACACAGTGACAATTCATTAGAAGATATAAGAGGCTAATTCAAACTAGAAAGAGCTAAAAAATAGCTTACAAAAGAATGATTAAGGTCGCAACGCCAAGATGACAGAATGTTTGGCACCACAGCCCTAGAAATCAGAGTTGCTGTACCAGTTGGACAGAATGTCTAGAGCCACGATGCGAAAAATCAAAGTCGCTGCCCCAGTTCGTGAAAACTTGAAAACACAATTTTTAAGTCTGGTTTTAGGACTTTATTTTAGTGAACTTTAAAAGGAATATTCCAAGACAAATGTAAGGACTTCTATTGGCCTAAAACATCGAGAAAAAGAAGAGGAAACATGGGAAAAAGACAAGAAAATGGGAAGGATTTTAGGTTCCTTTTGGAATATTATTTTGGAAAAGCCAGAAAAATGGAAGGTTTTCAAAGGTCATTCATCTTTTAAACAAGGGAGAGGAGCTTAAACCAAGGGAGACTCATTCTCTAGAAATCATATACATATTTGGAAAATAATCTTGGGGGTCTTGGGCATCAAGGAAGACAAAGCAGAAAAGGCTTGGGGGAGGAGACATCCATAATCTACCATCAACCTCAATTATCTTTTTCAACCATTAAGTTTCTTTGGCTTCCAATGTTGTTAATTTTAATTTTCTTATCATTTTTTATGATGTTAGGCTAAACTTCCTTCATGGTTGAGGGTGATTTCAAAGCTTTAGACATGGGTTCTTGTAATTAAATATTTGATATTATTGATCAACTTTTCAATTGAAGTTGTTTATGTTTTTCTATGCTTAATGTCTTAAAGCTAGTTTGGCTGTGCAATCAAATTGGGTTTGAAAACTCTCTACAACTAGATTAGAGTCTTTAGATCCGTAATTATCTTAAATTTTTAATCATGTGTAGTAAATTGTATTTAATGATTATAGAATATTTTAGTTAATTGTAATGAAAAACATAACCTAAGTTAAATAACCCGAGTTCATGTGGTTGTTGATTAGATCAATATATCTTTTTTATTTTAATACATCGATTGAATTAAATCTAAAGAGTTTGTTCTAGGTTATTTGGTAGGTAGAGAATTTGGTAGAGAGCTTATTCTACCTAATGAAAAATTAAGGAAAGATTGAGGTAGTAGAGGTTGTTATTACCTACGGTTGATAATTTTAATGGTAAACTCAACCAACTTTAATCAATTGTTCACTTGTTGTTTTGATATTGATTGATTTATATTTTAATTAGTTTTAATTTCTGTGATTTAGTTACTCAATTCAACCCCCCCAACCGTTTGTTGTTTATTTCTAAAATTTACTTATTAAAATCTTAGTTATAGACTAGTAATTTTGAAGTTAAAATTTTTAGTTAGTGAATTGATAGTAAATCAATTAAACTTAATCCTTGTGGAATCGACTCTTACTCGTTCTATACTTGTTAAAAAATTATTGAAGTGTAAGGCTTAATTTAGGTAGACCTGCGACAACTGATCAAGTTTTAGCGTTGTTGCTAGGGATCAAGCGTCTAATTGATTTATTATTCTTTTTAGTTTTTAATTTTAATTTACTTAGTTTAATTTATTTTGTTTTCTAATTGAAAATATGACTGTAAATTTTCAACAATTCATCACTCATAATGATTTACCGCCGCCATCTAAGAGTATCAATAAGATGAACATATCACTTCTTGAACAAAATCTCTCACACCTCACCTCTTTAGTGCGACAAATGATTGTAGGGCAACAAGTCAAAGTATGTGGAGTATGTTGCATGATAGGACATCCCACGAATATGTGTTCATCCCTCCAAGAATGTTCTATGGAGCAAGCAAATGTGATTGGTGGTTTATCAGGTCAACCAAGGCAAAGATATAATCCTTTCTCCAAAATTTATAATAAAGAATGGAATGATTATCCAAATTTTAGACATGGGAACCAACAACAACAACCCACTTCATTTCAAATGCCAAATTGACCATCGAGTTTTCTCCAATCGAATGTGCAACCACCCTTCTCCACAACAATCGGGTTCATTATTAGAGGATCTCGTAAAAGCACTTGCTACCAATACTATGCAATTTCAACAAACCACACCAACCCATATCCAATATTTTGAGAATCAAGTAGGGTAAATAGCCACTAGCTTAAGCTGATTGGAAACACAACGATCGGGCAAGTTATCTTCCTAACCCATGGTGAATCCTAAGCAAAATGCATGTGCCATAACTCTTAGAACCGAAAAGCAATTAGAGTCTCTTAGCATGCCAACAAAAGGAGTATCCAAAGAGGTTGAGAATAGCGAATCAAACAATACCATCCCTTCCTTAGATGATTCTCATTCTCCTACTCATCTATCACTTGTAGTCAAGGAGAATCCAAAGTCGGTAATCACTCATAAACCTCTCTCTCATACTTATATAACACCTACACCTTTTCCTAGCAGATTAACAAAGTTTAAGAAAGAGGAGCAGGAAAGGGAGATCCTTGAAACTTTTCAAAAAATAGAGATTAACATCCCTCTTCTTGATGCCATCAAGTAAGTGCCTTGCTATGCCAAATTTATCAAGGAGCTATGCACTAATAAAAGAAATTTGAGAGAGGATGAAAAAACATCTTCAATGGAGTTTAAACTAAACTTTGACCATCTTAAATATGTCTACTTGAGTGAGAAAGAAACACCACTAGTTAGCATTGCTAAAGACCTCACTCAAGTATAAAAGGGCAAATTTTTTTGGGTGCTTCGAAATCATAAGACGGTGATTAGATGGATGATGGCAATATTAACATATGTTGATTAGTGAAAAGGAGATGATGTTGATCTCTCTAACTCTTATTCTCTTTTTTTTCTATCCATTTTATTTGATATAGTTCTTTTATTTGCTTTGTTTGTGTATACCAATCCAACCTTATTATATTTCATTATTTATTTTAGTAGCCTTGGCTTATATTGAGGACAATGTAAGGATTAAGTATGGGGGGAAGGATTTAGGATTTGTTTTTTTGAGTTTTTGACTTATATCTTTCCTTGTTTTGTTTTATTTATGTCTCCTTTTTAAATTTTTGAGTTCTAGGTGTTCTTACAACTTCTATGATGAGAATTGAGTATAAATCATATGGTTATGTTTGACGATATGTGTTGTTTTAGACCTTGATATTATTATTTGGTTGATATATTTTTCGTGACGATCATAATCATCTCTTTTTGCACAAATAGCTATGTTCTTTGGTATGGGGACAAGTATGTCAAAATAGGTAGTTTTTATACCCTCACTTTAATTAGCACTTGGTTTCGATATGTAGGAGTTGAAAATTAAAACTCTTTTGGAGGTTTCTCGAGGTGAACAACTGATTGAGCATCACTTGAAAAATGATTAAGGAATTAGGATTTTTAGCACCATGGCCAAATCAGCTTGTTTCCCATATGATGTTCCAAGAAAACATTCTCCACAGTGAGCCACTTTGAGCCTTTCATTGAATAAGCTAGTCTAGTGGTAACCATATCTTCTTACCTAGTCTAAATACACTATTATCCCACCCTTGTTCTAAAAATAAATTGGAACTTGAGAGATATTTCGATGACAAGGTGAGCTTGTAAAAGAAATTTCGGATGAAATAGAAGATAAGTGTGGGGGAGCTCAAAAAAAGAAGAAAAGAATGGAAAATATTGAAAAAACATATTTATACAAAAAAAAGGAAAAAAGTTGTAAAATATTGAAAAAGAAACTTATTTGCAACTAAAAATGGGATATTAAAAAGTTGATAAGAATGATGAAGAAAGGTTCAACACAATGATATTAGCCCATAATGTTGAAACTTGTGAATTATGAGAATCATTCCTTGATGAGATTTATGTTACTTATTCCATGAAGTTTTTAGAAACTTTGTTGCTTCATATCCCTTTCTTTCTTATGCCACACACTACCCATTGGCCCCATTACAACCATTGTTTAAGACCTTTTAATTTCACGTGGTGCATTTGCTGTAGTGGAGATATGTGTCAAATGATGAGCCTATGATGTTTAACTCTCTCATTAGAGACCAGATGATGCTTTTTGTGAGGTTCTATGAGAATTCACCTATTTGAATCATGTATAGTTTCATTACTATTGACAATGGCTATTCACACACACACTTGAGTATGATTATTGTGGAAGTATATTTACTTTTGAATAACTAAGGGTTAGATTCAACACTTGTTTGATTTCACTATTATATTACTTTGTTGCTCCTTGAAAATTAATCATTGGAAGTTAGGTGTCATAGGTGTTTATGGTATCACCACTGAAAGTCCTCACGAGACTACAACTCATCCTCTATGGTCCATCTAGGGGTTTGAAGGCTTGTTACAAATGCTAAATGCAATCGTGACTTGTAGTAAGAATTGGCTTGGCTGAAATATAGCAAACTTACTAATTCAACCCCCAAGGTAGTATTTGAAGAGCATCTTGAGAAGACAACCTTAATATAAGGGTAATTACCTTTAAGGCAAGTGGGAGATTATTAAAGCAGTACCCAGTCAGCCAATTGATTAGCTTTCTTTATACTCTTGTAGAAACAATCTTTTTCATATTGATATCAATTAATGGTAATCTTTATCTTGAATTCACCAGTATAAGAATTAGGTGAAGTCCATAGACCAAACATAACTATAGGGTAGGGTTACACATATGATGACGATCATGGAATATATCTTTATGGTTTTGGTCTTAAAATATTTCAAATTAAGGGTCAATGAGATAGGATATCAATGATCCTGTTGATACTTGCGCTTGTGGTGTAGGCTCGTAAGTAGGATGCTTTGTTCCATAGGCATCCATGTAGTGACATGTTGTTAGGATGCTTAAGTAGAATTATTTATTATTTGATTGGATTTATTAATTCAATTAGACCTTTTTAATTGATAGAGATCAACAAATAGTCTTAATTAAATTAATTAAAGAATGGCGAAATTGCTATTCTATTATTTTCTCTTATAGGAACTAGCGATAACTATTATCATATGCGAGACAAAAAATTAAACATTCATTCTATTGATATCCTTTTATAATAAGGTCTTTAACTATAAATGTCTCTATTATTTTATTCAAATTTCATCATCCTCTAGATGAAAATTAGAAAAACCTCATTTCCTAGTAGGCCTGAGGTCCAATTTATATTATCTGCACCCCAGTTTTACAAGCCCATATACAACATTAAAATGTGGTTAATAGATTAATGATTGCATCCCCATACGACCCTCAAGCTATTTTACCACAACTTTCCCATATACTCCAATTTTAAGAGCCTATATGCTACTTATGTCAAGCGAGACCCATCAACATCCATATTAATGAAATATTTAAATATCCCATGAGTCATGGCCAACATTTAACATCGCATTACATGGTCATCTCCATGCAAGTAATGATATCTTTCCATCACTTAGCATATCCTACAACTTTAGCTAATGCACTAAATGTGGTAGCAAGTCTCATGTCATATACTTTTGATGGAAAGCATACACAATTAGATCTAACCCAATATGGCCCATATTAACTCACTACAGGAAAAAGAGAAAATAGTGACGAAGTTTTAGTGACGAAGTTTTAGCGACGAAAGGTGATTTTTGTCGCTAAGATTAAATATTTGCGATGAAACAAACTAACAGCCTTGCTAAAAGGAGAAAAAAGTATAATTAATTTATTTTTTTTATTTTTGTGATGACATGTCAGCGCATCATCACTAACAATAAATGTAATTTTATTCTTTTTTATAAAAATGTTAGCAACGGATGTAGAAATTATAGTCGCTAAGATTGAATGCCAGCAGCGAGTAGTGGAACTTTCATTGCTAATTATAAAAAATATATAAATTTATATTTTTTCCTATTTTAGCGACGAAGTTTCTCATTTTTGTCGCTAAAGTAAAAAAACTTATTCTTTTTTAAAAATTTTCTTAGCATTTTGCAATGATTTGTACATTCTGTCACTAAATGGTTTGTATGCTAGCGGCGAGTACTGGAACTTTCATCACTAACTATAAAAAATATATAAATTTATATTATTTTTCTATTTTAGTGATGATGTTTCTCATTTTCATCGCTAAAGGAAAAAAATCTATTTTGTTTTAAAAAAATTCGTAGCATTTTACAACGATTTGTACATTCTGTTGCTAAGTGTTTTGAAACTTAGCGACGACATTCAGATTAATGTCGCTTAGAGTAATTTAAGTTTTATTTTTTTTAATTTTTCTTATCTTAGCGACGAGGTATCAAGTTGTCATCGCTAAGTTTCATTTAATTTTTATTTTTTTTATATTTAACAAATATGTTAGCGATGATATGCCCTTGTTTCATCGCTAAGATGTCGGATTTTAACTTTTTCCTTTTTTTTATTCCCCAATTGAGCCCTTTCATCTCACTCTCTCTCTCTCTCTCTCTTTTTTTCTCTCCCTCGCGCGTGCCTCCCTGTCTGCTATACCACCGTCGCTCCCACAACCGCCACCACCATCACTCACACAATTGCCATCCCACAACCACTGCACTGTCACTCCCATAGCTATCGCCACCATTTGCTCCTCCTTCCACCATGGGTCACTTTCATCCAGCTACCATACGTTCCTTCGCGGTCAGCCACTTTCACCTCGTTGCTCAAACTTCTGCTCCCGCACCAACACTACCTTTTTTTGCATTAGGTAAAGTTTGTATTTAATCCATAAGTCATTTTGGTTATTTTTGCTTTTTTTGTATTTCTTGTTCTTACTAAGAGCTTTAGCAGACATAGTTCGATGTGTGTGAGCCTATTTTAGAAACAACTTGAAAAAACAACCCATAACTGTGTGCTATCTGTTCAGATCAAATACTGCAATTTTAATTCACTCTATCTTGTTTGTGTTTATCTTGTGCAGAAAAAAACATTTTGTTGATGTGGTACTGTGTCTGATAGGTAGTTCATACTTTGGCATTTTCTTAAAGAAAGCATATCTATATTTGGAAAAACTTGCTTTGATCATTCAAGAGGTGAAACTAGTAAACTAGAACTCTTTAGCACAATTTCTCAAGCTAGAAGGGCGTAGTTAAGATTTTAGTTTAAACTTTTCTTAGTGACTCTTTGGATAAGTTTATATTTTTGTATTCCTTTTGGCAATAGAGGTTTTTGTATATGCTGGATAAATCTATTTGCTTAGCTACTTGTATTTTGAGTTAATTTTATGCATCATAACAATAATGAGGGTATTTTCCTAAATTTATTTTAAATATGTTTAAGTTTTTATATAATTTATATACTTTAAATTTTATAAGATATTAGATATTATGTTAAAAATAGACTCTTTAGGTGTTTTAATAAGATAAATTTATGGAAATTATAAAACTATATTAGTAATGATAAAACTTTAATTTAAATGATCAAACTAAACAAAACTTGTTAGGTCTTCACATCTAATTCGTGGTCTTATTTATCCTATTGAATACGTTATAACTATACATATCATGCATATACATTTACAAACCTTAGACCTTGTTTGGAATTTAGCATCGAAATTTAAAATCTTTAATGATTTTAAAATTTGATGTTAAATTCTGAATTATCTATTTTGGACTATTTAACAACATGTACTTAATTGTGATTCTATATTAGTATGCTCTTTGTCTCGTGTATGTGATTCACTATTTTGGTTTATATATCTCCTTATTCTTTGTGTACACAATAATATATGTACTTGGAGAACTATAGAGAGATGTTGCTGAAATTTTCACGTGCATAAAATAAAGTGGTCATACTTATAAAATCATAATTAAGTACACATTCTTCAATAGGATAGGGCCCTTACCAAAGAGTGAAAGGAGAAGTGGGAGTAATGCATGTCATTATGAACATGAATGATTTAAATCAATTATCTAATCACTATCATCAACAGGTTATATACTTATGGATCGAAATTAGATAATGAATCAGAATCGAGTGGCTTCAGAATACATAAATAGTTTAAACTATTTTTTGTATGTAGCAAAGAATTATATGTCAATCTTTGGGTTATCAAAGATTCGTTATCCTTGTCGAATATATGAAAATTTATATCAATTTAATTTAGATTGCGTTCGAGGACACCTTTATAGATGGGGGATTTCTATACAAAGTGTGGACTTTTCATGGAGAAGTTACTACACCAAGTGTTGATATGAATCTCGTAAATAAAGTTGAACATGTGAGTGTGGACGAAGAAGATGACACTTTACTTGATATGTTAAATGACTTAAGGGATGCTGAAGTTGTTGGTAATAGTGGGGTTCGATAGGTGGATAATAATGAGAACACACCTACAGAGGAGTTGGGAGAAAGTTATATATCAATGTTTGAATAAGCACGCACAACGAGAGTTATATTCAGGTTGTACCAATTTTTCTGTATTTAATTTCTTAGTGAAATTAATATATGTGAATGTGTTAAATGGTTGGAGCAATAAGTCATTTAATATGTTGCTTCAATTATTGCGAGAAGCATTTCCGAAATCAAATGCAATTCCAAACTCTCATTACGAAGCTAAGAAAATATTAAGAGAGTTAGGGTTGGGATATGAATCTATACATGCTTGTAAAAATGATTGTATTTTATTTTGGGATGAATACGAGGGCAAGGATACATGTCCGATGTGTAAGGAGCCCTAATTTAAATATGATGAGGTGAATAAGAAAAAAATCCCTAAAAAAGTCTTTTGATATTCACCTTTGAAGCCAAGACTTAAGCGGTTGTTTGTGTCGAAACATATAGGAAAGGATATAAGATGGCATAAGGAGAAATGGTTGAAATATATGAGGTATTGAGACACCCAGCTGATGTTGAATCATGGAAAGAGTTTGACAAGTTGCATGAAATATTTGCAAATGATCTTAGAAATGTTCGTTTAGGCTTGGTAACTAATGGTTTTAATCTATTTGGAAACATGTCTAATGCTTACAGTATGTGGCCAGTTTTACTTGTGTCGTATAATTTACCCCCATGAAAAATGATGAAAACATCGTACATGATTATGTCTCTTTTAATATTTAGGCCTAAGGCACCTGAAAAAGAGATAGATGTGTACTTGCATTCTTTAATCAATGAATTGAAGGAGTTATGGAGTGAGGGCATAGAAGCATATGATACAACTACTGAATTAATATTTTCAATTACATGATATTGTTGTGTTGATAATTCATGACTTCTCAGCATATGGGACAGTATCTGGGTGGAACCCCAAGGGTTATAATGCATGTCCTGTATGTTTTGAAGATACTGTGAGTCAAAGATTACATAGTAAAATATGTTACATAGGCCATCATCGATTCCTACATGATAAGCACTCGTGGCATAAAAATAAGAGTTTCAATGGAAAGTTTGAAAGTGAAGGTCCACCATGAACCTTTAGCGGTACTGACATTTTAACTCAGTTAGATGTGCTACCTAAAGTGACCTTCGGTAAAGATCCTACGGTGACTGGCAAAAGAAGATGGTAGGTTGGTGATATGAATTGGGTTAAGAAGTCATTTTTCTTTGAGTTAGAGTATTGATCAGACTTGAAGTTGAGACATAATCTGGATGTTATGCACATTGAAAAGAATATTTATGATGCTCTGGTTGGCACATTGTTGAGTATAGATAGGAAGTCGAAGGACACGATCAAAGCTCGGTTAAATATGTAAGATATGGGTATAAGGAGTGAATTGCACCTGAATAAGACTGGGGATAGAGTCACTAAGCTACATGCAAGTTACACATTCACTTTGGAAGAAATGCATGAATTTTGTCAGTTTTTCAAATCCATGAAGTTCCCCAATGGTTGTGCTACAAATATCTCAAGGAATGCGAATGTGAATGACGGAAAATTATATGGCTTACAGATATATGACTGTCATGTCCTTCTGCAAAGAATACTTCTAATTGCTATAAGAAAGTTTTTGCCAAAGGATATGTGTGGCATAATTGTTGAGCTATGTGACTTTTTCAAAAAACTCACTTCAAGAACTTTACATGTTAGAGACTTGAGTAAAATGAAGGAGGATATAGTATTCATTTTATGCAAGATGAAACGAATATTTCCTTTGATATTTTTTGACATTATGGTTCACTTGGCAGTTCATTTATCCCACAAAATCATATTAGCTGGACTTGTTTCATCACGATGGATGTACCCATTTGAAAGGTATTTGGGAACGCTCAAAAAGTATGTTTGCAATATGGCATGATCAGAGGGATCTATTACAGAGGGATATATTGTGAATGAAGCATTGACTTTTTCATCTTTGTATATAAGCCAAATTGAAACAAGATTTACTAGACTGAAACGTAACAAAGATATTAGTCAACCTATTTCATTCATCTTAAGTGTTTTCAATCAACAAGTAAGAGTGATGGGCAACCAAAGAAATCATGAATTGCCTCTTACTTTACATAAGAAAGCACATTGGTATATTCTCAATAATTACAAGGAAGTCGACCGATATAGAAAGTAATATTTCAAATTCTATTTTATTTTTTTTTCTTAATTTTGATTGAGATCGTTATAGTTATATATATTTGTGTGCAGTGAACATTTTCAAATTCTTTCGTTAAAAAATCCTTCAAACTACATTTTACAATGTCACGAGAAGCAATTTCCAGTGGTTTAGGGACAAAATGATTAGGGTAAGAAATCAAAAAAATCTGGAGGCCACAGATGAACTATACTCTCCAGCATTGGAACCTAATGTTGAAGTTTGACTATATGATGCTTGTATTATTAATGGTGTTCGATACCATACACTTTCTCGTGATACTCATTGGATTACTCAAAATAGTGGGGTTAGTGTGCCATCATTCGACGACGACTATAACTTAGATTTTTTTGGAGTTTTGAAGGATATTGTTTTAATTTTTTACACGTTTGGATATAAGGTATATTTACTCTAGTGTGATTAGTTCTAGTATAACTCAAAAAAAAATCAGTCGTGCAAGAGTTCGGTCTAACATGTATTGACATATCTAAGATATGGTATGATGATTTATTCATTTTGGCAACTCGGGCAAGACAAATTTATTAGTTGGATGATATAAAGCAAGGAGGAAGATAGAAAGTTGTGCAAAAGGTGCAACATCAAGAAATATATGAATTAACCAAAAAAGAAGATAAAAATAGCGAGAAACATCAATTTGAAAGTTCATCTGACAATGAGCCTAATTAAAAGATTTCATCAGATGAGATAAGCTTAAGTGTTTGTGAAGATTTAAAAATTTTAGATCTCTACAAACTAGACATTAAACCTCAACATATAGAATTATTAGATACACAAGCAAGACTCTCTAAGAACATGCATAATTTCATTAATGATGAAGATAAAGACACTGAATTAGATAATGAGGGAGAAGAGCAAATATTGTTGTCTAATGATGGTAGTGACTAATGATATAAACTATCAACTTTTATTTTACTTCATTTTATTAAGTATTTATACTATGTTATTCATATTTTCTAGTTAATCATTCAATTTCTAATGTTACGAAAAAATTAAGATCTTATGAACTTATGAACTTTCCCATAGACATTATAAACTTCTCATAAGAAAATAACAGAAATACAATAGGCATGTATGGTTTCCTTTCTTGGAATTATTTTATCATTTGTTTTATCTCTGACTTTATTTTATTTCTTTATTATTGTTAATTATGAATGTTAATAATTATTATTTCAATCCTGATATCTATATCTTTTGATTGTGTTTACTAATTATTATTTTTTAGTTATTTGCTAGCAGCTGTTTGTACCCTGTAGCCACCATCTACTACAATTACTCCTCCAAGTTCTGCTTACAGTAAGATTTTTAAATATATTAATATTATTCCTAATTTGTTAGTAAAGATCATAAATAATCTTATTTGTATTATCTATCTAACCACATGTTTGTTTTTTATAGGCATACCTCCTAAAAGGATTATGGAGCAACCCGTTATTGATCGAGCTATTACTGACATTCCAATGGAGGAGGGTACATCCGATAATTTGTTTTGTTTTTCAACTTGTTTTATATTATCATTATTTAATAATTATGTTGATGAGTAATCTAACATATTTTTTTACTATTGCAGTTTCTACGCAGAGGCAGTATCGAGATACGAGAGCTGCACAAGGTGACAAACTCATACATTATATAGAGGAGATAGGGAGGATACCAGTCACATTTTGCAAATCTGATAGCCGTCCTACAGGGCAGCATGGATCCTTCTTTATGATGGGGCTCGGTGTAGTAGTGTAGAAGTTTGTACCGTTACAAGTTGCTGATTGGAGGCACATAATAGAGGAGCAGAAGAGGCCCATATTTGATCAGTTGTCAGTTAGTATAATTAACTATCTTATTTTTCTGTTTACTTTCTCTTTGATATATTAAATATTAACATATTTTTTTTTGTTGGCTATGTTTACAAATTTTGGCACAGGACTAGAGCCAGTTAAGAAAGAGACCGACAGGCTGATGAGTGCTCAATGTAGGGACAACCACGAGAAGATGCACAAATACCTTGGGAGGAGCGACTGAAACATTTGCCTCATGATTTATGTAAGACTCAGGTGGATTGGGAGTATATGTGTACATTATTTGAGTTAGAGGAGTTTAAGGTTAATTAAATAATAAGTTTTAGCTACTTTATTTAAAGAAATTTTATATTTATTAATTTAATCTTATAATATTTACTACTTTAACTTTTTTTTGTAGAAATGATAAATGACGAACTTTGCCGACCAAAGTTGTTTCTTTAAGTAATTAATTAATTCAATTGTTTCTTTGCAATTTATTTGAAACTAAATATGTTGACATATTTATTAATTTTAGGATAAAATGGTGCGATTTCGAGAGGAGTATCGAGAGTTACAGGCTCACACAAATACCGAGGATGATGCTCAAGCCTTAGACGACGTACAAATTGCAGATAGAGTGTGTGACCAGGTCCTTAATACACGTTCATGCCATATGCGTGGGCTTAGAAATGAGCCCAAACCTCTCAGGTCGACTACTTCTGAAGCTATATCATCCAGACCGACTAATATAGCGCTTAGAGATCAGCTTCATATGATACAGGAGGAGCTAGCAGACACCAGGACTGAGCCACTAGTTTACAAAGACAGACTGCATCTCATGGAGTCATAACAAGTCATGATTCTATAGATTCTTGATAAGGTGTCTCTCGGTACATTGCAAGTGATACAATCACTGAGCCAGCAGCAACCATCCTCCTTAGCTCTACCTAAGCCTCCACTGCCTCAAACTTAGTTTTGTGTAAATGTTTCAATTTTGTATAGTTATTCATACCTTTTTTTAATGGATTAATTGTTATGTCAATGTTATTCATATTAGTTGTTGCTATTGTTTTGATATATACGATTATGTTTAATAATAGTGTTGATTTATTTCTAATTACATTTTTGGTTTGTTATTCTGTAGTCATGGCTAAAAAAGCACCTGAAGATTTTCATTTTGATTATCATTTAGGTGTATTAGACTTTTGTCTATTTTGTATATGGAGATATTTTACTTTTAATGTTGACTTTTTATAATGGTTTGTTTAATGATTCAGTTGTTTGATTTGCGTATATGATGCTTTCTTTGATATATGATGAGTTTTTTTAATGAAATGTCTTTTAGTTGATGATATTTAGATTGTTGGAATGATAAATGTCCTGTGAATGGGTGTTGGATATGTTGTGGGGGATTGTTGAATATTTGTAAATGGTTGTGATAAACAAGTTGTGGATTTGTTATTAAAAAAAGGATATAATTTGGGTTTGTTGTTTCAAATAGGGTAAAATAATCAAAATAAAAAAAAATATTTTAAAAAAAATTATTATTAGCGATGAATTTTTAGAATTCATCACTAAGATTTTTTTATTTTTAAATATTTTATTAACTTAGCGATGAATATTGAAAATTCATCAGTAATATTTTTTCATAATTTTTTTTAAAATCTTATTAATTTAGCAACGAAGTCTATCTATTCATCGCTAAGCTTAGCAATGAATTAGCGACGAAAAATCTAATTTCATTGCTAAAGATTAAATTATCTATTTAATAATTATTTTTTAAAATATATTAGCCACAAAAGTCCTTATGGATTGCATTGCTAAGCAATTATTTATTGACGAAAGTTTCAATTTTCACGACAAAATAATTGATCGCTAAACTTTGCGATGTTTCATTAAATTTTCGTTGCCAAAGTCTTTTTTGATGGTCTTATTGCGGCAACTTTAGCGATGAAAGTTTATCATCACTAAGATATATTAGCGACAAACATATCTTTGTTAGTGATGAAAAATTTACAAATTTCTTGTAGTGACTTGATATATAACTAACTAAAGTTGTATACTTAAATTTATTTCAAGTGAGGGTCATTCGAAATATATTATGCAAGATCTCGTCAATTTATTAATCATGTATATTTAATATTCACTAATCTAATGATGGCAAGCATATACCATAAGGAAAATAATAAATAAACCAACCTTTCATCACAAACATACAAAAATAAAGGGATAATCATAGGCCTTTAATTTTATGTGATCCACTCGAGCCAAAGGATCAAAGTCAATCTAAAGGTGATAATAAAAATAAAAATAGACCTATCAATTACATAAATATATCCCATACATTCATGGTCCTTCATTCCTCATTTTTCCTCTTTCTTCATTCTATCTTCTCGCAATTTTTGCCAAATTACAAAAAAATAAATTGCACCTCCTAATTCTACTCTCATTACATTTGAAATACTATAAGAAATCTTAGAATAATTCCAGTAGGAGATACATATGAGGGAGATAGAAATTACATTCAGAGTAAAAACTAGAGAAAGAAGAGAATCGCAGGCCTCATTTTAATTAAAACCCAAAAATAACTATAAATGTATAAAATTAAACTAATCACATTGGTCTAGACTCCATAATCATCCATTAACAACATGCTTAACACATAATCATCATATGAAAATTTAAACATGTAAATTTGTCGATTACATTAAATGATATTTATTTCAAATATGGGATAAAATTTTTAATTTTCAAGAAAAATAATTCTGCTACACAACGAGACGGGACGAGGCAACAACCCAAGGTAGCTACCCATTAGGTGGCAGGCTGCCTAGCAGCCTGGCTGTACACAAGAGGGGCTGCTTGAGGCACCCGTCGTGTTCCCTAGTACCTGCACGTCTGACACCCATCGGGTGCCTATGTGCTTGGCTAGCCCACCCATAGGTGGGCTGGGCGCCTACATGCCTGGCACCCATTGGGTGCCCGCATGCCTACCAACCCATACATCGGGTGCATGGCACCCATAGTTCGGGTGATAGATGCCTTGGCTGACTACCCATTAGGCCCTCAACATTAGGCATTATGTTAGTTTTTTGCGATACTGACTACTCGACAGCCCACTCGACTTGACACGTTGGGTTGTCCACAATCACTTTTATTTTGGTTTTCTTTGTCAAAAATCCAAGATTCCTAAAATCTTAATTTTGTTTCTAGTAGCAATTTAAGAAATTCAAAATCTCACAAATCTTGAAATTTATTTATTAAGAAATCCAATTTCTTGATTTTATCTCATTTCTTAAAATTTTTTAACAATTAAAATGACAAGACACAATTAATCCTAAATAAATAAAGAACTTAAAAAAACAAACGCATATATAAATATTTAATTTATCACATGAATTTAAAATAAACATAATCGTGAAGGCATTAAAAATGCATCACTAGGCTCTAATACCATATTGGTCTCACACGGTCCTAGGATGCAAAATGCAACAAAAATTTAAAAATTTAAAAATTTAAAAACACAACTACTGTGAATAGTTACATCTCGAAACCTATGCAATTGATATTGAAATGATTCAAATTGTTATCCTACAATGAAGAATCTCCAAGTTTTTCAAATCAAGCACCTTTGATTGAAGATTGATTTGCTTTTAGGATCCCAATTATTATTTCTCTAACGGCATCCACACCTTAGGAACTTTCATGAATTCAAGTTTTTGCTAGTAAATTCGAATTCTGATCTCAACACTAGAATTTGAGAGTGTAGTTTAAAAGTGAAGAAAGAATCAAACTAACATAGAAACCTCTTTGATGGAATAAGAGAACAAGAACACAAGAAGGAAGTGACACTCCTTTATCCCAAATCTTATTAGGTATGTATCTCCTTCTTTCTTTATCTCATCCCTTTATTTCCATTTAAGACTTAAAAGTCTTTAACTTTCTTATCAAGACTCCTAACGAGCCTCCTACGAGCCCATCAATCTTTGGACTTGGACTCAAATTAATTTAATTAAATCCATTTAATTGATCTCATCAATTAAACAAGCTCAATTTAATTAATAATTTTTTTCTACTCAGGCATCATAATAAAATTAGATATAATTAAATAATTATATTATTTAAATGGATAAATTAATTAAACTTCTTAATTTAATTTATATATTTTTAAATTAATTAATTCAATTAATTAATTATTTAACTCTTCATGAGCCTTATTCTTATTAGGTCCAACTGTGGTACTGTGGGCACAGTACTGTGGTACAGCCCAGAAATGCAAATAGAGTTATTGTGGTACTAGGGTTGGAAGACTTCTAAAACTCATTATTATTGAATGCTGATATCTTAGTAGCACGTGTCTTATACCTTCTTTCTATCACAATCTATTCTAAAATGATTCTCAATGAATAAATTACCTGTTCTATACAACAAACAAGGCGCCGACACGGAATTTACTGCACGTCGCAATGAAAGTTAACTCTACTATTTGTATCCCATGGATTCTGCAGGTCAAAGCTCATCCAATTAGCAATTTTCTTGAAAATTTTGCCAACAAAGGTTAAAGGTGACACATGACCAGGATAACAATCAAAGCAAAGATATAATGGAAATTAGGTGAACTAACGGAAACCATAGTATGATGGAAAAGTAGGAATGTTTTATCATCATGATTGAAAAGAAAATCAGAATAAGAGAGCATAGATAATTACAGTTTATAAACTAATGTACACTTTTCTAAAGAGACCCAAGTTACAAACTCGAGTACGTTTCATACATATTAAAAAGAGATAATTACATAGACACCCTTGAAATTTGGTCACATTACCAAAAAAAACCCTCTATTTTAAAAAATTATATGCCCCGTGTTAGCGATGTTCTCATTATATATTCCCTCTCTAAAAACTTTCGGTCCAAAAATTGATGATGTCAGCCAAAAAGATGGGGTGCTTTTCGAGAATTCCCTTGGCCATCTTCACGTTTAATCAGTTTTCACAGACTCAAATGCCCTTCAAGTTTAGCAGGCTTGGCTATTATACTATATACCTTAGGGGTGTGAATGTAATATAATTTATTTAAGCTATTCTTCTCTTTTATTTCAAATTTTTATATTCTGTTAATTTTTATTTAATTAACTTCTCTTTCTTTTCTCTTTTTTTATAATGTAACATTAATTTAGCTATTATTGTCCAACATAAATGAAATTGATATAATAGTAATTACTTTAATTAATACAATAATTGATTATCTTTAACTACGTAAACAATCAAACTTACTAACTATTTATTTTTTACTAATTAAATAATCAAATAACTAATTCATCATAATTGGTTAATAACCAAACAATAATTGAACAACTCTAATACATATTTTTTTAAAAATTAACAAATTTTTTTAATGCACTAAGTAAAATATAATATAATTAAGAACGAGAAGTAACTTTTAATCAATTAAAAATTTAATAATAGTTAATGGTTAAAGTAAACCCATCTAATTATGATAAATGACTACCAATTAAAAAAATAAAAAAATTCATATGTAAAAACTTTTTTTTTATCTCTTACATTTTTTTTTTACTTTTCCCTTTGATTTTATTTTTTTATTTCTTTTCTATTTGTCTTCTTTTTTTTCGTGTTTTTTCTTACTCTTTTCTACCCCAGCCCCCAACCCACCTCCACCCCCACTGCTGCCATCACGTTTTGGCACCCAACCCCACACTACCACTCACGAACCCCATACCTGCCACCTTTATCCCCACCCCAAATCAATTCATCCCCAATACCCCAGCCCCACCGCAACCCCCATCATCCCCACCCCCCATCCCAATTGCCCTACCTCCCACCCTCTACATGAAATTGTTCGTGTATGTGTTCTTATCTGTGTATATATTTATGTGTTTTTGTGTGTGCCTCTCTCTGTGCACATATATGTGTGTGTCTCTGTGTGTGTGCATAATTATGTTTCTCTGTGTGTGGTCTATACATATATATATATATATATATGTGTGTGTGTGTGTACAGGGATCAGAGGGGGAATATATACAGAAAATGTCAGAATTTTGAAATTTGAAAATTAACGAGCATTTTTGTCTGCACAATACTTTAGTTTTTTGGCTGATTTTTTATTTTTGACCATTTTTCGAAGGGGCAAAATAGTTACTTTGCTCTTTCTAATCACTTGTTTGTCCGACAAACTCTCACATGGGGTGTTAGTGTAATTTTCCAAAATAAAAGGATTTTTGGGTAATTTAACCAAACTTGACGGGGTAACTAGATGTGTTCTTTGCTGAAAGCCCTCACTTGAAAATATATGAAATGTGATACAAGTAGAAGTGCGAGTTGCTTGCAGAACTTGTAGCAAGCAGCTAATCTTGTTGTTAATAACTAATATGATTCTCATATTAAGATAAAAAAGTTCTATGAGATGTGATGTTACTGATCATGTTAGATCAGACTTTAGCAGTTATTCATAGATTTGAGCATACAAGAACTTAAAGAATGATACCTAGTTTGACCCAGTTCAACTCCACAATACAAAGTAACTGATGAAGAACAAGCCAACATTAACTTAAAAAGTGTTTTCATTTGAATATAAAAAGCACCAATTTTGTATAAAATGTTAGACGTAAGGCTACAATATCTATCCTAGACAACTTTATAGCGCCTAACACCACAAACCAAAAGTACTTAGAAATAGTAGAATCATGGACACTAAACCAAAAGATAAATTTTAATACCTGATGGATGCCACAACTACCACAACATCCTTTTTCTCCAAGACAACAATATAAAACCCTTCAAAATTTAGACGAGTAAATTATGATTTGGAAGAAGCATATGGTCATGAATCATTATATTTATTTTGGAAAAATATTGCAATCAAAACGTAAAGTGATGCTTTAACAAATGTTATAAGCAAAATAGGAGCAATGAATGCCCATAATTACCATGCACAATTTCAAGATTACTCTCATTAGTATTTGAAGAAAAAAATGTTGGTAGCTAGAAGAACAAAAAGGATAAAGCTTTGGTGTTCTTGCCGCATGAGGTTGAATACATTTAGTTAACCCAGATCTAAAATCAACAGAAATTCAGCTGAGAATAGAAACGATAAATTCTAAAGAACATAAATAAGAATAAGAGAAGTAGAAGGTAGAACTAGAACATGCTTTTGTTAGTTAACAGATACAATGAACCTTTGCTTCTGATGAGTAATCTATAAGACAAAAGCCAATGGTATGCGAGTGAAAAGAAACAAAATAGACATTGAGGTATCATGTCTATTTTTGTTTTTTTATCCACCATTTCAAGAAAGTATTTCTCTTTAAGTGTGATGGCAACAGATAACTTTGAGTTGAATTTTATTTTTAAAGCGACAAAGTCCTGAGAAGAATGTGCTTTATGGTCCATTATTACACTGCAGAAGTCTCCAAGAGATATCATCAAATAAATGATTCGTCAACCAAATGTGAGACTGAAGACCTCTGTAAATCAACACAATCAAATAATGCAACTTAGTAAAAAAAAATTAACCATTCAACATATGCTAAAACAGAAATTTAAAATATCACATATTCCAAAGTCAAACTATTTAATCTTTAAAATAAATTACTATTTTTTGAACAATTTTAACATTACTTTAAACTTTATATTGTGAGAATTATCTAATATTTTTAGTTAGGCTGAAAAAAACTAACTAAATCATTTTTGTTGCACCTAAAAATTAGTCTACTCAACAACACCAATATACTTATGATTTTAGGATGAAAGCAGTATATTATTACTGTCAATCTGTGAAAACTTTACCTATATGCTTTACCTGAATAACATGACTACTGCTTTCAGCAATAATAGATATTTAATTTGCTCAGTATCTCAATGATGCATTCCATTCATTTTCTTACTAAAAAGGGAAGAGAACTCAACAACAAATGCTTGGCAATCCCTGATAGAGCTTATTTATGACATTCATGCTGGTCCTGGTATATGAACAAATACATAGTCCTAGAAATGTTCAAAAAAATAATTTCCCTTGCTTGCTTTTACTTCTTTGTTGCTTTATAGTTTCCATAGTATCTTAATTCTTAGCTCACAATACAAGTCATCACTTATTACTTTGGCTTGTTTTTTTTCTTTTTAAAGGCACCATAACACTGGTGTTTTGAAATTATGGGGCTTCAATTTTAACTACAAGAGTCCTACTTTTTTAATTAGGTAGGTGAAATTTTTATTACCCAAGGAATAAGAATACAAAAAGAAACACAATCAACAAGAGTCAATACCGATATTCTACATCAACACTAACACCACCTCATATGGGATCAACCCAAAACTCACAAGTTTCAAGCTTGGTTAAGTTACAAATCACCCAATCATTTTCATAAAGCTATTATTCAAACAAATCCTCCATGAATTTCCATTCTCTACATGACCATCTATTGCCTTGAGCAAAAGGAATGCTTTTTAGCCATATAATTCTGCATCTCACAAAATTAAAAATATGCTTTTGCACAGATATAACATCTTTATAAGCATTTCTATAAAGTCGGTCATATTCTCTCTATCCATATCTAATAAATTGTTGCTCTAAAAACAACCTTCAAAACCAAATTCAAAAAATTGTTGTCAATAGTCCTACTTATTAGCACTTTTTATAGCATTCCTAGCGTTAATCCTCATTGTTTTCATACATTAGCTCCTCACAAATAATTTATTTGCCAATTAGAAGGTCATTCATAGTAAATACATATTTTGAGTGGGTAAACTCAAATTAATGCATTTATGAATGAACTTTTATCATTCATAGGGGATCTTGGACCTTTATTTATAGATTTTGAATTAATGGTCTAAAACGAGGAAAAACAAATATGACAAGTTCATGTTTTTATGATTTCTAACAGTATTAACTTGAAATCTCCATCAAAGGAAATAGTAAATTATAATTGACCAAAACGAGGAACAACACAGTCGATTTCTAGAAATAAATTCTAAGCACGTGTGATCAAAGTCTTGTTCTTACCACGAGTTATTATCCATGGCTAGTAATAATTTAAGTTTTCACATGCTCACATTTCTTCAATTTGCTTTCTTCCTCAAAGAGGAAATAAAAAGGGTAGTATGCTATACATTTGCAATTGTTGGATTCCAATTTACTGAGACATTCTTATATCATCTCACATGTGGAGAAGCGATTAACCCATTTAAGGAATAAATGAAATTCTTTCCACCTTCTTTAGGTGCTGAAGTAAATAAGGCGTTCCTTTTATCTTCTCAGTTCATTTTGCCAACTAATATCGACCTCATTGTTTATGGCCTCTTATTTGGCTTTTTTTGATAATGCTCATCTTTTTGCTACTAATGATGATTATAGACAAGTACTTCTCCCACATTGAAGAAATGAACACTTTCAACGCAGTTTATATGGTCTTGGGGCTACTCCACCAATTACTGTAAGGTTCTGGAATAGGTGTTTCCACATGATATCAGAGCCACTTTTGAAACCCCACAATCCTACCCCAATTTCAACGTCTACTATTCTCTTCACCACCTTAGATCTGTGGCCTTCTGTTATCAGGCACATAAATAGAATTTCTTCTCACTCGGGCCTCTTGATATTGAGTCGCCTTCGAGTTCATGGCGAACATTGATACCCATAGAGCATTGATTTTTTCCTAACACATCTATTGGACCCCTGTGCTAACCCTCATAATAATGAAAAAGAAAAAACGAGTAAGATGTGTGGGAGGGTATTAGAGAATATAATAAGTACTTGCTCCACAATAAATAAAGGAAGACTCTTAAAGTGGACTATATGATCTTGGTCATACTCCAACCATTACCTTAATATTTTTTAATTGATTCTCACACTTTTTTTTTCCAGAGATTGTGTTAGTTCACCAAAAAGTGACTAACCTAGTTGTATTTATACTAGAATCACTCAAAGACATAATTACATTTATACTCTTAACGCCCAAAGAATATTTTATAGGCAAAATTACAAAATTAGTTTCGTAACAAAGATGTGTGGCAAAAAAACATCTCGTTAGAATTTAATTTTGCTAAATTACCCCATAACTATTAAAAAAAATCATGAATTGAGTCCAAATTTCTCTAAATATTTCAAAATTAGCCAAAAAATGTCACATGCATAGCACGTGACAGCCAAAATTTGGGGATTTTTGGGATTCCGGCCAAATATGCCTAATTGAACATACCCAACTAATGTGGCACCCCCGTGGATGCTTGAGGAAGCTGATATAGATTAAATCAACCACATCACCTTCCATGTGGAAAAAAACATGAAATCTAAGCATGCCTACGTGGAAAAATATGCAAAATGTGCCAAGTGCCATTTTTTTGTGCTTTATTTAATTAATTAACATTTTTTACCATTAAATTTACTCCATTTGTTAAAATTAAAAACAACTATATACTTTTTCCTAATTTAGTTCATTAAGTAATATTTTTAATAAAAATATTTTTTTCCATTTGTAAATTCAAAATAACTTCACTTATTATGCTATTTTCTGGTTTGTTTAAATTACTAGTACTTTTAACTATAAAGGTTTAAAAATCAACATTATATGAATTAATTCATAAATTAAAATTTAATTTTGGAAGATTTGCCCAAGTGATGACTATCTTGGGATATAAATAAAATCAAGGTGACCAACTTGAAATAGTGCCTTCTGAAAGAGTTTGACATCAAGAAACTTGGGAAATTAAAATACTTTCTAGGTATTGAAGTGACACATTTAAAGGGATCTTTATTTCTCAACATATGTGCTTGATTTGCTAAAAGAAATGGGGAAGTTGGGATGTAAGTCGGTTGATACATCTATTGAGTTCAATCATAGACATTCTGATGTGATGAATGGATTTTATACACATTAATTGAGTACAATTTGCTTAAATTTTTTATTATTTTTCCAGTGTTTATGTTACTTTTTATGCATTTAGTTTGAAATATTGTAGGTAATAGCAAAATGAGAAGAAAATGGAAAGAAACAAAACTTGGTTAAAATTTAGAAAAATCTGCTTTATATTGCTATTGAGGGCAGTGTTTGTATTTCAATCATAACTCTTTACTCCAATATTATTTTAACTTGATTCTTGAACTAATGAAAATACAAGAGATAGGTCTATAACTTATATGTTTATCACCAAATTCAGTTCTTTTGATTTCAATAAGAAACATTAGGTTAAAAAGTCTGCACTCGACTAAAATTTTCTGGTTTAACACATCTTGGTATTATAGGCATAACTCTTTCCAAATATTTTATATTAAGTTGATTTAAGTGCCTATGAAAATCCAGGACATAGAGCTACAATTCATATGCAGACACAAAAAGGCAGTTAGGCTTTTAAGGTAGTGAAAAATTAGTTGAAAGAGGTTATATGCACTATAGGAATTAGTTTTAGACAACATGTGCAGTACCTAGGCGCTGCCAAGTCTACTTCGGACAGAATGTGCAGTGCCTAGGTGCTTCCTGGAGGATAAATAATGGAAAAATCATCATTTTTCCCTCTTTAGAGCATCTTCATTTGATTTTCAAGATCCCAAGAGCCTCTATTTTAGATTTTAAGAGAGGGAGAGAGGGAGAGGAGAAAACAAGCTAAGAAAGAAGAAGAAAGAAGAGAAGAAGAGGAGAGATTTCTTCCAAAGGTTGAGAAGAAGACATCTACAAGGGAAGAAACTCATCCCACTTCCAAGTTTTATTTCATTTTCTTCTTTCTCTCATTAATTATGTGTATGAATATTGTTCATTTATCTTTCAATTTTACCATTATAAAGTAATTTATTTTTCTACGTTGTGATGTAATCTAATTATGATGTTTTGAATATTTGCATGAATTCAATTTTTGATTTATTTTTCAAGTTGAGTTTTCTACATTGTTCTTAATGTTTTTAATTACTTGGCCACTAATTGAATGATTTGATAATCATATTAATCCAGGAGGTGATATATGTATCTAGTTTTATGTGTAGAAAACTGTAAATTGCATGTGAGATAGGAATATAGTTACATGGTTTGTGTAGTGTTGTTTGAGATCCACATAGAAATATAGTGGGTTAGCAAATCATTCAATTATTGTAATTCACATAGGAATATAGTGGGTTAGCAATTGATAATATTTTCATTAGACATTGGGACAAGCTTGTGGATAATTTAGGGATTCTCAACTATCACTTGAGAATTAAATTAAGATTTATGAGATAAATTGTTCAATTTGGATTAATTATGATGAAATCATAACCCAAGGCTTTTAAGTTTTTGAATTTTATCATTAGTTAATTGTGATTATTAGTTAGTTTAGTTAGACTTAGTTTGTAATCATAAACACCCATTTTTGTTTAGTCAAATAAAATTAGAGTTAACATAATTTGAATACTTAATAATTCAGCAGTCCTCGTGGAAACGATACTCTACTCATCATTTTATTACTCGTAACAATAACATGCACTTGCATTCACAAAAAATCATAATAAATTTTTGGTGTTGTTGTCGGGAATTATTTTGTTTTGTTAATATTGATACCAAGTAACTTTAATTTTAATTTGAATTTTTCTTGTATATATTTTTTCCTTTTTTTATTTTTCTTTTATCGTTTGAGTGTGCCTTTGTTTATAATCGCAAGTGTTTTCTTGTGTGTGTGATATGATCAAAATGTGGTAGATGAGATGGTATATAATTCATACTATTGGCTAAGTGAATATGACATGATAAATCAAGCTTCAACTCATGCCTTTGGGAATAATTGAGAAGATGTGATTAATGCATTGACTGCTTAGGTTGAAATCCTTTCTAAACATGTGGAGAAATTTATTGCAGCAAATACTATTCATTCACAATTCAAGGCATGTTAGTCATATGGCGCTTTTCATGCAAGAACACAATACCAAGAGAGCAATCAATTTGCACCACCATACGTCGAGCATGCTGAATATGGGTGGAATTACAACCAGCTGCAAAATTATCCTTTCTCCATCACTTATCAAGGATGCCAAATCATTCGAATGCTTCATGGAGAGATGATGAGAATATGATGTGGCATGCAACTAGTTACCCACTATTAGAAAAGAAGCAAAGCCTTGAAGAAGTATTAGCTCAAGTCGAACGTACTACCGACTGAATCTTATTGTGAACTAGACCTAGTAATCCATCACAAGAGAGAATTTTTCTTGATGAAGCAATGGCTCGATTAACAAACACTCAAAGCCAATTCATATTGGAAGCCACAATTGATGTCCAAAATCCATCATCACAACTTCAAAACTCGGAGATCCAAAATTGTGAGATGGATAATATATTTCCAACAAGACATCAAGATAATTTTTGTTACACACCCGAGGCAAATGGAGTGGGAGAAGAACATTGTGATGTTAGTTTGCTAAGTGATAAAGAGATTGAAACTATCTTGTGGATTGACAAACTAATGAAGGATGAACAAGATGTATCGATAGAAATACCTCTAGTAGAGAATGGAGAAGATCAAGAAAATATTCAACCAAGCGCATCTCAAGAGCCATCACTCGAAGTTTCTTATCCTATCTTCTACAAAATAACAAGCCTATATCAAATGTTGTAGAGGATGATATAGGGATCTTATCGCACAAGCATAAATTGGAGGATCAAGAGTTGAGAGATTGCTCATTAAAGTATTCTATGGTGGAAAAGGAAGATGTGCTTGAGAATATTGACAAATCTATTATCTATATAGATTTCATCATCCTTGATATTGAAAAGGATAGAAACATCTCTCTCACACAAATAGAACTATTTTTGGTCATCGGACATCCACTCAACAATATAAAAAATTCACTTAATCTCATGTCAGATTATGCTCACTATACTTATTTTTGGAGATCACCTACACTTCTTGAGCATATAAAGGCATGGCATGAAAAACACTTATTTTTGGATCTCGGTTGAGCAAGGAAGAAGTTCGGCTGAAGACTATAAATTAAGTGCTTATTGGGAGGCAACCCAAGTGTTTTATATTTTCTTTTATTTTTATTATTTAGTTGTTTAATATTTATTTTTTTTATTTTAGTTTGATGATTCTTTTTTGTTTGGTTTATTTCAGGAATTAACTCAAGTTTGGGGGTGGATTCATAAAATAAGAAATAATATACCACCAACTAATGAATGCATGTTCATCAATGTTCTTGAAAATGATGATGATGATGTTGATGGGAATTAATACTTGCCGCATTCAGGGAAGTCTTATCTTATTTTATTTAACATTGAGGACAATATTAGTTCTAAGTTTGGGGGTGGATGTATGTGTTTCATTTGACTTTGTTTATTTATAACTTTTGAAAATTGATGAATGTTGTGCTTATGGATGAACTTGACTCTTGTGACAATTTTTATCTTTCTTGTAATCCTTTGGCATATTGGACACATAACCTTGAATATTTGGATTTTCTACATGCTTAGAAAAAGTCTATGTAAACTCAATACTTTTTTTTGCGATCTTATATAATTCTAGAACTTGTTTAATTATCATTTGAGATGAAATCCTAGGCTACATAACATTAGATAAGTGGTTTAGGCTATTTTTGGACCGTTTAAACCTTTCAAACCATCCTATTTATGATGTATAATCCATAATGTCCCTCCTGAGCCTATTAAGCCATTTTCTTAGTCACCCTACAAATCAACTTCAACCAATGAATTAATTTTTTTTAATCTTACATATTATCCCACACTCAGCTCATTGCTATTCTAGTAACATTATTTTGAACATTAAAAGTGGTTTAAAAAAATAGCAAAAGAGAGGTGGTGATTTGTACAAAACTCCAAAAACAAAAGAGTAAATAAATATGAGAAAAGAGTGCAACACCCATTGTTCATAAAAATAAATAAGTTTGGGGGTATAGCACTTCAAAAAAAAATATATGAAAAACTAGGAGTTTAACGAATAAAGTGGTGTGGCAAATCAAAAAAAGAAAGGTTCGTAAAGGTGTGTGATGAAAATGTGGTGGTGCTCATCAACAAGGTTCTAGAATAGTTGTGTGCTATGAGTAATTTGAGCCACTATATTATCTTTTATCCTACCATTACCTTAGCCACACATTATAAGCTTTCAAAGTCCTAATGGTCTTTGATGTTATGTTAGTTTACATTAGTGGAGAGTGACATGAAAAACAAGCCTATGGAATTCAAAAACACATAAATAAGAGATCAATAATTTTATTGAGTTTTCATAAACCAATTGAGTGGCGAAAAGTTAGATGTAAGAGGCTACACACACACTCAAAGGATTTAAAGATAGGTGAATTTGGCACTTGAGTTGAAATCGTGCATTTTAATGATATTTTGAGATTTCCTTGAGTTATAAACTCACAACATTTTTTGAAGCTCATTTGGTTAGTAGGTTGTGACCATCACTTATTACTTTACTTGTTTTATTTTTTTCTTTTGCTCGAGCACTAGCAAAATGTTAAGTTTGGGGGTATTTGGTGAGTGGATTTTATACCCATTAATTGAGTACCATTTGCTTAAATTTTTTATTAGTTTTCTAGTGTTTATGTTACTTTTTATGCATTTAGTTTGAAATATTTTAGGCAATATCAAAATGAGAAGAAAATGGAAAGAAACATAAAACTTGGTTAAAATTTAGAATAATCTGTTTTATAGTGTTGTTGAGGCCAGTGTTCGTATTTCAATCATAACTCTTTACTCCAATATCATTTTAACTTGATTATTAAACCATTAGAAAGCCCCGCGATAGTTCTATAACTTATATGTTTATGATAAAATTTAGTTCTTTTGATTTCAATGAGAAAAAGTAGGTTAAAAAGTCTGCACTTGACTAAAACTTTCTAGTTTAACATATCTTGGTATTATAGGCATAACTCTTTCCACATATTTCATATTAAGTTGATTTAACTTCCTATGAAAATCCATGACATAGAGCTACAATTAATATGTAGATATCAAAAGCCAGTTGGGCCTTTAAAGTAGTAAAAAATTAGTTGAAAAAGGTTATATGCGCTGTAGGAATTGGTTTTGGACAGCAAATGCAGCAGCGCCTAGTCATTGCAAAGTTTGCTTTGAACAGAATGTGCAGCGCCTAGGCACTGCCAATTGGCACCTAGGTGCTACCTGGTGGATAAATAAGGGCAAAATGATGCCCTCTTTAGGGCATCTCTATCTAATTTTTATGATCCCTAGAGCCTCCATTTCAGATTTTAAGAGAGGGGGACACGGAGAGAAGAGAAAACAAGGTAAGAAAGAAGAAGGAAGAAGAGAAAAAGATGAGAGATTTCTTTCATGAGTGAGAAAAAAACATCTAAAAAGGAAGAAACTCTTCCTACTTCCAAGTTTTATTTCATTTTCCTCTTTCTCTCATTAATTATGTGTATGAATACTGTTCATTTATCTTTCATTTTTACCATTATGAACTAATTTATTTTTCTAGGATTGTGATGTAATCTAATTATGATGTTTTGAATATTTGCATCAATTCAATTCTTGATTTATTTTTCAAGTTGAGCTTTTTATATTGTTCTTAATGCTTTTAGTTACTTGACCACTAATTGAATGATTCGCTAATCATATTAACTCGTGAGGTGATATATGTATCTAGTTCTATGTGTAGAAAATCATAAATTGCATGTGAGATAGGAATATACTTACATGGTTTGTGTAGTCTTGTTTGAGATCTATAAAACCTAATGAATTGTTGATTGTTGTAATTCATATAGGAATATAGTGGGTTAGCAATTGATGATATTTTCATTAGACCTTGGGAGAGGCTTGTGGATAATTTAGGGATTCTCAAGTATCATTTGGGAATTAAATTGAGATTGATGAGATAAATTATTCAATTTGGATTAATTATGGTGAAATCATAATAACCCTAGGCTTTTAAGTTTTTGATCATTAGTTAATTTTGATTATTAGTTAGTTTAGGTAGACTTAGTTTATAATCATAAACAATTATTTTTGTTTATTCAAATAAAATTATAGTTAACATAATTTTGATACTTAATAATTCAACAGTTCTCGTGGGAATGATACTCTACTCATTATTTTATTACTTATAACGATAACGTACACTTGCGTTCACAAAAATTCGCAACATGATGCTCTAGAGGATCCTATGTTAGATAGAGGTTCTTATCAAAGGCTTGTTGGGAGGCTTATCCATTTGGTGCATACGAGGCCATATATTTTATCTGTGGTATGTGTTGTTAGTCAATTTATACACAATCTTAAAGAAGCACATTTCAAGGCCGTTCATAGAATCCTATAATACTTGAAGGGCAGCCCTGGAAGAGGTATTTTGTTTAAGAAAGGAGAAAGCATGACATTGGAATCTTATAACCTGAAGGAGTAATAAGCAAAACATGGTGGCAAGATTGGGTGCAGAGTCAGAGTTTAGATCAATGGCGATGGGAATATGTGAACAACTTAGTTAAAGATAATTCTTGCTGACCTCAAGATTAAATGGGATAGAGATTGTATTTCAACATCAAATCTGCTATCAGTATTGCTCATAATCCCATACAACACGATGAAACCAAACATATCAAAGCCAACATACATTTTATCAAGGAGAAACTTGACAGTGGCCTAATATGTACTCCATTTGTTTCTACAAGGGATCAATTAGTAGATATACTTACAAAAGAATTGCCAAGCACTGTGTTTCAGGAAATTGTTAACAAGCTTGGAATGGAGAATAGTCATTTATCAGCTTGAGGGAGAGTGTCAAATTATGAGGCTTTATTATGAAAGTTGTGTGATTTTACCAAATTTTTAGGAGTTTTGATTGGTTATATATATCAATTGATTAGATGTCTATGTCAATTGATTGGTTTCCTATTTGTAGAGATTTTATTACTATTCTTAGGTTGCAGCACATATATATAATGAATCAGTAACTTGTTCTATAGTAAAAAATTCATTTTCTCTTAAGTATTTTTTCTCAATAATTTACGATGGATGACAATGAAGAAATTTGGGGAGTTAAAATCATTTTTACAATCACATTTGAAATAAAAGGATCTTAGGAAATTGAGATACTTTATTAGGTTTGAAGAAGCAAGATCATGGCATGGCATGCACTTTGTCAAAGGAAATACTCTTAATTTATTACATGGGACATATCTGTTAGGTGAGTTATTCAATAATTTAAAACAATACAAGCAACTAGTTGGAAAATTAAACTACTTAGTTCTTGGTGGACGTGACATTTCATCTGCAATTCAATTTCTTAATTCAACTCATACTAGTTGCCAGGATGATGTCATTCAGGTTGTAAGTCATTCGGGTTGTAAGATTATCAAAAGGTTTTGGCTTGGGATTATATAAGAGAGCTATGGGCATCGTAACATTGTGGGGGTGTGCTGAAGCTATGCTAAATCTTTATCATAGAGGAGGTCCATTACCAAGTACTGTATTTTTGTTGGAGATAACTTGGTTTCTTGGAAAAGTAAGAAGCAAAATAGGTTGAGTGCAAATGCATAGCCATGGCGTCCGCTACAGTACATATGAATTATTTTAGGTGAAGAACTTGGATTCATGAACCCTCCTCCACCAATGGATTTAGTATATGATATGAGCGCAATCCAAATTGCAAATAATTTATTTTCCATGAAAGTACAAAGTATATTAAGTTTGACTGTCACTTCATGCAGAAAAGATCTTGGAGAAAGCTGCTTCCACATTCAAGTGATCAACAGTTTTATTTATTACGAATCTGTTGAATGGATAAAGGGTTATCTATAACAATCTTGGGATCGCACAAAACATGCAAAATTATAAAATTAGTCCTATAATTAAGGAGATGTGTCAAAAAATATTCTGTTATAATTTAATTTTACAGAATTATCCTGTAATTATTAAAAAGTCATAGATTGAGTCTAAAGTTTGCCTAAAATTTTAAAATTGACTGGAAAATATCACATACGCAACATATGACGGCCAAAATTTGGGAATTTTTGAGATTTTGGCTAATTTTACTTATATAGATTTGACCCAACCGAGTTGACCCCTAGGTGGAGGAGTGAGGCAGCATGAAACAACATACCTAAGAAAGCCTATTTTGAAGAAAAAAATGCCATAACTCAACACACCTAAACACAATTTGAAAGAAAATCAATTCGTTGCCCAAAATATGCCAAATGCCATTTCAATTTTTTCCTTTTCCTTTTCCTTTATCTTTTTTTCCACCTTTCCATTTTAATTATTTTACTTTTCTTTTTCTTCCTCATCTTCTTTCTAAACCTCTTATCCCCACCACCCATTCCACTGTTCCACCACCTCACTCCGCCACCACCCATCTTACCTATCAAAACTTTCCATCCCTTGCCATCTGAGCCCCCATCTTAAACCCTAGCACCCCATCACAATGGGAGCAAACATCTGAAGGTAATCAATGCCACAAGTTTGAGTATATCCTTAGGTGAACAACCTTGCCTTGTATCTTTCTACGAAATCATCAGACTTGTACTTCACTATAAAAATATATCTACATCCCATCAGTTTCTTTTCTCTCGGCAATTTAACTAACTCCCATGTCTTGTCTTTTGCAAGAGCCTCCATCTCCACTTTCATAGCATCCTCCCATTTCTTGTCACCTAATGCTTCAGATAGATTTCTTGGAATGGGAATTGTATGAGTGCTGCTTGGAAGGATTTACAATTTTGGGATAGGTTTTATAGGTCATCAGTAAATATAGTGGATGTTTAGTGTAAGTTCTGGTTTCTTTCCTAAGTGTAATTGGTAGGTCGACATCATTTCTTTTTTCATGTTCATTTTATAGGCTCTCTATGTTGTTCATCTATGGGCTCTCTAGGCTTAGTTGATAGTGTAATATTTTTAGTAAATGTGGAAATGATTTTGGGATTCTAAATCGAGAGACTGAAATTTTCCTCCTGGAATAGACCTGCAGTGTTGAACATTATCATGTTTCCCCTTATCTTCAGCCCAACTCGGTCGGTTGGCCCACCTAAGAGATGATTATCATTTTACATAACTTGGATGACTCAACAAATGGTACAAATTTCAAATGAGTGGATTGGTGACTCTACTGAAACTGGTTCAATAGATACTAAAATGGACGTAAACTAAAACGGACCTAACTGGAGACTTAGGTTCAATAGTTAAACATACTCTACTGGAGGCTCACTAAAATGGGCTGACTAGGAAAATCAAGTATAAACAGGTCATTTGCTCTATCTTCACTCAAGTTCTCTGCCTGCAGATAGGTTTTTCGAAAAAGGACATATTTTTTGCAAAGTAATATCAATAGAGATAAAAAAATTCCTTATAGGTGGATGGTAACATTTGTATCATTTTTGTGTGGAAGAATACCTAATGAAAATTCATTGAAGAGCATGTGGATCAAGTTTTACTTTGTTTTGAGAATGAACATGAACAAAGGCAACACTTCCAAAAATTCTAGGAATAAGATTATTTGAAGCATTGAAAGTGGGAAATAGTTTTTTGAGAATTTCAATTGGGCTTTTGAACTCAACGACCCGAGTTGGAAGTCTATTAATATTATAAGCCTCGGTTAAAACAACTTCCCCAAATGTTGTTTAGGAATAATTTTGTGAAACAATAAAGCTCTTAACATCAAGGAGATGACCATTTTTATGTTTGTCCACTCCATTTTCAAATGATAAATTCATGTTACTCGGGTATAATCATCAATAAACGAAACAAACCACTTAGCACCTAAAATATGCGGAACCTAGAGGCTCCCCAAATATCACTATGAATGAGAGAAAAATGAATAAGAGTTTCTGTATTGCTTATTGGAAAAGAAACACTTTGTGCTTGGGAAGTTCACAATCATCTATATTTATATCTATACTAAAAGTGTGAATAGCTTGGAAAGTTTCTTGGATTTTTTTATACTACAAAAATATCCTTTCAGCATAGTTAATTTTAAGGGTAATTAAGTAATTTGATGTTTATTAAGCTTTTATTTGTTTAATTATATGATAAGTGTCCTTTTACATGCCAAATTTTTCTTCCAAAACTAATAATATATCTTCTTTCTATCATAACTCTTGGAATACTTCGAAATTTCAAATAATACCACTTCCCTTTAAACTAGATTACAAAAGCTTTCCAACCGTAAGTGATAAGCATATATAGAGGAATTCAATGAAAGAGTTTTAGCCGTTTAAAGTTGAGTAGAATGTAAAGATGTGTGTTTATGATATTTTTTGCAAATTTCCTCAACAATTGAAATATATCTATTATAATTCTAGAGGAAAAAGAAAGTTGAATTTGCAGCAAAATGAAAAAAAAAACATAAAAAAGTTAATTCTAGGAGTTTTGATGCTAAGTAAAAAGAAAATAGGGCAAAATACTATTATCCCCCTAAACTTTATCTGTGGTCGCAAACACTCCCTGACCTAAAACGTATCATTTAATCCCCCGAATTAATTACTTGAACAAAATTACCCTTAATGAGTTTATACAGATTTTGGTATATTTTGAATATTTTTCACCCTAAATTCAATTTCAAATTCTTTTTTTATTATAAAAATATTTTAAATTATAATTTTTTAAAAAATTAATTAGTAACTTAAGTAATCCAAATTTTAAAAAACTAAAGTAATAAATGAGTATAATAAATACAAATTAAAAAGATTTTAAAACTAAATTTAGTGTGCAAAGTATTCAAAGTACACTAGAAACTACATAAATTCATTTCATTAAGAGTAATTTTGTCAAAATATTTAAATATGGGGGGTTATGATAAATTGTCAAAGAGGTTTTTTTGTCACCATAGGTAAAGTTCATAGGCAATTTATGTATTTTGCCCCAAAAGTAACTAGTTTTAAGATTAACAAAATATAAGATACTATTAAAAATTAGAAAAACAAAATTATTTTTGATATCCAAGTAATTTCATTATTTTTTTTTTGTAATAATGGTTATACCTTTTAACTTCACATCCTAATTTAGATTCAATTATCAATTTATTTAATTTTTCATGATATTATTTTTTGATTGATTAAATTCAATCATGATGGTAATATAAACATTAGTTTGAATAACGAGAAATAAACATATTAAAAAGATTATAAACATGCTTATACTAAAATAAAAACAATCAAAAAGGATTGAAATAAAACTTGATGAGAGTTATATATTTTAAATTAATGAGATGAGAGTTTAAAATTAATTTTTAATATAGAGATTTAAGAAAGAGTAGAGAAAACAACAGAAATATTTGTTACTTTTATTGTGTTTTCTTGCATTATTTGTTTTAATAGACCTTATCAATAGGATAAAAAGCACAAAGAATCGAGAAGAAGAAGAAGAAGAAAAAGAAAAAGAAGAAGAAAGACCAAAGAAATTTATTGCAGCAAAAAAATATCATTTTTTAACTGTAAATAAGGAGTTACTATAACTTTTACAAAACTTATTTTGTATCTCACATCATAAGTTTTAGTTTAAAAAATTATTGTACTTTCTAAAATATATATGATGTCAATCTCACCATCATAGACTTTTTGTTTCTTATATATATGGAGATATAACATTAGAAAATCTTAAACTCAGTTATCAATAGATAGAATTTGATTTAACCAAATAAAACATAATATAAAAAAAATTACAAGAAAAATTCAATGTAAATATAGTTAAAAAAAGGTAATATATGTTGTTGAAAGAAATTTAGAAAAAAAAAATCATTTGATATTTATTAGTTTGACATTTATGGTAAAACTAGGATGTCACTTAGAAATTACACCCTTAAAAATTATAAAAATTAAAACACCAATATGATAATTATGATGAATCCAGGTACTAAAACAACTTAATTTAACAAAATGAAGTATAATGTAAAAGAGTGAAACTAGAACTAAAATTGGATTAAAGTGCATATATGTCACGTAAGAAGAAAAACTAAAAGAACTTCATTTGATATGTAACACTTTGACATTTGCACCAAAAGTAAGATATTTCTTAAATTATATGTTAGTTCAAATACTAATATGATATTCATGATAAGATTCATGCACCAAATTTACTCTTAAAGTTAACTTACTAAGTTGAACTATACATAGTAAATTTAAGGGGTTATTTGCACCTTTAGGTTTGAATTTTTGGCAACATCCCCTTAATTAATAAAAAATCTATGAAAACTTTAATTAAAGATCAAGATCCAATTGCTTTATTTTTGGAAAAATGCATAACATTTTAAAAACTAATTAGTAATGTTATATATATCAATAATGTTTTGAAGAAAATAAATGAATGAGATCAATTTCAAGTCTTACAGTCTTTTCAACAACATAAGGAGTATAGATTAATTTTTATACATAAAGAATAATTATAATTTTTATAATTATACATCGTTCACAAATTTACAACTACATAAGTTTTATAATAAAATGAAAGACTAAAGTACAATTCCAAATGTAATTTGCAATAATACATACTTTAATTATTATTACAAATATAACTTTAATATATCATCAAGTGTCCCTTTATATCCCCAAATCTTCTTCAAAAACTGGAAGTTTGTCTTTTTCCTATTGTAAATCTTTGAAAATCTTCTTCCAAAAGTTGTCCAATCATATGGCAATAAGCATATATAGAAGTTTTGTATCACATAATTTTAGTCGTTTAATATTGAGTATTATGCACAATTATATATTATTAATCTCTTGTCTAACTTTCTCAACAATTGACATATTTCTATTATAATTCTAGAGGGAAAAAAAAAGATGATTTTACAGCATAATTGAAAAGAAAAAAATTAAAAAAGTTAATTGTGGGAGCTTTGATGCTAACTAAAAAGTAATTAGTTTTAAGGTAATTAAAATATAAGATACTATGAAAATTTAGAGTAAAAATTGTTTTGGTATCCAAAGTTTTTCTATTAAGCTTTAACAATTTTTTTTATAAGGATGGATATAACTTTTAACCTTTCACATCCCAATTTAAATTCAACTATCAATTTAATTAGTTTTTCATGGTATATTCTTTTGATTAAATAAATTCAACAATTACGATAAGATAAACTTAAATTAATAATAAAATGTATTAAAAAAGATAAATGCTTATACTTGAAATTAATGAATGAGACTTTAAAATTGATTTTCTATGAAGAGGTTTAAGAAAAATAGTAGAGAGAACAAGAGATATATTTGTGTTATTTTCATTGTGTTTTCTTAGCGTATTTTGTTTTAGTTAGGTCTTATCAGTAGAATGAAAAGTCTAAAAAAGTTTGCGAAAGAAGAAGAAAGTCCAAACAAATTTGTTGTAGCAAAATATGTCACTTTTAAACTCTAGATAAGAAGTTAATATGACTTTTAGAAATTTTATTTTATATCATACCTAATAAGTTTTAGTTTTAAATTACAAATTTTCAAAGTATATTATAATTGTAATCTCTTTTATTCCATCACAGGCTCTTTATTTCTTCTTTTATGGAGGTATATTGTTAGAAAAACTTAAATTTATATTATCAATAGATAGAATATGATTTAACCAAATGAAACATAATATAAAAAGTTGAAAGAAATACTGAAAGCAAATAAAGTTAAAAAGGGTATATACGTCATTGTAAGAAAATTAGAAGAAAAATTAAAAGAATTTCATTTAATTTGTATGAATTTGACAATTACGATAAAACTTGAGTTCACTTAATAAAATTACACCCTAAAATAATATTAAAATTCAGGCACCAAAATAATATTTATTATAAACTCCAAGTACCAAAATAATTTAATTTAACAAAAATTGAAGTATAAAGGAACAATAATCAAATTTGGATAATTTCTAAATATGTATATACTCTATTGTAAGAAAAAAAAAAGAACTTCGTTTAATATGTAATACTCTGACATTAACGTCGAAGTTAGGTATTTTTTAAATTACATGTTGATTCAGGTACCAATATGATATTCATGATAATATTTATGTACCAAATTTACTTTTAAATTTACAGTGTTGGGTTATTTGCAACTTGATATTTGAATATTTGATGACTAAATCCTCTTATTTGATCAAAGTTCTATCACATTTTATTTAAAGATCAAAGTACTATATCCCTTTTGTTTTTCAAGAAAGACATAACTTTTTAAAAATGAATTCATAGTTATATTTTATGATAAATAATTTAATGAGGAAAAAATGAATGAGATTAACTTAAAATTTTAGAATAGTATAAATTAATTTTCATATATAAAGAATAATTATAATTTTTATAATTATATATTGTTCACAAATTTACATCTGCGTAGTTTTTTATAATAAATTGAAAGACTCAAATTCAATTATAAATATCATCTTTAATAATATAATAAATCATACACTTTCATAAATAGTTTCAGATATATTTTTCGTCATGGATAAATAATAATACATATTCTATGTATTATTAAACCTAATGATATAAATTTTGGTCTAACATTTTTTCCATAATTATACATTTTAAAACATGACCCTGACTTAATGTTTTTAAAATTGTATAAATTTCAATCATATAAAAGTTAGTTTATAATATTTCCTTTAGTAAATATACTTGAACCTTTAATTTTGATCTTTTACTTATTTATGAAACTTTATCTAAGTTAATTTTTGTTTTAAAATATTCATTTCAAAAACTTAAGTTTTTGCAAAGTAATTCCCAAATATAAAAGGTAATCCATATTATATATAATTGTTGAAGATTGCCTCAAAATTAAAATTTAGGTCTCCTATTTTTCTTTTTTAAGACTATTTATAGCTTTATAATTTATCAAATGAAGATATTTTTTGTACAATAGAAGAGAGTTCAAATATAACTTTTGGCTTATCACTTTTTTATATTTTTATTAGAAACATGACTCTTGATTAAAATGATAGATTATTTTCATATACATTATGTTAGGGTTTTTAATTTTTAAATACAATGTTTTTTGAATCTTTGACATAAATGGACTAAAGAAATATTTACTAAAATTGTAAACCTAAAAAATAAACTTAAGTTCAAGTGTAATGATAAAAAATTTGAAGTTATTATTAAAATGGAAAATAAAACATATAAAAAGTAATTTTTTATGGATATTTAACATTGCATTTTTTTGTTTTTAGTTATATTTCTTTGTTGGAAACCATGAGAGAGAGAGAGAAAGAGAGAGAGAGAGAGAGAGAGAGAGAGAGAGAGAAGAATTGAGTCAGAGAAGTAAGATAGTTAAGATTAGTCTTTTTATATTTTAAATAGTAATTACAAATAATATCATGATGTTGTGCTTTGTTTTGGTAAATAAATAATTTAGTTTACTTGAAATTTTTTTATTAATATTATAATTTGTGGTTTATCAATTTTTAGCATATGAAATTACTCGATTTGATCATGAAAATTCATAAAATCAAGTAAGAAAAAAACTTCTCTGGCCATCAAAATCATACAAGAGAATAATTAGTGCGATCATAAGTTCTCATAAGAACTTATTTAGTTATATTATTATTCCAAGTTTTAAATTTTCATTGAATTTT
>CM033108.1:6938000-7203397 GCA_019321725.1 Paulownia fortunei
TTTCAGGAATTAACTCAAGTTTGGGGGTGGATTCATAAAATAAGAAATAATATACCACCAACTAATGAATGCATGTTCATCAATGTTCTTGAAAATGATGATGATGATGTTGATGGGAATTAATACTTGCCGCATTCAGGGAAGTCTTATCTTATTTTATTTAACATTGAGGACAATATTAGTTCTAAGTTTGGGGGTGGATGTATGTGTTTCATTTGACTTTGTTTATTTATAACTTTTGAAAATTGATGAATGTTGTGCTTATGGATGAACTTGACTCTTGTGACAATTTTTATCTTTCTTGTAATCCTTTGGCATATTGGACACATAACCTTGAATATTTGGATTTTCTACATGCTTAGAAAAAGTCTATGTAAACTCAATACTTTTTTTTGCGATCTTATATAATTCTAGAACTTGTTTAATTATCATTTGAGATGAAATCCTAGGCTACATAACATTAGATAAGTGGTTTAGGCTATTTTTGGACCGTTTAAACCTTTCAAACCATCCTATTTATGATGTATAATCCATAATGTCCCTCCTGAGCCTATTAAGCCATTTTCTTAGTCACCCTACAAATCAACTTCAACCAATGAATTAATTTTTTTTAATCTTACATATTATCCCACACTCAGCTCATTGCTATTCTAGTAACATTATTTTGAACATTAAAAGTGGTTTAAAAAAATAGCAAAAGAGAGGTGGTGATTTGTACAAAACTCCAAAAACAAAAGAGTAAATAAATATGAGAAAAGAGTGCAACACCCATTGTTCATAAAAATAAATAAGTTTGGGGGTATAGCACTTCAAAAAAAAATATATGAAAAACTAGGAGTTTAACGAATAAAGTGGTGTGGCAAATCAAAAAAAGAAAGGTTCGTAAAGGTGTGTGATGAAAATGTGGTGGTGCTCATCAACAAGGTTCTAGAATAGTTGTGTGCTATGAGTAATTTGAGCCACTATATTATCTTTTATCCTACCATTACCTTAGCCACACATTATAAGCTTTCAAAGTCCTAATGGTCTTTGATGTTATGTTAGTTTACATTAGTGGAGAGTGACATGAAAAACAAGCCTATGGAATTCAAAAACACATAAATAAGAGATCAATAATTTTATTGAGTTTTCATAAACCAATTGAGTGGCGAAAAGTTAGATGTAAGAGGCTACACACACACTCAAAGGATTTAAAGATAGGTGAATTTGGCACTTGAGTTGAAATCGTGCATTTTAATGATATTTTGAGATTTCCTTGAGTTATAAACTCACAACATTTTTTGAAGCTCATTTGGTTAGTAGGTTGTGACCATCACTTATTACTTTACTTGTTTTATTTTTTTCTTTTGCTCGAGCACTAGCAAAATGTTAAGTTTGGGGGTATTTGGTGAGTGGATTTTATACCCATTAATTGAGTACCATTTGCTTAAATTTTTTATTAGTTTTCTAGTGTTTATGTTACTTTTTATGCATTTAGTTTGAAATATTTTAGGCAATATCAAAATGAGAAGAAAATGGAAAGAAACATAAAACTTGGTTAAAATTTAGAATAATCTGTTTTATAGTGTTGTTGAGGCCAGTGTTCGTATTTCAATCATAACTCTTTACTCCAATATCATTTTAACTTGATTATTAAACCATTAGAAAGCCCCGCGATAGTTCTATAACTTATATGTTTATGATAAAATTTAGTTCTTTTGATTTCAATGAGAAAAAGTAGGTTAAAAAGTCTGCACTTGACTAAAACTTTCTAGTTTAACATATCTTGGTATTATAGGCATAACTCTTTCCACATATTTCATATTAAGTTGATTTAACTTCCTATGAAAATCCATGACATAGAGCTACAATTAATATGTAGATATCAAAAGCCAGTTGGGCCTTTAAAGTAGTAAAAAATTAGTTGAAAAAGGTTATATGCGCTGTAGGAATTGGTTTTGGACAGCAAATGCAGCAGCGCCTAGTCATTGCAAAGTTTGCTTTGAACAGAATGTGCAGCGCCTAGGCACTGCCAATTGGCACCTAGGTGCTACCTGGTGGATAAATAAGGGCAAAATGATGCCCTCTTTAGGGCATCTCTATCTAATTTTTATGATCCCTAGAGCCTCCATTTCAGATTTTAAGAGAGGGGGACACGGAGAGAAGAGAAAACAAGGTAAGAAAGAAGAAGGAAGAAGAGAAAAAGATGAGAGATTTCTTTCATGAGTGAGAAAAAAACATCTAAAAAGGAAGAAACTCTTCCTACTTCCAAGTTTTATTTCATTTTCCTCTTTCTCTCATTAATTATGTGTATGAATACTGTTCATTTATCTTTCATTTTTACCATTATGAACTAATTTATTTTTCTAGGATTGTGATGTAATCTAATTATGATGTTTTGAATATTTGCATCAATTCAATTCTTGATTTATTTTTCAAGTTGAGCTTTTTATATTGTTCTTAATGCTTTTAGTTACTTGACCACTAATTGAATGATTCGCTAATCATATTAACTCGTGAGGTGATATATGTATCTAGTTCTATGTGTAGAAAATCATAAATTGCATGTGAGATAGGAATATACTTACATGGTTTGTGTAGTCTTGTTTGAGATCTATAAAACCTAATGAATTGTTGATTGTTGTAATTCATATAGGAATATAGTGGGTTAGCAATTGATGATATTTTCATTAGACCTTGGGAGAGGCTTGTGGATAATTTAGGGATTCTCAAGTATCATTTGGGAATTAAATTGAGATTGATGAGATAAATTATTCAATTTGGATTAATTATGGTGAAATCATAATAACCCTAGGCTTTTAAGTTTTTGATCATTAGTTAATTTTGATTATTAGTTAGTTTAGGTAGACTTAGTTTATAATCATAAACAATTATTTTTGTTTATTCAAATAAAATTATAGTTAACATAATTTTGATACTTAATAATTCAACAGTTCTCGTGGGAATGATACTCTACTCATTATTTTATTACTTATAACGATAACGTACACTTGCGTTCACAAAAATTCGCAACATGATGCTCTAGAGGATCCTATGTTAGATAGAGGTTCTTATCAAAGGCTTGTTGGGAGGCTTATCCATTTGGTGCATACGAGGCCATATATTTTATCTGTGGTATGTGTTGTTAGTCAATTTATACACAATCTTAAAGAAGCACATTTCAAGGCCGTTCATAGAATCCTATAATACTTGAAGGGCAGCCCTGGAAGAGGTATTTTGTTTAAGAAAGGAGAAAGCATGACATTGGAATCTTATAACCTGAAGGAGTAATAAGCAAAACATGGTGGCAAGATTGGGTGCAGAGTCAGAGTTTAGATCAATGGCGATGGGAATATGTGAACAACTTAGTTAAAGATAATTCTTGCTGACCTCAAGATTAAATGGGATAGAGATTGTATTTCAACATCAAATCTGCTATCAGTATTGCTCATAATCCCATACAACACGATGAAACCAAACATATCAAAGCCAACATACATTTTATCAAGGAGAAACTTGACAGTGGCCTAATATGTACTCCATTTGTTTCTACAAGGGATCAATTAGTAGATATACTTACAAAAGAATTGCCAAGCACTGTGTTTCAGGAAATTGTTAACAAGCTTGGAATGGAGAATAGTCATTTATCAGCTTGAGGGAGAGTGTCAAATTATGAGGCTTTATTATGAAAGTTGTGTGATTTTACCAAATTTTTAGGAGTTTTGATTGGTTATATATATCAATTGATTAGATGTCTATGTCAATTGATTGGTTTCCTATTTGTAGAGATTTTATTACTATTCTTAGGTTGCAGCACATATATATAATGAATCAGTAACTTGTTCTATAGTAAAAAATTCATTTTCTCTTAAGTATTTTTTCTCAATAATTTACGATGGATGACAATGAAGAAATTTGGGGAGTTAAAATCATTTTTACAATCACATTTGAAATAAAAGGATCTTAGGAAATTGAGATACTTTATTAGGTTTGAAGAAGCAAGATCATGGCATGGCATGCACTTTGTCAAAGGAAATACTCTTAATTTATTACATGGGACATATCTGTTAGGTGAGTTATTCAATAATTTAAAACAATACAAGCAACTAGTTGGAAAATTAAACTACTTAGTTCTTGGTGGACGTGACATTTCATCTGCAATTCAATTTCTTAATTCAACTCATACTAGTTGCCAGGATGATGTCATTCAGGTTGTAAGTCATTCGGGTTGTAAGATTATCAAAAGGTTTTGGCTTGGGATTATATAAGAGAGCTATGGGCATCGTAACATTGTGGGGGTGTGCTGAAGCTATGCTAAATCTTTATCATAGAGGAGGTCCATTACCAAGTACTGTATTTTTGTTGGAGATAACTTGGTTTCTTGGAAAAGTAAGAAGCAAAATAGGTTGAGTGCAAATGCATAGCCATGGCGTCCGCTACAGTACATATGAATTATTTTAGGTGAAGAACTTGGATTCATGAACCCTCCTCCACCAATGGATTTAGTATATGATATGAGCGCAATCCAAATTGCAAATAATTTATTTTCCATGAAAGTACAAAGTATATTAAGTTTGACTGTCACTTCATGCAGAAAAGATCTTGGAGAAAGCTGCTTCCACATTCAAGTGATCAACAGTTTTATTTATTACGAATCTGTTGAATGGATAAAGGGTTATCTATAACAATCTTGGGATCGCACAAAACATGCAAAATTATAAAATTAGTCCTATAATTAAGGAGATGTGTCAAAAAATATTCTGTTATAATTTAATTTTACAGAATTATCCTGTAATTATTAAAAAGTCATAGATTGAGTCTAAAGTTTGCCTAAAATTTTAAAATTGACTGGAAAATATCACATACGCAACATATGACGGCCAAAATTTGGGAATTTTTGAGATTTTGGCTAATTTTACTTATATAGATTTGACCCAACCGAGTTGACCCCTAGGTGGAGGAGTGAGGCAGCATGAAACAACATACCTAAGAAAGCCTATTTTGAAGAAAAAAATGCCATAACTCAACACACCTAAACACAATTTGAAAGAAAATCAATTCGTTGCCCAAAATATGCCAAATGCCATTTCAATTTTTTCCTTTTCCTTTTCCTTTATCTTTTTTTCCACCTTTCCATTTTAATTATTTTACTTTTCTTTTTCTTCCTCATCTTCTTTCTAAACCTCTTATCCCCACCACCCATTCCACTGTTCCACCACCTCACTCCGCCACCACCCATCTTACCTATCAAAACTTTCCATCCCTTGCCATCTGAGCCCCCATCTTAAACCCTAGCACCCCATCACAATGGGAGCAAACATCTGAAGGTAATCAATGCCACAAGTTTGAGTATATCCTTAGGTGAACAACCTTGCCTTGTATCTTTCTACGAAATCATCAGACTTGTACTTCACTATAAAAATATATCTACATCCCATCAGTTTCTTTTCTCTCGGCAATTTAACTAACTCCCATGTCTTGTCTTTTGCAAGAGCCTCCATCTCCACTTTCATAGCATCCTCCCATTTCTTGTCACCTAATGCTTCAGATAGATTTCTTGGAATGGGAATTGTATGAGTGCTGCTTGGAAGGATTTACAATTTTGGGATAGGTTTTATAGGTCATCAGTAAATATAGTGGATGTTTAGTGTAAGTTCTGGTTTCTTTCCTAAGTGTAATTGGTAGGTCGACATCATTTCTTTTTTCATGTTCATTTTATAGGCTCTCTATGTTGTTCATCTATGGGCTCTCTAGGCTTAGTTGATAGTGTAATATTTTTAGTAAATGTGGAAATGATTTTGGGATTCTAAATCGAGAGACTGAAATTTTCCTCCTGGAATAGACCTGCAGTGTTGAACATTATCATGTTTCCCCTTATCTTCAGCCCAACTCGGTCGGTTGGCCCACCTAAGAGATGATTATCATTTTACATAACTTGGATGACTCAACAAATGGTACAAATTTCAAATGAGTGGATTGGTGACTCTACTGAAACTGGTTCAATAGATACTAAAATGGACGTAAACTAAAACGGACCTAACTGGAGACTTAGGTTCAATAGTTAAACATACTCTACTGGAGGCTCACTAAAATGGGCTGACTAGGAAAATCAAGTATAAACAGGTCATTTGCTCTATCTTCACTCAAGTTCTCTGCCTGCAGATAGGTTTTTCGAAAAAGGACATATTTTTTGCAAAGTAATATCAATAGAGATAAAAAAATTCCTTATAGGTGGATGGTAACATTTGTATCATTTTTGTGTGGAAGAATACCTAATGAAAATTCATTGAAGAGCATGTGGATCAAGTTTTACTTTGTTTTGAGAATGAACATGAACAAAGGCAACACTTCCAAAAATTCTAGGAATAAGATTATTTGAAGCATTGAAAGTGGGAAATAGTTTTTTGAGAATTTCAATTGGGCTTTTGAACTCAACGACCCGAGTTGGAAGTCTATTAATATTATAAGCCTCGGTTAAAACAACTTCCCCAAATGTTGTTTAGGAATAATTTTGTGAAACAATAAAGCTCTTAACATCAAGGAGATGACCATTTTTATGTTTGTCCACTCCATTTTCAAATGATAAATTCATGTTACTCGGGTATAATCATCAATAAACGAAACAAACCACTTAGCACCTAAAATATGCGGAACCTAGAGGCTCCCCAAATATCACTATGAATGAGAGAAAAATGAATAAGAGTTTCTGTATTGCTTATTGGAAAAGAAACACTTTGTGCTTGGGAAGTTCACAATCATCTATATTTATATCTATACTAAAAGTGTGAATAGCTTGGAAAGTTTCTTGGATTTTTTTATACTACAAAAATATCCTTTCAGCATAGTTAATTTTAAGGGTAATTAAGTAATTTGATGTTTATTAAGCTTTTATTTGTTTAATTATATGATAAGTGTCCTTTTACATGCCAAATTTTTCTTCCAAAACTAATAATATATCTTCTTTCTATCATAACTCTTGGAATACTTCGAAATTTCAAATAATACCACTTCCCTTTAAACTAGATTACAAAAGCTTTCCAACCGTAAGTGATAAGCATATATAGAGGAATTCAATGAAAGAGTTTTAGCCGTTTAAAGTTGAGTAGAATGTAAAGATGTGTGTTTATGATATTTTTTGCAAATTTCCTCAACAATTGAAATATATCTATTATAATTCTAGAGGAAAAAGAAAGTTGAATTTGCAGCAAAATGAAAAAAAAAACATAAAAAAGTTAATTCTAGGAGTTTTGATGCTAAGTAAAAAGAAAATAGGGCAAAATACTATTATCCCCCTAAACTTTATCTGTGGTCGCAAACACTCCCTGACCTAAAACGTATCATTTAATCCCCCGAATTAATTACTTGAACAAAATTACCCTTAATGAGTTTATACAGATTTTGGTATATTTTGAATATTTTTCACCCTAAATTCAATTTCAAATTCTTTTTTTATTATAAAAATATTTTAAATTATAATTTTTTTAAAAAATTAATTAGTAACTTAAGTAATCCAAATTTTAAAAAACTAAAGTAATAAATGAGTATAATAAATACAAATTAAAAAGATTTTAAAACTAAATTTAGTGTGCAAAGTATTCAAAGTACACTAGAAACTACATAAATTCATTTCATTAAGAGTAATTTTGTCAAAATATTTAAATATGGGGGGTTATGATAAATTGTCAAAGAGGTTTTTTTGTCACCATAGGTAAAGTTCATAGGCAATTTATGTATTTTGCCCCAAAAGTAACTAGTTTTAAGATTAACAAAATATAAGATACTATTAAAAATTAGAAAAACAAAATTATTTTTGATATCCAAGTAATTTCATTATTTTTTTTTTGTAATAATGGTTATACCTTTTAACTTCACATCCTAATTTAGATTCAATTATCAATTTATTTAATTTTTCATGATATTATTTTTTGATTGATTAAATTCAATCATGATGGTAATATAAACATTAGTTTGAATAACGAGAAATAAACATATTAAAAAGATTATAAACATGCTTATACTAAAATAAAAACAATCAAAAAGGATTGAAATAAAACTTGATGAGAGTTATATATTTTAAATTAATGAGATGAGAGTTTAAAATTAATTTTTAATATAGAGATTTAAGAAAGAGTAGAGAAAACAACAGAAATATTTGTTACTTTTATTGTGTTTTCTTGCATTATTTGTTTTAATAGACCTTATCAATAGGATAAAAAGCACAAAGAATCGAGAAGAAGAAGAAGAAGAAAAAGAAAAAGAAGAAGAAAGACCAAAGAAATTTATTGCAGCAAAAAAATATCATTTTTTAACTGTAAATAAGGAGTTACTATAACTTTTACAAAACTTATTTTGTATCTCACATCATAAGTTTTAGTTTAAAAAATTATTGTACTTTCTAAAATATATATGATGTCAATCTCACCATCATAGACTTTTTGTTTCTTATATATATGGAGATATAACATTAGAAAATCTTAAACTCAGTTATCAATAGATAGAATTTGATTTAACCAAATAAAACATAATATAAAAAAAATTACAAGAAAAATTCAATGTAAATATAGTTAAAAAAAGGTAATATATGTTGTTGAAAGAAATTTAGAAAAAAAAAATCATTTGATATTTATTAGTTTGACATTTATGGTAAAACTAGGATGTCACTTAGAAATTACACCCTTAAAAATTATAAAAATTAAAACACCAATATGATAATTATGATGAATCCAGGTACTAAAACAACTTAATTTAACAAAATGAAGTATAATGTAAAAGAGTGAAACTAGAACTAAAATTGGATTAAAGTGCATATATGTCACGTAAGAAGAAAAACTAAAAGAACTTCATTTGATATGTAACACTTTGACATTTGCACCAAAAGTAAGATATTTCTTAAATTATATGTTAGTTCAAATACTAATATGATATTCATGATAAGATTCATGCACCAAATTTACTCTTAAAGTTAACTTACTAAGTTGAACTATACATAGTAAATTTAAGGGGTTATTTGCACCTTTAGGTTTGAATTTTTGGCAACATCCCCTTAATTAATAAAAAATCTATGAAAACTTTAATTAAAGATCAAGATCCAATTGCTTTATTTTTGGAAAAATGCATAACATTTTAAAAACTAATTAGTAATGTTATATATATCAATAATGTTTTGAAGAAAATAAATGAATGAGATCAATTTCAAGTCTTACAGTCTTTTCAACAACATAAGGAGTATAGATTAATTTTTATACATAAAGAATAATTATAATTTTTATAATTATACATCGTTCACAAATTTACAACTACATAAGTTTTATAATAAAATGAAAGACTAAAGTACAATTCCAAATGTAATTTGCAATAATACATACTTTAATTATTATTACAAATATAACTTTAATATATCATCAAGTGTCCCTTTATATCCCCAAATCTTCTTCAAAAACTGGAAGTTTGTCTTTTTCCTATTGTAAATCTTTGAAAATCTTCTTCCAAAAGTTGTCCAATCATATGGCAATAAGCATATATAGAAGTTTTGTATCACATAATTTTAGTCGTTTAATATTGAGTATTATGCACAATTATATATTATTAATCTCTTGTCTAACTTTCTCAACAATTGACATATTTCTATTATAATTCTAGAGGGAAAAAAAAAGATGATTTTACAGCATAATTGAAAAGAAAAAAATTAAAAAAGTTAATTGTGGGAGCTTTGATGCTAACTAAAAAGTAATTAGTTTTAAGGTAATTAAAATATAAGATACTATGAAAATTTAGAGTAAAAATTGTTTTGGTATCCAAAGTTTTTCTATTAAGCTTTAACAATTTTTTTTATAAGGATGGATATAACTTTTAACCTTTCACATCCCAATTTAAATTCAACTATCAATTTAATTAGTTTTTCATGGTATATTCTTTTGATTAAATAAATTCAACAATTACGATAAGATAAACTTAAATTAATAATAAAATGTATTAAAAAAGATAAATGCTTATACTTGAAATTAATGAATGAGACTTTAAAATTGATTTTCTATGAAGAGGTTTAAGAAAAATAGTAGAGAGAACAAGAGATATATTTGTGTTATTTTCATTGTGTTTTCTTAGCGTATTTTGTTTTAGTTAGGTCTTATCAGTAGAATGAAAAGTCTAAAAAAGTTTGCGAAAGAAGAAGAAAGTCCAAACAAATTTGTTGTAGCAAAATATGTCACTTTTAAACTCTAGATAAGAAGTTAATATGACTTTTAGAAATTTTATTTTATATCATACCTAATAAGTTTTAGTTTTAAATTACAAATTTTCAAAGTATATTATAATTGTAATCTCTTTTATTCCATCACAGGCTCTTTATTTCTTCTTTTATGGAGGTATATTGTTAGAAAAACTTAAATTTATATTATCAATAGATAGAATATGATTTAACCAAATGAAACATAATATAAAAAGTTGAAAGAAATACTGAAAGCAAATAAAGTTAAAAAGGGTATATACGTCATTGTAAGAAAATTAGAAGAAAAATTAAAAGAATTTCATTTAATTTGTATGAATTTGACAATTACGATAAAACTTGAGTTCACTTAATAAAATTACACCCTAAAATAATATTAAAATTCAGGCACCAAAATAATATTTATTATAAACTCCAAGTACCAAAATAATTTAATTTAACAAAAATTGAAGTATAAAGGAACAATAATCAAATTTGGATAATTTCTAAATATGTATATACTCTATTGTAAGAAAAAAAAAAGAACTTCGTTTAATATGTAATACTCTGACATTAACGTCGAAGTTAGGTATTTTTTAAATTACATGTTGATTCAGGTACCAATATGATATTCATGATAATATTTATGTACCAAATTTACTTTTAAATTTACAGTGTTGGGTTATTTGCAACTTGATATTTGAATATTTGATGACTAAATCCTCTTATTTGATCAAAGTTCTATCACATTTTATTTAAAGATCAAAGTACTATATCCCTTTTGTTTTTCAAGAAAGACATAACTTTTTAAAAATGAATTCATAGTTATATTTTATGATAAATAATTTAATGAGGAAAAAATGAATGAGATTAACTTAAAATTTTAGAATAGTATAAATTAATTTTCATATATAAAGAATAATTATAATTTTTATAATTATATATTGTTCACAAATTTACATCTGCGTAGTTTTTTATAATAAATTGAAAGACTCAAATTCAATTATAAATATCATCTTTAATAATATAATAAATCATACACTTTCATAAATAGTTTCAGATATATTTTTCGTCATGGATAAATAATAATACATATTCTATGTATTATTAAACCTAATGATATAAATTTTGGTCTAACATTTTTTCCATAATTATACATTTTAAAACATGACCCTGACTTAATGTTTTTAAAATTGTATAAATTTCAATCATATAAAAGTTAGTTTATAATATTTCCTTTAGTAAATATACTTGAACCTTTAATTTTGATCTTTTACTTATTTATGAAACTTTATCTAAGTTAATTTTTGTTTTAAAATATTCATTTCAAAAACTTAAGTTTTTGCAAAGTAATTCCCAAATATAAAAGGTAATCCATATTATATATAATTGTTGAAGATTGCCTCAAAATTAAAATTTAGGTCTCCTATTTTTCTTTTTTAAGACTATTTATAGCTTTATAATTTATCAAATGAAGATATTTTTTGTACAATAGAAGAGAGTTCAAATATAACTTTTGGCTTATCACTTTTTTATATTTTTATTAGAAACATGACTCTTGATTAAAATGATAGATTATTTTCATATACATTATGTTAGGGTTTTTAATTTTTAAATACAATGTTTTTTGAATCTTTGACATAAATGGACTAAAGAAATATTTACTAAAATTGTAAACCTAAAAAATAAACTTAAGTTCAAGTGTAATGATAAAAAATTTGAAGTTATTATTAAAATGGAAAATAAAACATATAAAAAGTAATTTTTTATGGATATTTAACATTGCATTTTTTTGTTTTTAGTTATATTTCTTTGTTGGAAACCATGAGAGAGAGAGAGAAAGAGAGAGAGAGAGAGAGAGAGAGAGAGAGAGAGAAGAAGTGAGTCAAAGAAGTAAGATAGTTACGATTAGTCTTTTTATATTTTAAATAGTAATTACAAATAATATCATGATGTTGTGCTTTGTTTTGGTAAATAAATAATTTAGTTTACTTGAAATATTTTTATTAATATGATAATTTGTGATTTATCAATTTTATGAATTTACTCGATTTGATAATGAAAATTCATAAAATCGAGTAAGAAAAAAATTTATCTGGCCATCAAAATCATACAAGAAAATAATTAGTGCGATCATAAGTTCTTATAAGAACTTATTTAGTTATATTATTATTCCAAGTTTTAAATTTTCATTGAATTTTTAGTTCTTTAAAAAATTTATTTAATCATTCATATCGATCTATACTTTCTAAAAATAAAATATTTCAAAATATCTTGAAATATTTTAGTTTTAATTAATTAAGTATTTAATTAATATTTTTTTATTTGTAAAACGATTCTAATATTTTAATATTACTCAATAAAATTATTATGCAATATAATTATTTTAATAAAGTTATATGAATCATGTGCAACACTTGTGTTTTACTAGTTACAATAAAAGGACTCAAAAAGTAGACCCTTTAAATAACGAAGAAAACATCAACTTAAGAACATTAAAAGACGGATGATCCAAACATCGATGATAAGCCAAGTTTTATTTTTATTTGATATAACAAACTTTGAAAGAAATAATGTAGATGGAGGATTATCAACTCTCATTCTTCCACTTTGACCTTCCAGGTAGTAAAGGTTGTCCCTTTCACTAGCACGTCCAGTCATCCTCTTCTTATCCTGCTCCTGAAACACACAATGTGAAGGAAAAAAGATTACACTACAAGTGTAATCTTCGGTAAGCTTTTGAATGGACACAAGGTTCGCATAAAGTTTTGGAACATGAAGGACATTTTCAAGTGTGAGAGAATTGCTTATATGAAAATCCCTTATACCAGCTACGGTGGTAATGGACCCATTGACTATAGTTATTTTCCTATGGCTAGAACAAGGAGTACAAGAAGAAAAATACATGAAAGAACAAGTCATGTGATTAGTGGCTCCAGAATTAATCACACACATTATTGGAGAATTTTTTTCTGAGACATTAGAAACACAAGAAGAGATACTTGAAAAAGCCAATGAACATGTACCTGACATGAAGGTTTCTCAAGTGACTCCCAAAAATTCTTTAGTTTTTCAACTTGGTCATTGTTGAATTAGGAGGCTAAACTTTGTGAACTTCCTTCGTTACTTGATTGAGTGCTTGCCACATGTGCTTGACCTCTGTCATTTGTACTTTGGTTTGGCCTGCCGTGCAATGTTTCTTGTAGTATGTGCAAAAAATAGAGTCACAGTTAGATTCAAATTGATGGGTTTGGATAGATCTGCTTGGATGATAGGTTGGGGCGAATTAGACTCTTTCAACCTGGTTGCTTTGGTCACAAGGACAGAGCCTCTCCTCCTTAAGTCTCAAGCATGACACGACGTCTTTCTTCTTCAGCTTTTATGATTAAATTGTCTCATTCGAGGAAGGGAGATCCTCTTTTTCCCAAAATTTGTGCTCTAACAACTTCGAATTCAACATTGAGACCGGCTAAAAAATATAGATGCAATCCTTCTCCGCGAATTACTTTAGAATTGCGGCATCCTCACTATACTGCATTTGAATGCATTGATAATCGTCTATCTTATGCCACAATCCTCACAAAAACCTCAAATATTCTATGACAATTCAAGTACCTTGTTTGGTTGCTGAAATTTTTGTTTTAATTTCATAGATTTGGGCAATGTCATGAGCCTTGGAATATGTTTGTTGCATAGTATCCCAAATTTCCTTAGCGGTTCCAAGAAACATACATGTATAACTAATTTCTAGTGACATCAAATTCCACAACCACGACATCACCATTGAATCTTGTTCATCCCATACCGCAAATTTTTGATCGTCCTTCGAAGGACTTGTGCCCAATAAATGACTCAATTTCTCTTTGCCCATCAAGAATGTGCAAACCAGTTGTAACCACTTCAAATAATTCTTTTCATTCAATCGATATGCTGCTTGAATATTTTTCAAATCCCCAATTATTGCAGTAGTTCTTTGTTGCAAGAGAATCCGAGACAAGGCTTGTGTGACTGTTTTAGTGGACTCTGATATATTCAGTTGATAGGAAAGAAAAGAATCACAAAAGAGTATGAGTAAGAGAATGAGGATTAATGAGAGAAATTGAGATAAAGGAATTCGGCCAGAATACAAAAGAAGAAGAAAATTTTGAGATTCACTAGAACGAGCCAAAGGCTATAATACCATATTGAGAAAATTACTTCAAAGAAAATGAATTATATTTTAAAGAATAGGCTATAAACTAATTCATTATATACATGTTATTACAGTCTAAGAATAGTAATAAAATCTCTAAAAAATAAAAAATTAATCAATTGACATATACACCTAAGTAATTAATATATTCAGCTAATCAATACTCCTAGAGATCTAATAAAATCACATGGCTATCCTAATAAAGCCTTATAATTCGACATGTTACCATCAACATAGATCACTTGAAATATTTTACCAACACAAGTGTGTTGATAGAACAAAGAATGATCCTCATGACATTTTTCTTGCTAAAAGTAGTCACAACACCGCCAAAACTGATCAAACTATGCCGAGGAGATTGTTTCAACATATATAAGGACTTACTGAGCTGACAAACGAACCCAACCCTAGCCCCGAGCAACATAGTCAGGAGCTTACCCCAAATATACATCATTAGTAAGATATCGATGTGAGTATGCATTTTTACATTCATGTAAAGGCCTAGTGAAGGAGACAGATAGTTATAACTAAACAAAGAAAAGAAATTTTGACAAAAAAAGGTGGCATGCATACCATTTTGCAGGGAGGCGGGCTTCATCCATTTAAGAGAGCCATTTGGGTGGATTTTTGTTGTTTAAACCTATTATAGGTTTGGGCTAATGACAAAAAAATTCATCTAAGTTTGTAAATTACAAATACCCCCTTAACATTTATTTCTATTTTGCAATTTCCACCTAATGAGTGGGGTATTTATAAAATAAAGGCAAATCTCAAGATGTTAATTGTAATTTTGAAAGATAACTGAGTTTTTTATAATTAGGCTAAATCCTAGGGGAAGTTTTTATAACTTACCATAACACCTATTATAGGGCCCTACCCTATTTTTGTAAGTACTTTCATACTAGCATGCTTCCTCTAAATCTTGTAATTTGATGAAGGAGGTAAAACTTTCAATAATAAAAAATCTGATCCCTTCTATTGTATGAAAATGTCTAGGAATAATATCAATGAGACTATAACTGGAATATCATTGGTAGGTGACACATCAATAATTTGTCTTGTGGTCCTCAACAAAGTTGGTGGTTTATGAAATAATAGCATGGGTATGAAAACAAACTTATATACCGAAATCACTTTACTCTTAGCCTACTAAATCTCTCCAACAAATTTTCAGGATGTACTCACCTCTCTAAGATATGCATGAGGAACCTCTCTCTATCAAATCAATCAAAGTTGCTAACTATTCAACAAGATTTATCTAGAACTACCAAATCGTTCAAGCATGTTCCTGACTCGGCTGAGGACAAACACTTTTCTCAAGGAAATTGAACTAAATGTACCTGCATGCATACAACATGCATAACTCTAAAGAGAATCACAATCTTATAGGCGTAAGAACTCCACATGTAAAATTGACCAGTGTTTCCAAGGTTCGTATTAAATTTATCAAGGACGAACGAGCGTGGTCAAACAAATAACTCTTAGGGAAATGGGAAAAAAATGACCATAGTGGAGCCTCAACATCTCCATAAAACCATGGCAAAATGGGATGTAAGGAAAAAAAAATAGCTACATTAAAGTTTTATCAAAATTTAATATAAATATCTCATATCTGAGCTTGTATGCTGCTTACTACATAGAATTGAAGAAAATGTAACCTACTCAAAATGTGAAGTGCGAGGAAGGAAGAATTGCCATATGGTGGATGATAGAGATTACTGTCCAACAGAGTAAAGACAAGATAGAAGTTATGATACACTAGAAATAAAATAAGTGTAGGGGTATCATGATGAGAAGCCGACATTAACATTTTTGCCTAATGGGAAAGTTAAAATATATAGCAAACAGTGGACATCTTGTAGGGCCAATATGTCATAAGAGAAACAACTTCATTTGTGAATTTTTTGAAAAATGCAGATAATACATAGGCAGATGTGCATTTTAGTAATTTGGTCCACCAGAGACAAAAACAAAAGGTAAGAATAATCAGATTCACTAAAGGCCCACCTAAAGATAAGAAATTTGTGTTGACATGAAATAAATATATCCATATATTCATTACTCATACTTGTGAGATTTCTAAAATATGTGAAAAACTATACTAAGAATTTGCTTCACATAAAAGTGCACCTAAGATACCAAAGACAGATAATTAATCATTTTAACAGCAAAATGACAATTAACTGACAATGAGTTATTGATTCATTCTGAAGAAAAAAATCAATTCCTCACAAAATAAGAATTCGATCAAGCGCTTTAGAGACTAAAATCTCCTTACATCCTTTAATGTGGAGAAAAATCTGGAAGTGTCATACATATCAAGTGGTAAATACTCTATTAACAAATGTCTAAAAGTTATTTTCTGTTTGAAGCACATGAACTCTAATCTTTACTAGTTTGCATTCAACTGCTCGTAGGAGAAGAACCTATGCACAACTATTTTAGTGTAACATTTTCCCATCTTGTACTTCATGGAAATCTCTATAGCACATACTTGGAAAATGAACCATCCACACTCATGAATATATTTTATTTATTAAATGGTGTCCCTTAGAACGTCAAGCACTCGTAAGAAAATTTTGGCGCAAACTGGGGCAAACTAAGAAACACACTAGTCCAAAAGCATTTTAATGGGCTGGTAAGCAATAAAAGGAAGCATGAACAAGCCCAAATATGAAGGCCAAACAATATATTTAAGAAATATTCTCAAGATTATTGTCGGCAACATGATGATTTCTTTAATTTTATCATTTAGGAAATATTATTTAAAATGTGCATTGACTTAAAATAAAAAAAAAGAATATTAACAAAATACCTGGCACAGACACTTATAATATTATCTCATATCTAAATGATTTTTGGGGATTTATATCATAAGATAAAGAATGTTCACTTCTGCAAGAAGTGTTTAAAAAAATATAGAGGTATTGGTTTTCTTCAAAATTGGCAGCCTTACCTATCATACTACTGTGCAGACACCTTCTTGGAACCCAAACTGCCAAAGTGTTTTGGCAATTAACTGTTTGGAGTTTCAAACACATTTTCATTTTAACTTTGTTATATTGGGATAGGAAAGCAAAGAAAACATGCTGAGCTTCTCGAAAATTTGCCAAGTTAGCTGAATTGGTACAGAATAATTACCTGTCCATTGATTCAGTGACGATTTATTCTATTAGTAAGTAGTGATTTACCAAGAGAATTACAGTTTTTATAAACAAGGTCATGCGTCAAGCAGCAACAGGTCCCTTCATTGAAATTTGTTTCTATTTAATACCGAAAATCTTGGGACGTGAAATTTATTAGTGTGATGTTCATAGAAGTACTCTAAATGCAAAAAATATATTAGCACCATATAGGACAAAGGATATTCACAAAGACCTACCCATAGAGTAGTCATGCCAACACGTATACATGCTTTATTCTTGATTTTGTCCTGGTCACTAAAACGACCGTGCACTTGTGTGAATTTTGGTCCTCATATTCAAAAATGATCTTGACAAAGCTTTTAAGATCTTTTTCAATTAAAGAAGCTTGAGCCTCTTGAGCAGACTACGAGATCTGCAATCTCCAATTGGACTTTAAACCACTCAATTGAATTTACTGAAACATGCTCGGTGCATCAGTTTTCAAGTATATCTCATAAGGATGGCAGATGACGACAGGCTAGGAAAGTTAGAAAGCAAAAATGTAAATTTTTCTTCACTTTCTAACAAAAGACTTTTCATAACCGTAAAACAACAAAGAAAAGGCAACGAAAAAAAGGTATAACAAAGGGAAGCATAACTTGATCATCAAGTTACATGGCCTGTTATGTGCTTACATGTTCAAGTGTGCGTGTGTGCGCGAAACTACATACAATTACATGTTCTTAAAAGTAAACCTCCCTAAATAGTTTATGTGGTAACAAATTTTAGGTAGTAAAAGTATTAAAAGTTAAGACAGAAAGAAACTGCTCCTCATAGTTTCTTATATCTTAGACTTATTTAGTCAGGTTAAAATTGATAATCATATTGGTCAACTTATATGCTGTACGACAGAAATCACTGAGCTGAGCAGAAGACCTAGACGGCTTAAAATGCTCACTAAAGTTTGGCCTCTCCATTGCAGCTTATATACATAGCAAAAGTCCATCATTGTTTTCAGTAAAGCATTCTTTTACCTGTTCTAAGTACATAGCCTTTAAACATCTTATCTTTGAAGTTCTGGAATAAAAGCTGCGATTGAAAAGAGAGAAAAAAGTGAAAAACAGGAACAGATTCATCGAATTATTGGGCCAAGTTTATCCACAGCACGTTTTAATTTCGGCAGGAAAAAAGAAGCGAAACTGAAAGCAGCTATGAAATTTATTAAATCACATCATTTTTTAGGATATCATCCTATCACAATAGCTAGCTAGGTCAAGAATTGCTCCCTAAGATCACAAAAAATTGTTCCACTCTTTCTCTTTAGTTTTTTATTTCTACTTATATTCATCTCCTTTCGTGATACATCTTAGTTTCCATCCATTCCAGGCACAACCTTATATTGTATTTCTTTATTTGAGTAAAGTACCACGAAATTGCAAAGAAATCACTTCCGCAGAACAGCAGAGCACGGAGAAGCACAAAATCACAATTCCATAATGGACTGAATCATCTTGTTGCTAAGTTTAACATACTATTGAACCTAATCATTAGAAACAGATTAACATAGAAAATAATTAAACAATGAACAACCACAAGTCAAATTTAATAGCAAATTAGTCATTTTCATACATGCATAATTCTGTCAACAGACAAGTTCATCATATGTGCAAGTCTCAGGAGGATCAATAATTTTCCATCTCATTAATTATTGACTTGGAATATTTTAAGACCACGGCCTTAGTGGCACATTTCACGATCGCTATTATATGCTCGACCTCGCTCTATAGCTATTTGTGATCTACGACATCATCTAATTCTTATGATAAATTTAAGATGAAGATTACCATTTTAATAATATTAATATGAATAATATGTGCGACCATACCCCGTAGCTATATATGGTCTGTGGACTTCATCAAAATTAAAGTTAAAAAAATGAAGAACACTCTATTTTTGTTGATATTGATTACGATAAATTATTTATACAGGAGTATTAAGTGGCCAATTTACCCCAGACGCTACTCTTACAATCTCCAACTTTCCCCATCACCAATTGCCCATGTATTTAAGGTCTATCATTTCAAAATTCCCTTCAAATACTAACCTATGGGCTTGATTAGTAGTCTGTTATATTTCTACAAAGGAAACTCTCTCTATTACGACGTTGCATCTACTAATGATCCTCAAATAATTTGTATCAAAGATGACAAAGAGAGCATTTTTGTGTATATTCTATCAGCCCAAAGCTATGTGTATTTTACATAATGAACCAAATAGAGGAACCTTTGTTAATAGTCTTTCAAGAATTTGTTCCTATGGTTTAGATGCAAAGCTCATTGTATTTTTGAATTAGAGTGTCAACTTGACTTGGGCCGAGTTTCCCTTGTTCAGATAACCCCTATGTATCCATACCAAAACTCGACCCACAACAGATGCAACCAGATTCTTAAGAAATGTTTGTTTTCATTTCATGGGAAGCCTTTCTTTCTCCCGAATTGAAAACGCGTTTTTTTTTTCCGTCCCCCAAAATAAATCAATTTTTCAAAAATAAAATAGGGCTTACTGTACATCGACATCATTTATTATCCGATTATTATATTGTTCAAATTATATATATATTTTTTAATTAAAAAATACAACATAATTTATTAACGTTCTTTGAGGTTAACTTGTTGTCAAAGACCTGTCCTCTAGTATTATTTGGTCAAAGATTTAAATGATATTTTATTTATTAATCAAAATACTCATTTCTCTTTACCTTTTGGAGAAAATAATTTTCAAAATACAAGCATAACTTCTTTTAAGAAGAAAAAAACGAATGATATCAAAATTTTAATTTTAAGGTTTTTTTCATGATTATAGATTAATAAAAAAAAGTAATGAGTTGATACCAAATTTTAAATTTTAAGTTCTTTTCAATGGCATAAAGCGTGTATATCAAAATTTTATACATACAAAATATTTATAGTTTTTATAATTGTAGATAGTTAACAAAATTCAAATGTGTACTTTAAAAATGAAATGAGAGAGTTAATTTTAATTTAAAATTTTTATTATACAATAAAATCATATATTTAAGGAAAAATAACAACAAAAAGGGCTATTTTCAAATGCATTAATTTTCACAAGAAACTAGAAATCTTTTATATTTTTTATCTTAACAATTCAGATTTGGACCTCATTTTTTATTCAAATTGTGTATTTGAGAGATGACCTTGCTTTATAATTTTGTAAATATATTGTTATTTTATATAGATTTCAATTTATGCTCTTTGTTTTAGTGAATGTGGCTTAAGATTTAATGGTCTTTTACTTGTGTTTAAAATCTATGCATTTTAAAATCTAAATTCTTTTAGTATGCATTGTTTTCTCAATTAAAATTAGTATGCTTTAATGATCTAGTAATGAAGAGGATGAAGATGATAAAATTTGATTTAATCTTATTTTTATTTATGATATTCAATTAAGAAACTTTAAGTTTTAAAATATAATTCTCATAAAAAATTAATCAATATTATTTATATTGTTGAAGATGACCTTAAACTAAAAGGTTGGACTCTCAGTTATATTTTAAACTATATAATATTTAATCATGTGTTAAATTAATATATTTTCTATACACTTAAAGAGAGTTCACAGTTTGAATTTGAATTTTCTATTTTCTATATTTGTAATTTAAAAGCAACTTTTGATTAATTTTTTAAAATGATGGATTGTTTTCTTACATATTAGGTCAGGGATTGGTTATTCAATACAATTCTTTTTTTTTTCTTAGAATTTTTGTTTTGATAGTATTAGAAGAAAGGTACAAAAATTCAAACCTTAAGGGAGATTGATACAAATAACCCATGGTTTTTAATGATGATTCAAAAATTATGACTGACAGTTTTAACCTTATTGATTCATATGATGGATATTTGAATAATTCTAAATTAAATGTTTGGCTTGAGGCTCGTTTGCTTTCATTTCCAAATGGTATCTTTCCATATTTTACTATTTAAAACTTTTATAATACATTTGTTTTATCCATTTTCATAGAATTAAAACTTATTTTTATTTACAAAATTTATTTTCAAACATACTAATGTTTCACGTCTTTTCATGCATTTACAAACTCATTTTCAGATCTACTAATATTTCACGTCTTTTTTGTGCAGAAAATACCATACTAAATCTTTATAGTCAATATAGAAACATAACTAATTCAAACACTTTTCTTTTACACTAAAACCTAGAGAAAATATTTTCAACCCTAAAAGAAACATGAAATTGAAACCACAGTTAGTGTACACATTTATCTCAAATTCAGTTGTGCTTGAGATTTAGTGTACACCTTCATCTAAATTCAATTCAATAATCTAATGTCAAAAACAATATACTGCACTATTTTTAACACTAATAAGGATTGAGATAGACAATGATGCACATAGGATTTATGTCTCCATTTGAAAAAAATGTGTCAATTTTAGTTTTGTCAAAATTTTCTCAAAGGTCTCCCTTCAATTTCTTAGTGATATTCAAGTGCCTCACTAAATAGAGACCTCCAAACAAGAAAGTTAAATATGTGAACAAGCAAAACAAACACGTCCTTAATATTTCAATTGAATCCAAATACGTTTGCGGATCTTAAAAGAATATATTAAAAATTATTTTTCAATTAGATTATTGTATTTTAAAATATAATAAATAGATAAGACTTTTTTGTTTAGAAAATATAAAATCAATAATTCATTAATATTGATAATCTATGTGTTAATATATTTTCTAATATAAATTTTACAAATTAGTAAGAAATAAAAGAATTAGTGTCATAGTTCATTAAACTTACTGCATATATCAAAATTGTCGATAAAATCCACTATCCAGATCCCATTGCAAGTAACCATGTCAGATTGGATTTGAATAGATTTATATTCAAATATTTCTAATTGATTTTGATTCGATTAGTAGTTGGTCACTAAAATTAAATCTTAGTAGGATTAAATTCAAGATAGCATATGACCGATCAATGACCTTGATTTTGTATTTGTGTCTTGACTTTTTTGCTTGTGTATCATTGTCGGATCCTAATCCCATTAAGAATTCGAGTTTAAAACTGTATTTGATTAAAAATATCTTGTTTGAATTCAAAATATCAATTTCAACATTACTCAGTTTGATTCTCATTCAATATCTCATAAATTTAAACAATCGTATACATTTCCTTTTAAAAATGAAATATTATCGTTTTTGTGATTTGATTTTCTACCCCAGGTGTGTGTGTGCATTTTTTTTTTGGTGTAACCTACCTTATATTGCTTCTCTCTTATCAATGAATAATATATATTTCAAGACTAATGAATTGTATTAATTTTTTTTTCTTTCTTATTGCAAGTTTACAATTAAATATATATATATATATATATTGTGTGTGTGTGTGTATTGCATATTCAAATTTTTGAATTTGTACAATATTTGAATCTAATTGAAATTGTAAGAATCTTTAGACAATTCAAGTTATATGCAAAATTCTTATTTCTTACTTCTATAACAAACACCATTATGTGGAAAGAATTATCATCGGTGTCATTTAACGATGTTTTATCTTGTTAGTATCAACAAATATTTATAAAATTTGAAAAAAAATTACGATTGAATTAAGAAACCTAATTCCTCTTGCTCCCAAATGATTATTTTTAGTCATTCCACTGTAATATTTTTTTTATTTTTTAGCATCTTTTGTGTATACTTGAAGTGTATCTATTATATTGAAAAAAGTTCCTAAGTATATACATATTATATTGAAATGGGCTTTTTTAATAGAGTATTTTATTTTAAATATTAATTAGCAACAAATAGTGGATTTGAGATTGTTTAATTATATATGCGAAGACGCACATGCGAGAGGCAACTAATAACAAAGTCGCAACTAGGGTTTATGATTGAGCAAAGTCACCTACCCTAGTTGTGATTATTGCTTTAGTTTTGTTAATATCAACACTGACTAAAAAGAAAATAAAAAAGCCAGTAATAGTCACCCACCTCAGTTGCAACTATTGCATTTATTCCGTGTCTCAAGCTTACTGCATGGAAAATTAAAAAAGCCAGTAGTAGTCGCCCATGTCAGTTATGACTATTGTATTAATTCTATCAGTATCAGCGCTGACTATACGAAAATTGAAAAGCTGACAGACTAAGCAAATAGTTGCTGTTGAGGTTTGTGACTATTGCATTAATTCAGACGATTGAGTAGGTTTAGGTTTCTACTATATAAACCATCCTCACCGCTCTTAAGCTCTACGCCTCTTCACTCTTTTTTTATAGCACACCCTCACCCCTCTCTTCTCTCTTTCTCGCTTTTTCTTTTTTTCTTTGTTAGCACACCCTCTCTTCTCTCTCTTCTCTTTTTTGGTAATTCCCCTCTTTTCTCTAATTTACAGCACACCCTCAACCTCTCTTCTTTCTTTTTATCCCTTTCTTATCTCTTTCTTTATGACACACCTTTCTTGCACAATCTGCCCCTCTCTTCTTCTAATCAATTAAAATCTCTCTTTTTTTTCTTCTTAGTACATTTAGAAATTCAATATTACTTTCTCATTATGTTGTTGATTTATTGATTTGCTTTATAGATTGATTTTGAGGGCGAGGAGCCTTCCAGTAGCATAATCAGTTGTTTTATTTTGTATGTTTCTTGCTTTCGATTTGTGATTTGTTCACCTTGATGCCTCAAATTAAATTTTTAGTCTATTGATTTTCTTGAGGGATGAACTCCACTATTTCCTTATTTGCAAAACTTTGAGATTTAATATATTATTTTTGATCCCTAAATCTCTCTTTCTCTATATGTCTCTTTATATATTTGTCACAAATTGTGTGACTTGCCCATTTATAATCTACAGATTTATGTGTGTTTACATTTGGTTTCTTTGTGGTTATACAATTTTTAGCATCTCTAAATTCTATAGGTATACACATACCCCCTATGATTGTTTATTATGTTTTCCCTTATTTGACGAGTGTAAGAAGGAAAGTACAAAGACGATTTGAATTCGATGGTAGTGTTTTCACAATTCTGATTAGGGCATGCACTGGTTTTATTTTCTTTTTGAATTATTTTTTATACTTTGGTAAGTAATAAACTTGTATTTGATATAATTCTATTTTTGTATTAATTTTTAAATTCTGGAATTTTTAGTCTTAACTCACTTCATATAGCCATTAATATATTGGAGCTTCTTCTAACATTGCGCCCATTCTCATCTATAGGTGCATTTTCTTTCCTGATCTTAATTCCATTAGATCTTTTTGGTAAGTAATGTGAAAAGGCTAAACTGTGAATTTATCATATCTTAATTTTGAGTTTTGTTCCCACATACGTTCACCTCATTTCCTAAGGTCCATTTGTATTCTTCATTATATTTTCTCTATAAAGCTTAAAGAGCAAATGAATATAAATTTTAGATGTTTGCTCCAATCAAAAGTAACAAATTCCGCTTTTATAATTTTTTCTATTTACATCTAATTTAAGTGGTTTGAGGGTGGGTTGTAAATAATAATTAAGAGTTGCAAAAAAAATTAGATATATTTAGCTTTTATCTTCATTTTCTTTTCTTTCCTTTTTTTTATTTCACAAGTTATATCATACTTAAATGGTTTCAATGGTTGTTGCACCGCATTGAAAAGGTTAAGATGTTAAAGACCAAACAATTTTAATACACTTCTTCACTGTAGGCAGAATATTTAGCTAGAATTTCCATATGTGAGTGGCAACTTTTAGAACCTTTGCTTTTCTCTAATACCTTGTTAAACAATTACCTCATCCAAAAGCTTAAAATTTTATAGTGGGGATTTTCATATTTTTAATGACTTAAACAATAGTTCAACTACTAGTTTGGTGGCAACTCAAAAATGAACCTGTTACCCATCCCTCTTGTTTTGTTTAGCAAGGCAAATCATTATCGTAGAATTGACATAATTCGAATACCACGATCCACCTATGCCACCACCTATTATCATCCATAGAGTATTATTCAGCTCATGAGTTATTCTTAAACAATTTAGGCACTTATATTTTAGATAGTTTCCTAAATTCTCAATTGGGCCCACTAACAATAAAACCATCTTCTTCTTTAGTAAATATGTGGATTATTTCTCAGAAATGCTTTACTATTATTCATTTTATTCCCAATGAGAAACCTTGATCAAAATCCTAATTTCATTCAAGAATCCTACATAAATCATCATTATTGAAATCTTCAAATTCTTTGCTCAAAAAAATTTCACTTTTTATGACTCCAAAATTAAAATATTTTCCATTTTGCCCCCTCATATGTAAATAGAAGAGTAGTAATATAGCCTTGCTGAACAAAATAAGAGGGATGGGTAAAAGGTTCACCTTTGAATTGCCACCAAACTAATAGTTCAACTGTTGTTTAAGTCATTAAAAAGGTGAAAATTATCCCTACTACAAAATCTTGAGCTTTTTAGATGAGGTAATTGTTTAAGAGGGTATTGGAGCAAAACAAAGGTTGTAGAAGCCGCTACTCATCTATGAAAATTCTACCCAATGATTCTATCTCCAATAAAAAGTGTATTAAAATTTGTCTAGTTTTTAGCATTTTAACCTTATTGATGTGGTGCAATAACCACAAAACCATTTAAATAGGATATAACTTATGAAATAAAAAAGAAGAAAAGAAAATGAAGATAAAAGCATAATATATCTAGATTGTTTTGCATTACTGGAAGTATATTAGATCCCCAAGAAATAAAGTGAAAGCATGTGGGCAAATAATTTGAAATTAAGACATAATAGTGTTTTTTAAAAAATATATAAATTTTATTTACAACCTACCCTCAAATCATTTAAATAGGATTGTTGCCAACCCTAGTTGGGATGATTGCATTTATTCTGTGTGTCAATGCTAATTGCAAGGAAAATTAAAAAAGCTAATAGTAGTCGCTCATCCTAATTATGACTATTGCATTAATTTCGTCTGTATCAGCTAACTGCACGAAAAATTGAAAAAGTTGACTGACTAAGCAATAGTAGTTATTAAGGTTTGCGACTATTGCATTAGTTTTAGAGGATGGTGTAGGTTTAGATTACTGCTATATAAACCATCCTCACACCTCTTAAGCTCCACACCTTTTCACTTTTTCTTTACAACACACCTTCACCCTTCTCTTCTCTCTTTCTGTAATTCACCTCTTCTCTTTCTCGCTTTTTCTTTATTTTGGTAGATTATCTTCTTCGTCTCTTTTCCCTTTTGGTAATTCTCCTCTTCTCTCTTCTTTATAGTGCACCTTCACCCTCTCTTCTCTTTTTTTGTATTCCATTTCTTGTCTCTTTCTTTACAACACACCTTCACCTTTCTTGCATAATCTGTCCCTCTCTTGTTCCAATCAATTAACATATTCCGCTTTTATAATTTTTCTATTTACATCCTATTTAAGTGGTTTGAGGGTAGGTTATAATTAATAATTAAGGATTTTTTTATAAAAATTATTATGTATTAATTTTTAAATTCTTTTCTGACATGCTTTCTCTTTATTTCTTGGGGATCTAATATATTTCCTATAATGCCAAAAAATCTAGATATATTCTACTTTTATCATCACTTTATTTTATTTTCTTTTTTTCTTATTTCACAAGTTATATCCTAGTTAAATAGTTTTGACGGTTGTTACACCTTATCTAACAGGTTAAGATGCTAAAGACCAGAAAAATTTCAATACACTTCTACACTGTAGACAAAATACTTAGATGGAATTTTCATATATGAGTGTCAGCTTCTAAAACCTTTACTTTGCTCTAATACCCTGTTAAACAATTACCTCATCCAAAAGCTTAAGATTTTATGTCAGAGATAATTTTCATCTTTTTAATAACTTCAACAACAATTCAATTATTAGTTTGGTGGCAACTCAAAGGTAAACCTTTTACCCGTCCCTCTTGTTTTGTTCAGTGACACTGCATTTCTACTATTCTATTTACATTTGAGGGGGTAAAATTGGAGATAATTTAATTTTGGAGTCAACAAAAATTCAACTTTTCCACCCAAAGAATTTGAGGATTTACAGAATGATGGTTTATGTAGGATTATTGAATGAATATAGGATTCTAATCGAGATTTCTCACTGGGAATAAAAGGGATAGTAGTAAAGGTTTTTGGAGAAAAATCCACATATTTATGAAGAATAAGGTGGTTTTCCTATTAATGGCCCCAATCAAGAATCTAGAAAACTATCTAAAATAGAAGTGCCTGGCTCATTTAAGAATAACTCAAGAGCTGAAGAATACTCTATGGATGCAAAGGGTGGTGGCATAGGTAGATTTGTGGAATCGAAACTATATCAATTCTACGATAATGATCTGCTGGTTTTAGTTTTTATGAAAAAGAAGACTTCTAAATTTACTAATGAATGTTCCACTCCAAACAATAAATGTGTAAGAAAGTGTATAAGTCCAAGAGGCAGTTCTAGGTTATAAGTAGGAAGCCTAAAGATAGGTCCGATGATGCAATCACAAAAAAGAAATTCGTCTACCACTCGCCCTAGATTAGTTTTATCATGGTTAATTCATTCAGAGGTTAATTCTATGAATGAAGTGATCTAATTCTGGAATCTGAAAGATGATGTTGTGTTAAAAGAGGGTTTAGTCACTAATGATAGATTAGTATACATCTGTTGTAATGAGATGCTTTTGATCTCTAAGTTCGAGAGTTATGCTGGTTTCAAATCGAAGTGGTAGGGCATGAATCTTTTCATGGAATTTTTAGAAGCTACTAGTCATATGCTAGCTTAAGGCCCGGTCAACATAGTATAAGGCTAGAAAAAACCCCTTGAAACTAGTGAGGTTGATTAGGGTGATGATCTTTGTGGGCTTTATGGTATTGAAGGTAAGTTGGTGTTGTATGATAATTGTCCAAATACATTTCATCAGACATACTTGTTTGAACAGGTTCGTATTTACTTTCTTCGCTAATCTTAGTCCAATATCTTTCTTGATGTAGCAACATTCCATTAGAAGAAAGATAGTGGATTGATATTAGGGAAGAAAGCAAATATGAACCTGTTCAAACAAGCATGCCTGATGAAATCTAGCTAGGTAATTATCACACAACACCAACTCACCTTCAAAACCCAAAGTCTACATGTCGCTCCTCGAGCTAACGGGGTGGGGCTCGTAAGTGAGACTTTGATACATTAAGCTTCACTAATAACTACTTTGCATTCATTCTCGCATTGCAAAGATGGTTACCCCAAGTTGCTAGAAGAGTTTATTGCTCCAAATATCTGCACACAACTAATGTGGGATATCACAATCACCCCCTATTGGACATGCGATGTCCTCGTCGCATTTTTTCACAATCCAAGACTACCACCAGTACACATCTGGGTAGGCCTCCCGTGCTGATAGGACCGAGGAGTCGGCTTTGATACCATTTATCATGCCTCAGCCCATAGGATGAATAACTACTTTACACTTGTCCTTTCTTTACAAAATTTATTAACCCAAGTTGTTAGAGGAGTCTATTGTACACACTTATAAACCATTTCAAATATCCTCACACAACCATCACGGATATCATAATCACTCCCGGTTAGACAGGCGACATTCTCGTCGCATTCCTTCATAATCTAGGATTACCCCCAATACATATCCGGCTAGGCTTCCCACATCGATAGTACCCTTGGGGTCAGCTCTAATTCCATTTATCATGCCCTAGGCTTATGGTGTGGGGGCCTGTAAGTGAGACTCCGACACAATGAGCTCCACTAACAACTGCTTCGTACTTATCCTCGCTTTGCGCAAATAGTTAACCCAAGTTGCTAGAATAGTCCATTATGCCCACTTATAAATCACTTGAAATATCCCCACACAACTAATGTGAGATATCACAATATCACCCTCATCAATCTCACTAACTTTAATGGGGGCTTTTCTATCCTTGTACTCTATTGACCAGGCCCTAAGCTGGCATAAGGCTAGTAGCATCCCAGATTCTATGACATGATTTATGCCCGACTATTTCGATTTAAAACCAGCATGGCTCTTGAACTCAGAGATAGAATGCATCTCATTACAATGGATGCATGCCAGTCTATCTCTATTGATTAAACCTTAATTCAACACAACATCATCTGTCAGACTTCGAAATTGGAACTTCATTCAGGAAAACAACCCAGAATAAATTAACTATGATAAAACTATTCTAGGGCTAGTGGTAGACCAATTTCTTTTTTGTGATTATGTTAGACCTGTATTTAAGCTCCATACTTGTAACTTGGAACTGTCTCGTGTACTCATAAACTCCCTTACGCATTTACTATTATGAATGGAACATTCATTGGTAAATCTGGAAGTCTTTTTTTACATAAAAACAAAAACCAACAGATCATTATCGTAGAATTGACATAGTTCTGATTCCACATCCATAGAGTATTCTTCAGCCCTTGAGTTATTATTAAACAAGTTAGGCACTTCTGTTTTCGATAGTTTCCTAGATTCATAATTAGGCCCACTAACAGCAAAGCCACCTTTGTCTTCAGTAAATATGTGAATTTTTTCACAAAAATCCTTTACTACTATCATTTTATTCCGTACAAGAAACCTTGATCAGAATCCTATATTCATTCAATAATCTTGCATAAATGAAATACACAAATTCTTTGCTCGAAAAAATTAAACTTTTGTTAACTCCAAAATTAAAATATTTCCCATTTTACCCCCTCATATGTAATTAGAAGAGTATAAATGTAGTCTCGCTGAACAAAATAAAAGGGATAGGTAAAAGGTTTACCTTTGAATTGCCACCAAACTAATAGTTCAATAGTTGTTTAAGTTATTAAAAAGATAAAAATTATCCCCACTATAAAATTTGAAACTTTTGGATTAGGTAATTTTTTAATAAGGTATTAATTCACATCCAAAGGTTCACAAAATAAATTATGTTTCTGAGCATAAGAAATGAAAATAAAAAAATGCTAGCTGTAGAATTAAATAACACATAAGCATATCCAGATGCAACTGGAATCATAACTGTCACCGTCTCATTAGAGTTCTGAGCATCTTGCTGAGTAAAAGCTTATACTTTTCCTTGCATTTGTGGCCTCTAATTCCGACCTTTGTTTTGTCGAGTCGTTGGGAAATAATTAACTTGGCTTGCCTGATTCTTCCAAAATTGATGACCCATCTCATTATTCTTTTTGTTTGGATAAAAAACCGCCCTATAACCCTGTTGGCTACACTCAAAGCATCCTCTAGTATACCACGGACAGTCACTCTCACCATGTGGTCACCTATATTGAGGGCATATATTATTTTGCCTCTTGTTAGGATAAGACACAGTGCGATGGCCATGCTGACCACACTCGTAAAAAGCTTTATTCCTCTTAGGGCAATTTCCATTTCTATGAATCATTCTGCACCTTTCACACCAATTTTCTCCTCTTTGTTGCACTCTTGATTGCTTTTGTTGGAAGCTTTCCTTGTGGGTTTCTTATTAGGGACTTGGTTTACTTGGAAGTTAGTAGGTTTGTCTCTTTTGGCTTCTTTCGATTGTTGGTCTCCTACCTATAACTCAACATCAAGAGCCTTATTGACAATCATCATGTAAGTGGATAATATTTGAGCAGACAATGGTACATGAATCTCTGTCCTTAAGCCCTTTAAAAATTTCTTAGCCTTTCGAGCCTCATTCTACACATAATAAGGAGCTAAACAACATAGCTATGCAAACTTGGCTTGACACTGTGCTAGAGTCATGTCTCCTTGCTTTAAGTTAAGAAACTCGGTTTTTTTTTGGTCGCAAACACTTTCAGGAAAGAACATTTCGTAGAATAATCCTTAAATTCCTTTCAAGTAGTTAGTTTCATCTCTAACTTCTCTACTATTCTCCATCATTTATATGCTTCTCCTACTAATGTGCGTGGCAATAGAGATGCAGGACAATAGGGAGTTGGAGCCAACAATCAAGCAAGTGGACCAGGTCGTGCTAATAGGGTTGGTGGATAGTAGTGGGTTGATGGGACTAACCAAGTGGATGGTGTTGGCGTAGATAGTGAAAATCTCGTCCAAAATGAGCAAATAGGGGTTGTCAATCTACTACAAAATTTGATTGGAGCTATTCAAAATGGATAAAGTCAGGGTGACAAGTTCAAAAAAATTATCAGGACTAATCCACCTACCTTTCAGGTTCTATCAAAGGCTGATGAGTTTGAGGATGGATTACCAACTTGGAAAAGATCTTTAGGAGATTGGATTACAATGATCTAGAAAAAATCTCTTAAGCTACCTATATGTGTTATCTCCATGTGATTTAGTGGTTGATTTTAGACATAACTATGTGTATATTTGGGGATGTTTACATGATTTATTTTTATTAATCAGGTGGGTTGTTGATAAAATTCTTGATTTATTTTATTGATAGATTTATATTGATTATAAAATTTTCATAATTATTTGGAGGTATAGAACTATACCAATATTTTGTAGGCTTTTGGGATGTTCTTAAGAGCCTGTGTGGTTGTCATAGTCCCAGGGTTTGGGACGTAACAATTAGAGCTCCTATAGACTTTCTTATATTCCAAAAGCTATTTCCTAGGCTACTAAATTTCGGTATCTGAAAAATATTAAGAAAAATTATAAGCATGATGGCCCAGTAAATAACCCAACACTCAACTAACTAGATCAAGCAAGATAGAAAAGTAGTAATATATTTTTATTCAATGAAAAATATTTGATTATCACATAAACTCCAAAAGAGAAAGGCCAATAATTCACTATTACAAAATAATAAGTTAAAAGAATCATGCAATAAAGAAAATAAACCAATCTCCACATAAAATCTACAATGTAAAACCAAACATATAAAACAACCATGGTTAGGGACAGGTTTAACCCCCTGGTCTTAGGTCCTGATACAAGCTTAACCCTTCTGTACTAGGTCACTGGTGCAGGCTTAACCCTCCTACACTGGGTCATTAGTGCAGACTTAACCCCCTTGCACTGGGTCACTGATCTGCCCTCAAATCCCAACAAGTATCAGTTGTCCATTGCCTATTCCGGAATAGTCAATATTGTAAGGTTTCAACAATACCCACATTTACAAACTACCACGTTCATGAAATCACATTTCAATACATTCTCAACTTCCATATTTAAAATTCGCAACACTCAAATCATTCTCACATCTCCACAGTACAGTACATATTTAAACTTGCTTGATCCAAATTGTAAGAAAATTTACAGCGCACACCAAAAGTACTACATATACGAGTTTATGTAAACTAGAAGAGTAAAGGGTCACTTATCTCAACTTTAGTAGTTTGATACCCAAAACTCCTAAATCCCTTTAGCACAAATGAATTTAAACTAGGATAGTAGATAGAAATTTTGTTAGTCTAATGATAATTGTTAGTTTATATTCAACTTAAAATAACTCCCACTTTCATAAAATGTATCAAACTTACTAACTAATATTTTGAATTAAGCCAATAACTACTATCTCAAAAAATGTAAACCAAGTTATTAACTCAATAAATACTAGAGAAAGATAAACATTGTAGTCAACTCAGTAGTAACCTATTCATTTCTCATATGACCCCACCATCAATATAGTAAAAATAAATTAAGGTAAATTACTAGTTATTATTATATCACAAACTCGAGTTTTCAAATTTTAAATCATATGTTGGGTTCGCTATAATTAGATGGGCATACGTAGTAAAAAATTAAATTTTTTATCAAACATAAATATATATATATCCCCTCGATTCGAAAAATATTCTAATGATCACACTTATTTAAGTGAACATATAAAAAAAATATTAAATTCGAATTATACCTTTCTCGCACTTCGGTTGTTGTAGGGAATGAAGAAATCAATTATTTATCCTGAACTTTTAGAACTCGTAAGGATCTAAGTGTCTCCCCTATCAGGTCCACAATATAAAAGAACAACACCAATTAAAAGGATTCACTAGTATCCTGTTAACGTATCTTTTTAATTGTTTACTAATTTAGATTCGGAGTAAATTTTTTGTCTTTTGATCTAATTGATGGATCAAGAATAAATTTTCAAGAACAATAAAAAGTGATTGTTTAAGTTCTTGAAACTTGAATATAAAGAGAACATAAAGAAACTAGTTTTCTTCTAAAGAACAGGAAAATCAAGATTTTAAGGAAACACTTTTTTTTTCTTTCTTTTCTTTTATTTTCTTGGAGATAAAAATAGAAGACTTAACAAAATAATTTTTGCTTATTATCATAGCTAATTTTCAGTCATCCCTATTTATAGAGGCTAAAATTTTGCTCCTATTCCAACTCTTTGAAAGTTTGTCAACTTTTAGCTACTTCAAAATTTTATCTTGGAAATATTTCAAATCTTCCAACAACTCTTCTATTTTTCTCTCTCCTATGTATGTGGACATATTTGAGACTACATTAATCATCAAATTGTCTACATACAATCTTGATATTAATTTGAACTCTTCAAATCATTATCAAAATAGATATATATCAAATATATATACCATAAATATATTTATATACTAAATAAATCCTAGTGGCCAATTTTTATTCCATAAAAATTGGTCACTACATTTATTTGTTTATAAATATCCTAATTAAATAAATTATATTTATTTAATTTATTATCTTCATATTTTAGTAGGCTTCTTAAGTGATCCGCATTAATTATTGGGCTTGAACGTAAAAATCTAGAAATCAGTCTAATTGATTTAATCTCAAATTAATCAATCCAATTGATTAATTTAATTTATTCCATTTGGGCTTCCCAATCAAATTGGGTCTAATCAAATAATTCAATTACTTAAATGAATAATTTAATTTAACCATTAAATTAATTAGAACCCTTAATTAATTAATTAGTTCCCAACCATTGGATAAATTCTAAAATTAAAAATGTTACTTTCACTTTGAAATTAATTCCTCAATTTTAAGAACCTCACTATCCATGAAAATACCTAGCAAGTAATGATGGCAAACTAGTTTTAGGTGAAATAACGAGTAAACATATTTCAGTTGTGAGTACCATTCACGTACAGTTCTTTCGACAATAAATCTCACAATTGAATATAAGGCATAGATTATAAATCAAAACCCCAAATGATTCAATAATTGTGATCCAATTTGAAGTTCCAATGATTTCTGATGAATCATGATTCATCCTGCCTTGGCCAACGTCTTTGAATCACGAACTATGAAAACATAAGAGATTCTCTTGTTTAAAAAAACAAATGTCAAATTCTTTGTTGGCTACTAACAAACCTCCATGCAAACTAATGCAACACTCAACATACCCTCTTTATAATTATCAAGCAATCAGAAGATATATCAAAGTGTTCCAGGATGCACACAAGGCTAACATCATGCCTCAAGTCCGAGGACTAGGCGTGTACTATCATAATATAATTTTTTTTATTTTGACAGACAAAGCCTTCAAATAAGAATTTTTTATGGTCCATGTTCGGTGTACTTGTTCTCTAACAAGCACCCACATATATACATTTGTGTCTCTATGTTAATGCCAATAAAATACAACATCCTCGTCTCATGAGCATGCATCATATGTGCGAGTCTTACTGAACTATTTGATGTCCTATCTCAAAAAACTCTAGACTTGGAATATTTAAGACCAATTCCTTAGAAACATATTCCATGATCGCCATCATATGTGCGACCATACCCCATAGCTAAATTTAATCTAAGGATTTATTTATTGTTCATAAATAAAGGATGCATGTCATTAGATAAAGAAAATACGTTTTTATTAATATGATTCCCAATAAGATTGTTGTTATAAAAAAAAGAGTGCAACACGCCCAATTCAATTGGGCCGTTGGGCATCCTACTCTAATAATGATGTTACCTCTACCAATTATCTCTCTGATTAAGTGATATCATCTCATTATGTGCTTAGATCTTTGATGAGATCTTGGCTCCTTTGCTTGCGGAATGGCACCATTGTTATCACAATAAATTATAACTGGATAAACAAAGGATGGAACTACACTCAACCCTTGGATGAAGTTTCTTATCTAAACAACTTCTTTTGCTGCATCTAGTGTAGTAATATATTCAGCTTTGGTGGTAGAGTCTGCAGTCGTCTCTTGCTTGGAACTCTTCCAATGGACCGCACCATCATTTAGGGTGAATATATATCAAGATATGGACTTTGAGACATCTATATCAGACTAAAAACTAGAGTCTCTATATCCCTTCAATGTTAGTTCTCCATTACCGTATATCAGACATATATCCTTAGTCCTTCTCAAGTACTTGAGGATTATCTTAACAGTTTTTTAGTATTCTTCCCCTGGATTTGACTAATATCTACTCATGACACTTAAAGTATGTGTTATATCAGGCCTTGTACATAACATTGCATACATTATGCTCCCTATTACGGAAGCATAAGGTATGTGAGCCAGCTTTTCTCTCTCTTCAGGTGTCTTGGGAGATATAACCTTAGAGAGTGAAACCCTATAACTCATAAGGAAGAATCATCTCTTAGATTCCTCCATGCTAAAACTTTTTAGCACTTTGTCTATGTACATGGACTAGGATAGTTCGATCATCCTTTGGATTTATCTCTATAGATCTTTATCCATAGGATAAAATATGCATCTCCTAAGTCCTTCATGGAAAACTGATTGGATAACCAAGTCCTTGTTGACTACAACATCCCTACATCATTCCCAATGACAATGATGTCATCAATGTAGAGCACAACAAATATAACTGCACTCTCACTAACGTTCTTGTAGACACATGGTTCATCTGAGTTCTTATGAAAATCAAATGTTTTGATTATTTCATCAAACTGGATATTCCAACTCCTCGAAGCTTGTTTGAGTCCATAAATAGATCTTTGGAACTTGCAAATATTTTTGCTCGTTCCCACTGGATATGAAACCTTTTGGCTGCTTTATATAGATCTCATCCTTATTATTTCCATTAAGGAAAATGGCCTTCACATCAATTTGCCATATCTCATAGTTATAATATGCAGATATGTTCGGCAGTATCCGAATAGATTTAAGCATCGCTACTGGCGAAATTTTTTCCTCATAAGCAATTCCTTGCTTCTAAGTATAACCTTTTGCTACCAATCATGCCTTATAGGTCACTACCTTTCCAGCTACTCCAAGCTTTTGCTTCTAAACCCATTTGCAACCAATGGGAATAATTCTTTATGGTGGGTTGACCAAGGTCCATACCTCATTGGAGTACATGGAGTCCATCTCAAATTGCATAGCTTCTTGCCACTTCTCTGAGATGATGTTAGACATCACCTCTTCATAACTTCTTGGATCACTATCTAAGGAGAGTCATTCTTCTTTGTTCTCTAATAACAAGTTGTACCTCTTAGGTACACTTGAGACCCTTTCGAATCTTTGAAGAGGTTGTGCCTCAAATTGCCCAACATCAGTTGGTGTGTTATCTACTACGACAATTAGGGCATTATGTGGTTCTTGAATTTCTTCAAGTTCCATGACTTTGCTACTTCTTTCTAAAAGAATTTCTTCTTCAAGGAATGTGGAATTCCTCAAAACAAACACTCTTTATTCCGAGGTATTATAGAAATAGTATCCAATAGACTCCTTTGGATACCCCACAAACTTGCATAAGCTAGATCTCATCTAACTTATCTCCTACTTACTGCTTCACAGAAGAAACACACCCCCATACCTTAAGGTATTTGTAGGAAGGTGTCTTTCCACACCACATCTCATATGGTGTTTTGGGCATAGCTTTAGATTGCACCTTATTTAATAGGTATGCTGCTGTTTCCAAAGTATAGCCCCAGAATGAAAGAGGTAATGTAGTGAATCTTATCATAGATTGAGTCATGTCCAACAAGGTTCAAATCATACGTTCTGTAACTTCGTTCAGTTGTGGAGTAGCATGAGGAGTCCACTATGAGAGAATCCCATTCTATTTTAGATAATCTAAAAACTTTGTGTTTATGTATTCACCTTCTTGATCAGATCGAAGAGTCTTTATACTTAAGCCAGTTTGTTTCTCTACTTTGACTCTGAATTCTTTGAACTTTTCAAATATTTCAAACTTGTATCTTAAAAGGTACACATAACTAAACCTAGAGAAGTCATCGATGAAGGATAAGAAGTAATTATAGTTCATGTGGGCACTAAAATATAGTGGCCCACATATATTTGTATGAATTAAATCCAATAGATGCTTGGCTCGCTCCACTTGTCAAACAAATGGAGATTTGGTTATCTTTCCTTTTAGGCAGGATTTACATATTGACAGTTCTTGCTCATTGTTTAGATTAAGCATTTGTGCCAACTTGTTAAATATACCTTAATCTTGCATGCCAAAGGCTCATGGAACTATGATTGTCTAATTTGATTTTATTTTATTGAATTGTGAAAATAAGTTTATGGGGAGTAACATTATATAAATAATTCATCAAAGAATTCGAATAGATAAAATCAGAACGTTTGAAAATAGAACACTTTCCATTCTTAATGGTAAATTTAAAATTTTCTCTATCCAAAACTGGAATAGTGATCTTAACAGTATCTGGAACGAAAAGACAATTGTTTAAAATTATTACAAAACCATTTTAAAAAAGCTAGATCAATGGTGTCTATAGCTAATGCAACAACTCTTACTCCATTCCCTATCCTAAGGATCATCTCTCATCCACCAAACTTCCTACTTCTTGTCATCATCTACAAATCATTGCAGATATGTGAGTTATAATCGATATCTAATACCCAAGAAGTATTGTTAACAAACAAGTTAATTTCAACCAAATATATACCTTAACTCTTCAAGCTTGCAAGATACTCCTTGCAATTCCTCTTCCAGTGCCCTGGTTTGCACAGTAATGACACTTGTCATTGGTTTGAGAAGAAACCTTCTTGACACCGCCCTTAGCCTTCAACTTGTTGGGTTTAGAAGAACCCTTTCCTTTCTTCTTTTCTTTCTTGGGCTTTTTAGCCTTTGATCTGAAAGAAGATCCAACAAGCAAAATCGGTTTGTCATTTTTCATGGTAGAATCAATCGTCTTTAACATATTCACAAGCTTAATGAGACTAGTCTCCATGTTGTGTATGTTAAAGTTGATAACAAAGGTGTCAAATGATGGAGGCAGAGACTACAACAGAAGGTCCATATAGAGTTTGTTCTCCATAACGACTCCAAGGGATGCCAGTCTTTCAATGAGGGCTATCATTTTCAATCCATAGTCATGGACTGAAGAGCCCTCAATCATACGACATCTGAAAAGCTCTTTTGAGATTTGATATCTCGTCTACTGAGTTTGTTCACTTATAACTCTTGTAGGTGAATGGGATCCCAAAAGTAGTATCTAGATCCTCATTCTATCTTTGTGGTTCATTTGGCATTGATGCCAGTATGTAGCATTGAACCTACAGATTATCATCAATACGACGTACGTAATCTGCATAAGTCTTTGAAATAATATCCTCCTAAGGAACTAAAGAAGGCGCGGCGTCGAGGACATACACCCTATTCTTAGATTGAAGAACTATCTTCAGGTTTCTTAGCCAATCAATAAAGTTAAGTCCAGTTAATTTGTTTTGTTCAAGGATTGTAACAAGTAGATTCTTTGTTATGTTAGTAGAATAATCTACAAAACATACACGAAGCAGAAAATGAGTAAACTATAGAAAAAACATATTCATTTAATATTATATCTTTAATACTAAATGTCTCCCATTATTTTCTTCGAATTCCATCACCGCTAATGGAATTTTGGGAAATCGAATTTCCTAGTGAGCTTGAGGTCCAACGAAAATATTTTACACCCCAATTTTATGAGCCTATAAAATATTCTATCGATAGTCAACTCTTTAACGATTGGATCACTATACAATCCTCAAATTTGTTTTATCTCACCTCTTCCCATATACCTTAATTTTATGAGCCCATATGTTACTAAGTGTTAAACAATACCCATCAAACATTCATGTAGATAGAGCATCAAAATGTTCCACAACCCATGGTCAACATAATGATGATTCCATCCTATGAGCATCTCAATGCTTGGTAGAGATCACAGCTTTTCAATACAAGACCACCCCATGACTCATGGCCAGTGATCAAGTCCAGTAGCAATCACCATGTCTCTATCTTTGATGGTAGGCATAGAACGATAAGTCCTACCTAACTTGTCCATTTTTGTTTGAAATCGAATTTTCTAAAAATTCTTTTTACTTAATTTTAGTAGATTAAGAGGGGTTTAAATTTTATCCAAGGCCTCATTTTAATATAAATTAGGTTAGTTATTTAATGTATAATATCATAATATCATTACGCAAGCATAAAAGCATTAAATAAAATCGTAAACATGCATCTAGTACATACTTAAATATATAGATGATCATGAACTAGTCTTATGCGGACCATTTGAGCCAAAAATAGACCCAAGGCCAATCCTAGGATAATAAAATGGAATAGAACATATTCTATTACATAATTGTATCTCATACAAACATGGGCATTTTTTGGAACTTCCTTATTGATTCTCCTTCGTCTTCCAAAGAAAAAGAAAAATCTTACCATCTATTTCACTCTCTTTACAGAAAATTAAATAACTTATATAGATGTAATAAGAGGCTCGTAGGCCCCATTTTAAACCCAAAAACATTAAACAAAATCAATCACATTGGTCCAATGGCTCATAATCATTCATACATGCTTATAATTAACATTACATATAATTATCAAAATATATAAATTTACCAAGTTGTTAAATGCAATTTTTGACTTGGGATAAATTTTAATTACTTGAAAAATAATTTTTCTTTGAAAAACAAATAAAATAATTTAAATTAAAAATTGTAGAAAATATGCAAAATCAAATTTTACATTCTTTACATGAATTCAAACAATTTAAAAACATGCATACATAAATATGAAATTCACTGAATAAGCGAAACTGTGACTCTGATATCATTATTGGGTTCGCTATAATTGCAGAGACGTATGTAATGGAAAATTAAATTTTTTATCAGAAATAAATATATATATATCCCCTAGATTCGAAAGTAACTCTAACAATCGCGCTTATTCAAGTGAAAATATAAATAAATATTAAATTCAAATTATACCTTTCTTACACTCTAGTTGTTGTAGAGAATGAAACAATCAATTGTTTATCCTAGACTTTCAGAATTCGCAGGGATCCAAGTGTCTTCCCTCTAGTAGGTCCACAATATAAAAAAGCAACACCAATTAAAAAGATTTTCTTATATCCTTTTAATTGTTTACTAATCTAGATCCGGAGTAAATTTTTTATCTTTTGATCTAATTGATGGATCAAGAACAAACTTTCAAGAATAATAAAAGTTGATTCTTAAGTAATTGAAATATGAATATAAAGGGAATATCAAGAAACTAGTTTTCTTCTAAAGAACAAGAAAATTAAGATTTCAAGAAAACACTTTTTCTTTTTCTTTCTTTTCTTTTTTTTCTTGGAGAGAAAAATAGAAGACTTACAAAATAATTTTTGCTTATTATCATACCTAATTTTCAGCTTTATAGAGCCTAAAATTTTGCTCCTATTCCAACTCTTGGAAAGTTTGTCATCTTTTAGCTACTTCAAAATTTTATCTTTGAAAGATTCCAAATCTTCCAACAAGTTTTTTATTTTTCTCTCTCCTATACATGTGGACATATTTGACACTACATTAATTATCAAAATTATTTACATACATTCTTGATATTAATTTGAACTCTTCGAATAATTATCAAGATCGATATATATCAAATATATATACCATAAATATATTTATATATTAAATAAATCCTAGTGGCCGATTTTTATCCCATAAAAATTGTCACTACATTTATTTATTTATAAATATGCTAATTACATAAATCATATTTATTTAATTTATTCTCTTCATATTTTAGCGGGCTTGTGAAGTGACCCACATTAATTTTTGTGCATGGACTTAAAAATCCACAAATCAATCTAATTCATTTAATCCAAAATTAATTAGTCCAATTGATTAATTTAATATACTCCATTGGGTTTTCTAGTCAAATTAGGTCCAATTAAATAATCCAATTAGTTAATTTAGTAATTTAATTTAACCATTAAATTAAATAAAACCTTTAATTTATTAATTAATCAATATTAACTAATTAATTCCCAACCATTGGATAAATCCCAAAATTAGAAATATTACTTTCCATAAACTAGTAGTGAGATTGCAATATTTGCAACTTATGAATAATAATTATTCCAATTAATTAATCCACTTTAGAATTAACTCCTTAATTTCAAGAACCTCACTATCCATGAAAACACCTATCAAGTAATCATGGCAAACTAGTTTTAGGTGAAATACTGAGTAAACCTATTTCAGTTACTAGTACCATTCATGTACGGTCCTTTTGATAACTAATTTCTCGATTGAATCTTGGGTATGGATTATAAGTCGAAACTCCAAATGATTCAATAACTATGATCCCATTTCAAGTTCTATTGATTCAACACCCAACATGCCCCTTTTGTGATTGTCAAGTAATCAGAAGATATATCAAAGTGTTACAGGATGCACACATGGCTACCATCGTGTCTCAAATCCAAGGACTAGCCCTATACTATCGCAATACATAAATTCTTATTTCGATAGCCAAAGCCTCCAGCTAAGAATTTCTTGTGGTCCATGTTCCCTAACAAGCACCCATATACATTAGTTACGCCTTTAAACTACTGTCAATGGAATGCGACATCCTTGTCTAATGAGCATGCATCATATGTGTGAGTCTTACTAAGCTATTTGATGTCCTATCTAAAAATTCTCTAGACTTGGAATATTTAAGACCAAAACTTTAGTGGTATGTTCCATGATCGTCATCATATGCGTGACCATGCCCCTTAACTAAATTTAGTTTAAGAACTTTATCTAATCTATAAAAATAAAAGATGCATGACATAAGTAAAGAAAATGTCTTTTTATTAATATGATTCCAAATAAGATTATCTTTGCAAAAGAAAAGAATACGATACACCCAATCTAATTAGAGCGTTGGGCATCCTACTTTAACACTATTGTAAGAAAAATTAATTCACATTCCATTATATAAATTTTTAGTCAATATATATGCTCCACTATCTAATTCATTGGATGAAGTAATGATCAATTCAATACTTAAAAGTTATGAAAATAGTACCACTAATAAACCAATTGATGAAGGAAATCCGCCTACTTCCAATTCTTCTCTTCACTAATTCTGTTTACTTTTATTTTCTAAAAGTCCTTGGTAGCAATCCAGTGATTCACACACAATAATTAATCATATTAGGGTTAGGGAAATCATCTCTTAATGTACAAGCACAAAGATCTTTCCCATTGATATAGTGTGTCTTTCTCCTTTCGTTTCTTCCCTTCTGTTTCCTTTGATTTTATATTATCTTGTACTCTTCTTTTCATCCCTCCCTCTATCTCTACACTTTTCCTTAAGCTGCCTCTTCCTTTTTTTTTCCTTTTTGGCTGGGCGACATTTTGTCTTTAAGTGAACATATTTTCTTTTGATTGAGCAATGTTCCCTTTAAGTGAGCAAATTTTGGTTGTGTGTTTTTCTTTAAGTAAGTAGATTTTCTTTACACATATATATAAACTAGTTTTATATATTTAACTAATTCTCTCAAATATTATATTATTCCCTGTAATTAAATATTTATATTTTAATAGACTATACATATGATAAACATATACTATTTTATTTAACTAATTATTGAAAATAACCTATGTATTACATTCCACCCTCCTTAAAAGAAGTTTAGTCCTCTAAACTTGTCTTACTTGGATTAGCAAAAAGTTGAGGGTATTTATGTCTTATTTTCTCTTCAAGCTCCCATGTTTCTGTTCTCTCAGAATAATTGCTCCATTGTATATTGACATAGGGATTCACTCGACTCTGCAAAACTTTATCCTTTCTATCCAAAATTCTCACCAGAATCTCTTCAAAAGACAAATCTTCTTTGAGTTGCAAGGGTTCATATTCTACTACATGACTTGGATCATAGACAAACTTTTTGAGCATCAAAACATTGTGTACTCCTGCTAAAACTAGTGGCGAGGCAAGTCTATAGGTAACTTCTCCAATCCTTTCTAGTATCTCAAATGGACCTATAAACCGAGGGCTTAGCTTTTCTTGCACACCATTTCGCAATACACCCTTAGCTAGGGATACTTTTAAGAATACATGATCACCTTTCTTGAACTCTAGACTTCATCTCCTCATATCAGCACAACTCTTTTGTCGACTCTAACCAGTACGCAATCGGTCTCTCTGATAAGTTGTTTTTATACCAATAATTCATATACCTTTTTATTAACATTTATTTTTTTTTCAAGTGTTTTCATTACTTTTTATGCATTTAGTTTGAAATATTTTAGGTAATAACAAAAGAAGAAGAAAATGGAAAAAAACCAAAAAAACTTGATTGAAATGTTAAAAGAATCTAAATTGTGGTGTTATTAATGGTAATTTTCGTATTTCAATCATAACGCTTTGCTAAAATATCATTTTAACTTGATTCTTAAACATTTGAAAATCAAGAGATAGGTCTAAAACTTCTAAGTTTACCAAAAAATCCAATTTGATCAATCTCAATGAAAAACTCCGAGTTCAAGAGTCAGCATTAGTTGAAATTGTTTGGTATGACATATTTTGGTATTTCAGGCATAACTCTCTCGACAGAAGTTATATTTAGTTAATTCAACTATCTATGGAAAGACAAGACATAAGATACAATTCATTAGAAGACATCAAAAGCTAATGCATCCTAGAAAAAGGTCAAAAACTAGTTGCAAGCCCCTAAATAGTGTCAAACTACTAAAGTGAAAGAGGAACAGATAGTAGCAACAATGCCTTGGTACCATCCGAGACTGCCAGAATAGAATACACGGTGCTCAAAATAAAGTGCCTAGATACCACCCGAGGCTGCTAGGATAGAATACATAGTGCCTAGGCATTGTTATTCAGCACCTAGGCACTGCCCTTCCAATAAAAAAGACGTTGATACATTTTTTTTTGCGACAAGTGGCAATAGATCATGAATTTTGGCATTTTCATGAGATATACACATTAGATACACCTATAGATCATTATCCATATGATACTCTAGTGGGATACACTAAATTTGTGGGGAGAAAAATAAGATAAAATCGAGCAGACTCTTCGGGCTATTAGAGCAACAAAAAGATTTAACAATCAAGTCATGGTGGATAACATCAACAATACTAGTTTGAATACCAATCTTCCATTGCAACCACCACCGCCACAACGAGCCATTTAGGACTATTTTCAACCAACCATGAACCATAATTACTCCAAGATAGTTTGAAAATCGATCAATGCCAACAATTATGAGCTTAAATTGGCTCTCATTAGCATGGTGCAAAAAAATCAATTTGGAGGAAGTGCTTAGAGGATCCTAATGCACAATTAGCCATATTTTTTTAGATTTGTGACACCATCAAAATGAATGGTGTGCCCGACAATTCCATGGCATCTACTAACACTTCATTTATAGAAGCCAAGGGAAATAAGTAGGTAAACTTTTTCAATAATCGTAAGTTCAATTTTAGGGGAGATTAATTACCTACTCACTACGATCTGGGGCTTAGAAATCATGAGAATTTTTTCTATGCCAACAATCAAAATGTGTTTTAACCCCTACCGGGTTACAATAATCCACCAAATTTCAACCCTCAAGTAGGTGAGAAAAAGGCATCATCGGAGGATTTGCTATGCACTTTCATTTATAAGGCAAGTGCCCAATTGAATAAAGATGAAGTGAAGATAGACAACATTGAGACTCAATTAGGGCAGCTAGCTGTAAGTTTAGGAGCTCAAATGAAATCAATAGAGATTCAATTTGGATAGCTTGCTACAAAAATTAATGCTAAAAAACATAAAGAAAATTTTCCAAGTGACATAAAAAATAATTCAAGGAAGTATTGCAAAGCTATCTAATTTCGAAGTGGAATCGAAATTAAGGGGCCGGAAATAAGTTCAAAAGTTGATGAGCCATTGGCACTTCGAGTGAAAGTTTATTGGAGAAAGAACCAAAGGAAGAAGAAATGCAATCAAATGAACAAACAGGGGCTGAGAAGCTAAAATCTACTCCTAACTTTGAAACATCTCCTAAATTTAATGTTCCCATTCATTTTCCACAAAGATTTCAAAAGAAAAAGATTGATTCACAATTTGCAAATTTTTTGAAAATCTTCAAGAAAATTCATATCAACATTCCTTTTGCAGATGCTCTTGATCAAATGCCCAATTACACAAAGTTCATGAAAGACGTGATGTTAAGAAAAAGACGATTAGTGGAATTTAAAACTGTGAATCTTACAGAGGAGTGTAGTGCCATTTTACAAAAAAAACTTTCTCAAAAATTAAGAGTTCCAGGGAGTTTTACTATTCTTTGTACCATAGGAGGATCTTTCTTTGATAAAGCATTATGTGATCTTGGAGCAAGTATTAATTTGATGCCACTTTTTATTTTTAAAAAATTAGGAATTGGAGAAGTCAAGCCATCCACTATCACATTGCAATTGGTGGATAGGTCTCTTACCTATTCAAGAGGAGTTGTTAAAGGTGTATTGGTAAAAATGGATAAATTCATATTTTTTGTAGATTTTGTGGTGTTAGTTTTGGAGGAAGACTAAGAAATTCCTTTAATTTTTGGTCGACCATTACTTGCTATAAGGCATGCTTTAATTGATGTGCAATGCGGTGAATGAACTCTAAGAGTTAATGAGGATGAAGTGATGTTCAAGATTTATCGTGCATTGAAGTTTCAAGAGGAACCACACACTTATAATAAGATTGAAATGTTAGAAACTTGCTTGTATGATCATTTTCTCTAACAAATTCTTATCAAACCTTTAGAGCAATGCATTGTTCATTCCATAATGCAAGGTAAAAACTATGATATTGATAATGAGGATTTAATGCATTACTTGCACTTGCTTGAATCAGAAAAGGTGGAGTTGAAAAAAAATAAATACAAGGAAGCAATAGGAGATACCACAATCAAGGAATAAATAATATAACCGGAGTTGAAAGCACTTCCCAACCATCTACAGTATGAATTTCTAGGTGCTTACAACATATATCCGGTAATTGTTTCAGCATCCCTATCTCTTTTAGAGGTCGAGAAATTACTTCATGTTTTAAGAGAGCATAAATCTGCTATTGGTTGGTTAATTTATGATTTAAAAGGTATTAGTCCTTCAATTGTAATGTATAAAATCTTATTGGAAGAATCTTACAAACTATCTATTAAAGATCAACGTAGACTAAATACTGCAATGAAAGAGGATGTAAGAAATGAAGTCTTGAAATGGTTGAATGTTAGAATTATTTATCCAATTTCTAATAGTTCTTGGGTGAATCTGGTTCAAGTAGTTCCAAAAAAGGGTGGCATGTCTATAATTTAAAATGATAACAATGAATTGATACCAACAAGAACGGTCACAGGTTGGCGAGTATGTATTGATTATAGAAAACTCAACAAAGCTATTCGTAAAGACCATTTTCCCCTCCCATTTATTGATCAAATGTTAGACCGACTTGTAGGATATCAATACTATTATTTTCTTGATGGCTATTTGGGGTACAATCAAATTGTCATAAGAGAAAACAACATTCACATAACTCTATAGGACTTTTGCTTTTTGAAGAATGCCATTTGAATTATGTAATGCCCCAACCACATTTCAAAAATGCATATTAGCAATTTTTCATGAGAAAGTGGAGAACATAATGAAAATTTTTATGGATGATTTTTCAGTATTTGACTCCTTATTTGATATATGTCTACATAATCTTTCTCTTATTTTGCAGAGACATGAGGAGACTAACAATATTTTACGTTGGGAAATATAGTACCTGAGCCTCGCGCTACTCATATAGCCAATATAGTTCATGCATTTCATGCTACGTATGTGCCCTTTGCATTTTAATTGATATTTCATAATACACTATATGTTATGTGATATTTTTGATAATTAAACCTCTGAAGTTGTCACCCGATATTAGTTTCCAAATTCTTTAACCTAATTGGTTGAGTTGGTACTAAGATACGAGAATTTAGGTGTCAACTATCAGATACCATTACAATACACATAACTAAAAGGTAGCATCATTATGTTTATCGGTGTAGGATAAACTATGCAAATAAATTAATTAGGGAGAAAATAGTGATAGTAATAGAAATAATAATAATAAAAGAAAGTAAGGATATTATCGTATTAATTAAGAGGGTATAAATTCTTAATAGAAAATAAACCTAGGGGCTTAGAAATAGATAAATAAAAATATATATAAACATATTATGTATTAATTATATATAAAAAATATAATATACATATACATATATATATATGCATATATGTAGATGTATGGAATATATATATATATAAGCATATGTGTGTAGTATAATATATATATATATATATGCATATATGTATACATGTGTACAATGTAGTAGTTTATGTTTTAGGATAAGTATTCATATGTTATAATATATTATATTAGATTTTCTTAGTAGCTAAGTAACAGTTAAGTTATTAACACACACACGGTTAACACCACACACACATTCACGAGAACAAAGGAAAGGAAAAGAGAAAACCAAAAGAAAGAAGAGAAAAAAAAAGAAAGAAAAGGTGCTCAACAAATTTCAATCGTAGAAATTTGAGAAAATTTTGGGTAAAAATATATATTTATGCCATTTATTTCTAATTTGAAAGAAATTTTTTGATCCAAGTTAACTAGTTATCTATATGTGAGATAATAATTAATATACACATTTAATTCGAATTAGTTACAAAGATTTGATTTGATTTTTTTGTATTAATTGAATGAATGAGCTAATTTAATTGAGGGATTGATTATGGGGATTATAACACATCAATTAAATAATATTAGAATAAATTCAAGAAGAGAAATTAAGGTATTTAAAAGGTTCTGACTTGGGTGAAGTATAAATTTTAAGGTTTGATTGTTACCTAATTAAATTTAAGATTTAAGATCCCTTATGAGATTTGATATAGAAACTTATTGATAAAGAATGAAAATTTATACGCTACATTTTTACAGGCTGCCTTATATCTAAGATTAGGGAGGAGAATCTTGTTAACCTTTAGTAGGATATCAAAGGTGAAAGGTAAGTGAAAATCCATTTGCAACTACAATGCATGAACATAATATTTTGTGCATTATATGTATTAAAGGTGATCGTTGTATGTTGATGTGTGTATTGTGAGTATAATACATGCCTTATAGTACATATATTGTTTGGATGATGGGATATAAGATCTATTATATCATTAGATATGCCATTCATAATCATATACATGTTCATGCATAACACGTGCTCATAATTGAGGTTTTTGCATGCATGGCATTATTTACAAAAAGAAAATATTTTGGTTGGTCACTACTAGTGTACCAAGGCCTGTGTGGCTTATTTATATAATATTTGGGGCGTTGTGAGTATTACTGCTTGGAGGATCATAAGGGTTGACAGGGGGTGTGCCTCTGGTGGTTACGAGAGGGCGGACCACTTGACTATGCCCTTATCAATGCTGCTGGTGGGAAGACTTCTAAAGAGTCATAGGGAAAGACAAGGGGTACACCTGATGATCCCAAGAGATGACCCTCGGATTGTGTCGATCTATTTGTGACCATGTGATTATTGATATTGTTGATAGCTCTATTCGGTACATAGTAGGTGGGCCAAGGGCCTAATGATGGAAAATGATTTTGATACATGAGTTTGCATTCTTATCATGATCTCATAGAGATGCATTGTATATATATTAGATTATCTTTCAGCATACATGACTTTCACTTACTGAGCATTAACTCACGTAGTTCATGCATTGTAGGTGAGTTTGGTGATACTTGATGTCTTGGACTTACTGGGCAAGCCGCTGGAGTTCCTACAGATTTTGAAGATCAGTGTACATGGATGACGACCTGTTGGGCTGGTTGTTATCTTATTTAATTTTGGAGTCTACTGTATTAAATTTTAGGACTTGTATTATGTGTTACTTTTAAAACTGTTGAGTACATGGGTATGTAAATATTATGGTTATTATGGGTCCTCTACAGGTATATATATATTAGTTTGCGAGTGGAAAAAATAATTTATTATTTATTAAGCTGTTACAGGGAGAAGAAAAAAAATGCTTGCACACAGGTTCTATCATGTTAAATTATACTATATATATATATATATAGTTGTGTAGTAATGGGGGTGTTATAGAGTGGCATCAGAGCCCAGTTACAGGTTCTAGAGATTGTCCATGTACATAAAATTGGAATTTGTGGAAGCACAACCTTGCTTGTAAGTTTTATTTATTATGTGATGCATTATTATTTCATAAATTATATTGGCCATGTTCTAAAATAGTATTACAGTCATGATAAGAACAAGGAGTGAGAATAGTAGTGGAGGTAGAAACCAAGAAAGGGGGACACCTATGCTAAATGATGATCAGGTCACTATTATAAACCAACTTACAGAACTCATTCAGCAATAGTCAGAATAAATTCAACAACTCATCGAATAGAGGGATGTGGGTGGGCAATAGAGAGTTGAAATGAATCAACCATAGCCCCGAGCAGAACAACTGGAGATAGTTGGGGAAAGATTCAAAAAACTCAATCCACCAACATTTGAAGATGCGGTAGATCCCACAGCCATAGAGGATTGACTGAGAACCCTATAGAATATGTTCCAGTATAGCAGAGTATTAAAGGAAGAGAATGTGATATGCACCTCTTTTATGCTTCATGGAAGTGCTGGACACTGGTGGGACATAATGAGAAGCATAGAGAATCCCTTTACTATAACTTGGGAAAGATTTAAAGAGTTATTCAGAAATAAATACTTCACCGTGCCTATTCATGCAATAAAGATGAACAAATTTATACAGCTGTGGTAGAGAGCTATGATAGTTGGGGACTATATTCGAAAATTTAAATAGTTGTCTAGGTTTGCCATGCATTTGGTCAGCACTGATGCACTAAAGGTAGAGGGATTCCTTAAAGGTTTGAGGCCAGAAATATACAGAAATGTTAATATGACGGGAATTCAAGGAGTCACATATTCATAGATTGTTAAGAGAGCATTAGTCGTTGAGCAAGTTGAACTCAGAATTGTTCGTGCGCAGGAAACTCGTCACCAATTCAAGCAAGGATAAGGACAGAGATGGGATGGAAATGAAAAGAAGAGACCATTCCAAGTTTAAGGCCAAAAATTCAAATTCCGATAAAAACCAAGGCAGCAACAGTGGGAGAAAAATAGGAAACTAAAGATAAAGCAAGGAAAAGCACCAATACCACAATCTATGTGCCCTAGATGTGGTGGCCAACATGTGGGAAACTACCTTACAGATCCTAGAATGTGCTATGTATGTGGAATGGTTGTCCATATTGCCAGAACATGCTTGGAGAACCGAAACTCTACAAAGTAACAGAATATACCTGCTAGAGTCTTTACCATCACTAGAGCAGATGTAGAGACGAATCCATCGGTAGTAACAAGTAAACTCTTTATCCATGATACTCCAGTATTTATACTATTTGATTTCGGAGCTACACATTCATTTGCGTCTACTGAGTATATGAAAATGCTAGGTAGGACACCTGATGTAACAAAAGTTAGTTACAATGTGATGATTCCTTCATGAGACTTAAAATAAACCAATCAGATTTTGAAAGCCTATGCCATTCCTATTTAAGGTAGATAACTATATGTTGATCTGATTGTATTAGTCATGAATGACCATGACATAATTTTGGGCATGGACTAGTTATCAAAGTACTGTGCTATCATAGATTGCCAGAAAATGATAGTGACATTTCAACCTCCTAGAGAAGAACCTTTTATGTTCCCTGGGATTATGAAGAACTTCACTAATATCAACGTGCTAAAGGCACAACATTTACTAGAAGCTAGTTGTGAGGGGGTATTTAGTCAGTGTTATGAGCATTGAAGAATAACACATTATATTCTTAGTGAAGTACCAGTAGTTTATGAATACTGTGAAGTATTTCCAGATGATCTCCCTGAGTTACCACCCGATCATGAGATAGAGTTCATTATTGACCTACAGTCAGGAACGTCTCCAATCTTAAAATCCCCATACCAAATGGCTTCATCTTAGTTAAAAGAATTGAAGATACAATTACAAGAATTGCTGGAAAAAGGTTTTATTAGACCTAACTTTTTTCTATGGGGTGCATCATGTATAGACTGTGTATAGACTACCGAGAATTGAATAAGATTACAATCAAGAATAAATACCCTTTTACCTCAAATTGACATTTTGTTCGATCAGCTCTAAGGTGAAGCAGTATTTTCAAAGATTAATTTACGATCTGGGTACCATCAACTGAAAATAAAAGAAGAAAACATTTTGAATACAGCATTTCGTACAAGGTATGGACATTATGAATTTCTGATGATGCCATTTGGATTGACTAATGCCCCAACAACTTTCATGGACCTAATGAATCAGGTATTTATAGATTTTCTAGATAAATTTGTTATTGTGTTTATCGATGATATCCTGATTTACTCCAAAATAAAAAAAGAGCACGTGACACATTTGAGAATGGTGTTAAAGGTTTTAAAGGCGAAACAATTTTATGCTAGATTCAAGAAATGTGAATTCTGGTTGGACTGAGTGGTATTCTTGGGATATGTCATATCAGGGACAGGAATATCAGTATATCCAAGTAAAGTAGAAGCTATTAATAGCTGGTCACAACCTTCAAATCCTTCAGAAGTACATAGCTTTCTTAGTTTGGCTGGATACTACCATAGATTTAAAGAAGGATTTTCCAAGATTGCTTTCCCTTTAACACAGTTAACACGAAAGGGTATCACATTCAAATGGACAGAGGTGTGTGAGCAAAGTTTCCAAGAATTGAAGAAGAGGTTGACATCAACACCCATTTTTGTAATTCCATCAGGCTTTTTAGTTTATAGTGACACCTTGAAGAATGGCTTGGGATGTGACTGATGGAAAATAGGAAAGTGATTGCATATGCATCAAGACAACTAAAAGGATATGAAAGAAATTACCCTACACATGATTTGGAGCTTGTTGCAGTGGTATTTACACTGAAGATATGGAGGCACTATCTATATAGGGAATAGTATGAAATCTATATGGATCACAAGAACTTAAAGTACTTCTTCACAGAAAAAGAACTGAATATGCAACAACGAAGGTGGTTGGAGCTGGTAAAGGATTATGATTATGTTATCAACTACCATTCCGGTAAGGCTAATATGGTGGTAGATGCACTAAGCAGAAAATCAATACAAGGTACCACAACTACTCTTTCTGTTTAAAGACCAGAGTTAATTAAATTTCAAAAAATGAATGTGGAGATTATACAGTTGGGAAAAATGGAAATAAAGTTAGCAGCCTTGACACTCCGACCGACGTTAATCAATAAAATTCAATAAGGACAATAAGGGGATGAATATTTTGCCAAGGTGAAGAAGGATATTACTTCGGGGGTACCGTCTGATTTTAAAATGTCTGTGAATGAAGTGCTGTAATTTAAGAAACGATTATATGTGCCCCAAGTGGATAACATTAGAAAATATATTCTTATAGAGGCACATTCAACACCTTATTCAATACATCCAGAAGCTACTAAAATGTATAGAGACTTGAAGATGCATTATTGGTGGCCAGGTATGAAAAGAGATATTACACAGTATGTGGATCAATGTTTGACATGTGAGCAAATAAAAGCAGAACATAAAAAATTAGTAGGAACTTTGCAACCTCTACTTATTCCAGAATAGAAATGGGAAAGAATCACTAAGGACTTTATGGCGGGTTTACCCAAAACTGTGAAGGGTCATAATGCTATTTGGGTGATTGTGGACAAATTAACTAAATCAGCTCATTTCTTTCCCATTTGTTCAACCTATTCCATAGACCGATACATATAGATATGCATACAAGAAATGGTTAGACTCTATGGTGTACCAATATCTATTACTTCTGACAGGGACTCGAGATTTATGTCTACCTTTTAGAGAAGTCTATAGAGGATATTGGGAACACAATTATCTTTCAATATTACATATCATCCTTAGACCGATGGGCAATCTGAACAAACAATATAAATCTTAAAAGATATACTTAGAGCCTACGTATTAGATTTCCAAGGACAGTGGAGCAAGTATCTACCTCTGGTGGAATTCTCATATAATAGTAGTTATCAGACTACAATCGGGATGGCTCCTTATGAAGCATTGTATAGTAGAAAATGCAGATCTCCAATTCACTAGGATGAGGTAGCTTAAAAGAAACTTTTAGGCCTGGACATGATTCAAGAAATGACAAAGGTTGTGTTACAAATCCGAAAAAGAATGGAAACTGCCCAGAGTTGATAGAAAAGTTATGCAGACCAAAGAAGGAGGATGCTAGAGTTTGCTATTGGAGATCAAGTGTTTCTCAAGGTAGCTCCAATGAAAGGTATTATGCGGTTTGGGAAGAAAGAAAAGTTGAGTCCCAGATATATTAGTCTATTTTCTATTACTGAGAGAATATGTGATGTTGCTTACAAACTTGACCAACGTACATCAATGCCTCAAGTACATAATATATTCCATATGTCTATGTTGAGAAAGTATGTTGCGAATCCATCCCACATTCTATAGAACGAACCAGTAGAGTTGAGATCAGATTTTAGTTACGAGGAAATACCTGTTAAGATTCTACTAAGGAGATAAAGCAACTTAGAAATAAGAAATTCCCATTAGTCAATGTACTATGAAGGGACCAGTCAATGGAAGAAGCTACATGGGAAAAGGAATATGAAATGAGAGCCAAATACCCAGAGCTTTTTCTGTAAGCAAAAAAAATAATTCAAAGATGAAATTTTCATAAGAAGGGAAGAATATAATACCTACGTCTCGCGCTACTCATATGACCAGTATAGTTCATGCATTTCATTCTACGTATGTGGTCTTTGCATTTTAATTGATATTTTATAATGCACTATATGTTATGTGATATTTTTAATAATTAAACCTCTGAAGTTGTCACCTGATATTAGTTTTTAAATTATTTAACTTAATTGGTTGAGTTGGTACTAAGATACGAAGATTTAGGTGCCAACTATCAAATACCATTACAATACACGTAACTGAAATGTGGCATTGTTGTATTTATCGGTGTATGATAAACTATGCAAATAAATTAATTAGGAAGAAATAAGGATAGTAATAGAAATAATATTAATAAAAGAAACTAAGGACATTATCATATTAATTAAGAGGGTATAAATTATTAATAGAAAATAAACTTGGGGGCTTAGAAATAAATATATAAAAATATATATAAACATATTTTATATTAATTATATATATAAAAATATAATATACATATACATATATATATATACATATATGTAGATGTACGGAATATATATATAAGTATATATGTGTAGTATAATATATATATATGCATATATGTATACACGTGTATAGTGTAGTAGTTTATGTTTATGGATAATTATACATCTGTTATAATATATTATATTAGATTTTCTTAGTAGCTAAGTAATAGTTAGTTATTAACACACACACACGGTTAACACCATACACATATTTACGACAACAAAGGAAAGGAAAAGAGAAAAGATAAGGAAAGAAGAGAAAAAAGAAAGAAGAAAAAAAAAGAAATAGAGGGTGCTCCAACAAATTTCAGCCGTAGAAATTTGAGAAAATTTTGGGTAAGTCTCTTCTTATTTGATTTTATTTTCTTGTATTAATTGGATGAATGAGCTAATTTAATTAAAGGGTTGATTATGGGGATTATAACACATCAATTAGATAATATTAGAATAAATTCAATACAAGAAATTAAGGTATTTAAAAGGTTCTGATTGGGGTTGAGGTATAAATTTTAAGGTTTAATTATTACCTAATTAAATTTAAGATTTAAGATTTAAAATCCCTTATGAGATTTGATATAGGAATATTTTAAATTTTAAAATATTATATATCTTCATTTTTGCTTAAATATTATTAACATTTTGTCAGGGGTAGAAAGAATTCTTCCCCGTTAACTTGAGCATGCGCTGAGGCCCCTCCCGCACACTAGCTCATTGATCAGAATTTTTTAGCCTAGATAAAATCAAAATAATAGCTAATGCATGGGATGCATTTGGCAAAGAAAAATGGAAGACCAAACGGCAAAAGTCATCGGCCGAAGTCATACGATGACGGACGGCAGATGGGGCGATGATAACTTTTGGCTATTGTCTCCAATTTTGTGCAATTTTTATTTTTAAAAATATGATTTTAATATTCTGGAATTAATTGTTAATTTTGGAATATTTGAAAAATGGTTTTTCAGAAAATTAGATACGATGCCTAATTTTTGAAAAAAGCAAAAGTAAACTATTCGGTAAATTTATATTGTTTTAGTTCATGTGATGAATGTGATAGACATGTATGTTGGGATGATAATATAGCCTTGGACAATTGTGAATGGTTGTTTTTATTTTCTTTGGGTTTTAATTTAGGGCCTGTGAGCCTCTTATTCAATTTGATGTAATTGTACCTTTATTTTCTGCAAGAGAGTAGAATTTAGGGGTAAGGTTTTCTTTCTTTTGTAATTGGAGGATGAAAGAAGGAAGGACCATAGAGGCTCAAGATCCAAGGCCCATGTATGCATAAATGTAATAGTGCAGGTTACCATTTTATTACCCTTAGATTGATCTAGACCAAATTTTGGCTCGATTGGGTTGCATATGTAAACGTTATGATCATCCCGTTTATTTTAGTATGTGTTAGATGCATGCTAGGGTTTATTTAATTTTTCCACACATGTGATGACATGTATTAAATAAACTAATCAATTAAATTGATGAGGTCTTGGCAATAAACAAACCCCACTTAATTTTTCAAAAAAATAGGTTAAAGAATTTTTATGAAAAATTCTATTTCAATCAAATATGAACAAGTTGAGTAGGACTCATCGATCCATGCCTATTATAAAAAAAAAGTGACATGACGATGCTACTACATTCTATCATCGGCCATGAGTCGTGGGATGACTTAATGTAGAAAAGTTGTGATCACTCATTAAGCATAGAGATGCTCGTGGAATGGACTTGTCTGTACCTCAACCAGGAGTCATGGGAGGTTTAGATGCTCTATTTACATAGATGTTTGATAGATCTTGATTGACATTTAGTATCATATGAGCTCACAAAATTGGGGCATATGGGAAGAAGTCGTTAAAGAGTTAACCACCTTTTGGTGCATTTCATGGACTCATAAAATTGGGGTGTGGAATGCACTAATTGGACCTCAAGCCTACTGGGAAATAAGATTTCCCGAATGTCCATTAGGGGTGATGGAATTCGAATAAAATAATGGAACACATTTATGGTTACAGACCTTATTATAAATGAAATGTATTTACAACAATTTACTTACTTTCTACTATCGTCTATTGTAGATCATCCACTTTTGAAATGGCTAAAAATCCTATTGCATCTATACTTGACGCAGGCACACTCACTAGTCCAAATTTTATCGATTAGCTAAGAAACCTCAAGATTATGTTGCAATCTAAAAAGAAAGCATACGCACTTGAGACTCCTCCTCTGGCAGGGCCATCGGAGAATACAAATGAAGAGGAGCTTGTAGTGTATCAACAAGAAGTTAATGATGATCTGCAAGGCCAGTGCTATATGATGGCATCAATGCCAAATGAGTTGCAGAGGCAACACGAGGTTTATGCACATACATTTAATATCTTTGTTCACTTACAAGAGTTGTATGTTGAATATACTAGGCAGGCGAGATACCATATCTCGAAAGAGCTTTTTAGGACCCGTATGATGGAGGGCTCTTCATTTCATGATCATGGGCTGAAAATGATAGGCCTGATAAAAAGGCTCGAGACCCTTGGAGTCATTATAGACAACGAACTCTATGTGGATCTCATTCTGTAGTCTCTGCCACCATTGTTTGAGTCCTTTGTTGCGAACTTCAACATACATAAGATGGAGATTAGCATCACTGAGTTGGTCAACATGTTGAAGATGGCTGAATCCACCATGAAAAGAAGAAGCCGGTCTAGATCCTCGTCCAATTCAAAACCTGCAAAGCTCAAGTAGAAGGGAGAAAAGGGGAATGATTCCTCTAAATCCAAAAGATTCAAGGCCAATGGTAAAGTTTCAAAGGTCTCTAATAAGTGTAAAGACAAATGCCACCATTGCGGTAAAGATGGGTATTGGAAGATGAACTGCAAGGAGTTTCTTACAAGCCTGAAGTTTCAGGTATTTACTTTGTTGAAGTTAACTTATTAGTTAATGATGCTTCTTGGTATTGGATACCGGCTGTGGCTCACATCTATACAATGATTTATAGGTGATATCAGAAAGCAGAAAGTTAAGTAGAGGAGACACAGTCCTATGCATTGGGAATGGAGCAAGAGTTGTTGCATTAGTCGTAGAAACTGTGTACTTAGCTTTGGATAATGGTTTTAAGTTCATTTTAAACAATTGTTTTTATGTACTAAAATTGATTAAGAATATTATCTCTATTCCAGTTTTGGATAAAGAAGGTTTTAGTTTTTAATAAAAGATGAAAGCTGTTCCATTTTTAGAAATTCTTCTTTGATCTTTTCTGGTGTATTAACAAATGGTATATACACACTTACTCCCCAAAAACCATAAACAATAAAGTAAAAGAAAATTAGATAACAAAAATTACCTTACACTTTGGCAAACTAGACTAGGTCATATTTTTGAAAAAAGGATTAACAAGTTGACATAATTGCTTGACCGTAGAGGAGAGCAAGGACTGCCAACATGTAAATCATTTCTTAGAGGAAAAATGACTAAGTCTTCATTTGTTGGATAATTAGAACGTGCAAAGAATGTGTTAGATTTGATCCACATAGATGTTTGTGGGCTACTAAGTGTTAGTGTCCGAGGGAATTTTCACTACTTCATAACCTTTATCGATGACTTCTCTAGTTATGGTTATGTGTACCTTTTGAGGTATAAGTCTAAAGCCTTTAAAAGGTTCAAGGAGTTTAGACATGAAATAGAGAAACAAACTGGACTATCAAGGAAGTGAGTACTTGAGTGCCAAGTTTTTGAGTTATCTAAAAGAAAATAGGATTCTCTCATAGTGAACTCCACCTGCTACTCCCCAGCTCAATGGAGTTGCTGAGCACAGGAATCGAACTCTATTAAACATGGTTCGATCTATGATGAGCTTTACTATATTATATTTTTTATTCTAGGGTAATGCCCTAGAAACGGCGGCATATCTTTTAAGTAGAGTGCCATCAAAATTCGTGCCCAAAACACCATATGAGATGGGTGTGGCAAGTCACCTTTCTATAAATACCTTAGGGTATGGGGGTGTGCTACATACGCGAAGCAGAAAGTGGGAGATAAGTTGGATATGAGATCAAATTTATACAAGTTCATGAGGTATCCAAGTGAGTCTATTAGATACTATTTCTACAAACCTCAGAACAAAAGGTGTTTGTTTCAAGGAACACCACTTTCTTAGATGAGGAGTTTCTATTAGATAGAAATGGGCAAGTCGTGGAACATGAAGAAGTTTAAGAACCACAAAACACTACTGATACCGCAATGGAAGTCCTGTATGCTGAGGTTGGACTTTTTGATACACAACCTCCTAGGAGATCTAAAAGGTTCTCAAAGCTACTTAAGAGGTATAGCTTTCTGTTAGAGAACAACGAGAAGAGTCTCTTCTTGGATAGTCATCTGAGGACCTATGGAGAAGTGATGTCGGACATTAATTTAGGAAAATAGGGTGAAGTAATGCAGTCTGAGATGAACTCCATGTACTCCAACAAGGTATAGACCTTGGTTGACCCCCCATAAAGAATTGTTCCTATTTGCTGCAAATGGGTCTATAAGCGGAAGCTTGGAATAAATAGAGAGATAGTAACCTATAAAGCTCCATTGGTTTCAAAAGGTTATACTTAGAAGTAATAAATTGACTATGAGGAAATTTTTTCGTCAGATATGATGGTTAAATCTATTCAGATTCTACTTGCTATATCTACAAATTATGACTATGAAATATGGCAAATGGATGTAAAAACCGCCTTTCTAAATGGAAATATTAAGGAAAAGATCTACATGATGCAGCCTGAGGGCTTCATATCTAGTGGGAGTGAGCAAAAGATTTGCAAACTCTAGAGATCCATTTATGGACTCAAACAAGCTTCCCAAAGCTAGAACATTCGGTTTGATGAGATAATCAAAATGTTTTATTTTCATAAGAACCCAAATGAACCTTGTGTGTACAAGAAGGTTAGTGAGAGAGCAGTGACATTTGTTGTGTTATATGTTGATGACATCCTATTCATTAAGAATGATATAGGGATGCTGTAATCAACTAAAACTTGGTTATCTAACCAATTTTTCATGAAGGATTTGGGAGACACATCTTTCATCCTTGGTATAAAGATCTATAAGGATAAATCTAGTAGGATGATTGGATTATCCCAATCCATGTACATAGATAAGATGTTAAAGAGGTTTAGCATAGAGAAGTCCAAGAGGGAATTCCTGCCGATGAGTCATGTATTTTTCTCTCGAAGTCTATGTTACCTAAGACTCCCGAGGAAAGAGAAAGGATAACTTGCATACCTTATGCATCTGTTATTGGAAGCATAATATATGGTATGCTATGTATGAGGCCTGATGTCATACATGCTCTGAGTGTCACGAGCAGATATCAGTCCAATCCAGGCGAAGAGCACTGGAAGGCCGTGAAGATGATTCTTAAGTACTTGAGAAGGACTAAGGATATTTTCTTAGTATACGACAATGAGGATTGAAGCTAGAAGGTTATATCGATTCTAGTTTCCAGTCGGATATACATGACTCGAAGTCGATGTCTGGATTCATATTCACCTTGAATGGTGGTGCGGCTAGCTGAAAGAGTTCCAAGAAAGAGACTACCGTAGACTCCACCACTGACACTGAGTATATTGTTGTATGTGATGTAGTAAATGAGGTAGTTTAGATAAGGAACTTTATCCAAGAGTTGGGTGTAGTTCTATCCATTATTGATCTAGTATTGATATACTGTGATAACAATGGGGCTATTGCCCAAGCGAAGGAGCCAAGATCTCATCAACATTCCAAGCATATAATGAGATGATACCACCTAATTAGAGAGATCATTGGTAGGGGCGATGTCATAGTGGATAGAGTCATCTCGATAGAAAATATAGCAGACCCACTGACTAAGCCTTTAGCATAAAAAGTATTTGAAGGACATCTTGAAAAGATGTGTCTGAAATACATAGGCAATTACTGCTAGGACAAATGGGAAATTATTAGAGTAGTGTCTGACACGACAATTAGATTGGCCGTTATTTACTTATGTAATAGATTTTCTCATTTGTAATATATTTATTAAAGAAATTTTCTTTATCTTATGGCTCGTATTTATTACACATTAAATAAAGTCCCTAGATCAATTATAGCTATGGGGAATGGTTGCTCATATGATGGAGATCGTGGAACATGCCTCTATGAATTATGTTTTGAGTCGAGGGCTTTTTGAGAAAGGATATTGAATAACCTAATAAGACTCGTGCATACAATTCATGCTCGTAAGATGAGGATGTCTCATTCCATTAAACATCAGCATAGAGATGTAAGTACATGTATGCGGGTACTTGTTAGAGAACAAGTACACTGAACTGACCTGCTTGAAATTCTTAGTTGGAAATCCCAAATGTCGAATTAAAAATTTCTATGTTACAATAGTGTACAACTAGTCATTTAACTTATACGTATAATGCCTTACTTAGATGTATCCTCTGATTGCCTAACAATCATAAAGGGGTTATGTTGGGTATTGTATTTATGCGTATGAAGGTTAATGAGTAGCCAACAAAGCATCCGCCACTTGTCGGGTAGAAAAGTGAATTGCTTATGTTTTTATAGTTCATGACTCAGAAGACCTTGGTCAAGGTAGAGTGAATATCATAAAAGGGTTTCTGTTCATTAAGAGTCATTGCAACTTGAAATGAAATCAAAGATATTGATTCGATTAGATTTTGACTTTTATCCACACCCTAAACTCAATCGGGAGATTAGTTGATAGAAGGACCTTACGTGCATGGTACTCATAATTGAAATAGGATCACTTGCTATTTCACCTAAGAGTAGTTTGTTGTGATTACTCGCTAGGTGTTTTCATGGATAGTGAGGTTATAGGAATTAAGGAGTTAATCCTATTGGATTAATTAATCAAAATAAATATTATTTATAAGTTGCAAATGTTGCAAGCCCACTAGTAATTTAGAAATAAACCAACATGATAACACACAATTTGAAATGGAACATCTCTAGTTTATAAATCATCGAAGGGGTTGGATATAATTAATTAATTAGTTTAATTAATTAAAGGATTAAATTAATTTAAAGAGTTGAATTAATTAAATAGTAGGACTATTTAATTGGACCTAATGAGAATAGAAATCCAATTGGAGTGAATAAATTAATTGATCAACTTAGATTTGGACTAATTTAATTAATTGGATTAATTAATTAGACTTGGAGAAGTCCAAGCCCAATTTTAATTAGGCTTGTTTGAGGCCCACTTGAAATAAGAGAAATTAAATAAGTGAATAAGATTTACTTATTTAAATAATATATGATATTATACATATAAATTTATGGGATAAATTCATAGCTTAGAAGATAAGATAAAAGGAGCAAATGTTGCCCTAATTTTGCAAGCAAAATTCAGCAAGAATGAAAAAAAAGGAAAGATTTTATTTTGTGAATGTGTTTTTAGTTTGTTAAGGAAAATGAGACTTTTCATACAAACTAATTACCATGTGAGGATGAAATTAGGGTTGCCCTAATTTTTGTAGCCTCCTCATATATATGATATATTGAAGATAAAATTTATCAATCCAACACTATTGTAATTTTTGGCCATAGCAATAATTAGAAGAAAAAATATTTTCTTCATTTTGTCTTCCTTTTCCTTTCTCTTGTATTACTTAAGTGCATATTTTAATTGTTCTTCTTTTACAAGTTAAATTAAGAATAATTGAATAAATTTTAATATTTAATTCACAAGTTACATTGAAAGGTTATAAGTTCACTCCACACTAGGCTAGAAAAGAAAATAGTAGAAACTAGCAATTTTATTATTTTTGGTGTTCTTGTCCAAGGTGTGGACTTTCTTTAGAGGGAGGATGCGTGGACTCCTTTAAGGCGTATTTGCAACTATCCAGTAATTGATTGCCCCATTCCTTACATTATTAATGAAGGAGTCAAGAAGGTTTCAATATTCGCACTATTTAATTATACTATTTAAGTAAATACTATTTATATATTGCCGATCGTTAAATCGCTTTTGGTTACTCAAGGTAGTGTATTAATTGTTAATGCATGTTTTTATTAAATTTTTTTAATTTTCGTTGCACTTGCCTCATGGTCATAGCGAACTTAACAGATTGCTATACTTTCATGCAAACATGTGACCAATGTCAAAGGGTTGGAATAATTAATAGAGACCATGAGCTTTCTTTGACTAATGTGATGGAAATTGAACTCTTTGATGTTTGGGGGATTGACTTCATAGGACCATTTCCTCCATCAAATGGTCGATCATACATTTTGCTCACTGTGGATTATTTCTTCAAGTGGATAAACGCTATTGTCATACCTACTAATGATTCCAAGATAGTGCTTAAATTCTTGCACAAACATATTTTCACTCATTTTGGCACACTTAGAGCAATTGTAAGTGATGAAGGTTCCCATTTTTGCAATAAAATATTTAATAACCTTTTGGGTAAGTATGGTGTAAGACACAAGATAGCTCTTAGATATCATTCTCAATCAAATAGACAAGCCAAAATCTCAAATCGGGAAGTGAAGCAAATCATTGAGAAAATGGTAAGCATTAATCGAAAGGATTTGACACATAAGTTTGATGATGTATTGTGGGCATACCGCACAACATATAAAACTCCTATATGTATGTCTTCTTATCGATTAGTTTATGAAAAAGCTTGTCACCTTCCCGTTGAGCTAGAACATAGAGCATATTGGGTTGTGTAATAATTAAATTTTGATATAAAGGCAATAAGAGAAAAAAATTATTGCAATTCAATGAAAGAGAGGAATTTAGGATTGATTCCTGTGAAAATACTAAAATCTATAAAGAAAAAAACAAAATAAAGGCATGATAAAATAATCTTAAGAAGGGAATTTCAACCGAACAACTTGTGTTGCTTTTCAATTTTAGATTAAAACTTTTTCCAAAAAACTTGAAATTTAGATGGTTCGATCCCTTTATTGTCAACAAGACATTTCCATTTGGGGCAGTTAAGCTCAAAGGTAAGGATGTCACATTATTTCATGTCAATTTATAGAGGTTGAAATATTATTATGACAATGAAATTTGGAAGATGTCTAATCTTCCACTTAGAGAAGCAACCTAAGGTTTTCGATTCTGGTCTAGCTAAAGACTTTAAATAAAGCGCTTTTTGGAAGGCAATCCAAGCTTTCTTTTTATTTTTATTTTTTGTGAGTATTGTTATTCTTGTTTTGTTTCATATCATGATGATTGTTCCTTGATATTTTACACATTTTTGCAGGTTAAAGGCTAAACACCACCCATTTTTAGGAAAGCCCCCTTATTTTACAATTCCTTCAATCATTGAGTACAAAAATGCTTCAGGCTATTAGAGCAGCAAAATATTTGACAATCAAGCCATGACGGATAACATCAATAATGCTAATGTCAATGCCAATCTTCCATTACAATAACCACAACCACAACGACCAATTCGGGACTATTTTCAACCAACCATGAATCAAAACTACTCTAGAATAGTTTGCCAATCAATCAATGCTAAAAATTTTGAACTTAAATCGGCTTTCATTAGCATGGTGCAACAAAATCAAATTGAAGGAAGTGCGTTGGAGGATCCTAACACACACTTAGCCATATTTTTGGAGATTTGTGAAACTATGAAAATGAATGGAGTGCTCGATGATGCCATTAGACTTTGTTTATTTTCATTCTCACTATAAGACAAAGCTAGGCTATGGTTATAATCTTTTGCACCAAGTAGCATATCGAGTTAGAATGACTTGACGCAAAAAACATTTGCTAACTACTTTCTACCAAGAGCTCAATGCCACCAACAAGATTTTGAGCCATTATATGAAGTTTGGGAGAGGTTTAAGGATTTTCTAAGAAGGTGTCCTCAACATGGTTACAAGGATTGGCAACAGGTATAATACTTCTACAATGGTTTGAATGGTAAACTTGAACCATAATAGATACTGCCGTAGGTGGGACTTTAATGTCTAAGACCGTAGATGAAGCCCATATTTTTCTTGAGGGATGGCTACTAATAGCTATCAAAGGCCTTCTGAGAGATCTTCCATTAAAAAGATTGTCGGAGTTTTGAGGTAGATTCATTTACACAATTAGCTGCACAAGTTTCTGCTCTTTCTAACCAATTTGCCTCTTGGACTTCTAATCGAGCTTCTCAAGGAATAGATTCCATGACATCTACTAGCACTTCATTTATGGAAACAAAAGGAAATAAGCAGGTAAACTTTGTCAATAACGTAATTCCAATTTTAGGAAAAATCAATTACCTACTCACTACCATCTAGGGCTTTGAAATCATGAAAATTTTTCCTATACCAATAATCAAAATGTGATTGAACCCCCACTGGGTTACAACAATTCACTAAATCCCAACCTTCAAGTAGGTGAGAAAAAGGCATTATTGGAGAATTTGCTAAGCACTTTCATTGGCGAGACAAGAGCCTGATTGAATAAGGATTAAGCGAAGATAGACAACATTGAGACTCAATTGGGGCAGCTAGTTTCAAGTGTAGGAGCTCAAATGAAAGTAATAGAAATTCGAATTGGATAGCTTGCTACTGAAATTAATGCTCAAAAACATAAAGAAAACTTTCAAGTGACATAGAAATCAATCCAAGAGAGCATTGCAAAGCTATTCAACTTTGAAATGGAATCGAAATCAAGGGGCCGGAAATGAAAAGTTCAAAAGTTGATGAGCCAATGGCAAGTACTTCAAGTTAAAGTCCTATGGAGGAACAACCAAATGAAGAAGAAATGCAACAACAAACATGGGCTGAGAAGCTAAAATCTACTCCTAACTTTGAAACTTCTTCTAAATTTAATATTCTCATTCCTTTTCCACAAAGATTTCAAAAGAAAAAGATTGATTCATAATTTGAATCTTTTTTTTTAAATCTTCAAGAAAATTCATATAAACATTCCTTTGGCAGATTCTTTGGAGCACATACCCAATTATGCCAAGTTCATGAAAGACGCGACGTCAAGAAAAAGATAATTACTGAAATTTGAAACTATTAATTTTATAGAGGAGTGTAGTGCCATTTTACAAAAAAAGCTTTCTCAAAAATTGAAAGATCCAAGGAGTTTTACTATTTCTTGTAGCATAGGAGGATATTTCTTTAATAAAGCATTATGCGATATTGGAGCAAGTATTAACTTGATGTCACTTTCTATTTTCAAGAAATTAGGAAAGTCAGGCTATCTACTATCACCTTTCAATTAGCGGATAGGCATATCCAAGAAGAGTTGTTGAAGATGTAATGGTAAAAGTGGATAAATTCACATTTCCTGCAGATTTTGGGGTGTTAGATATGGAGGAAGACCAAAAAATTCCTTTAATTCTTGGTCGACCATTCCTTGCTATGGGGCGTACTTTGATTGATGTGCAACACGGTGAATTAACTCTAAGAGTTAATGGGGATGAAGTGATGTTTAAAATTTATCATGAGAAACCTTAAACTTGTAATAGGATTGAAATATTAGAAACTTCCTTGCATGATCATTTTCTTAAACAAATTCCTATCGAACCTTCAGAGCGATGTATTTGATAAGTTGGTTTTATACCAACAATTCATATACCTTTTTTTAACATTTGGTTTGTTTTCAAGTGTTATAATTATGTTTTATGCATTTAGTTTAAAATATTGTAGGTAATAACAAAAGAAAAAGAAAATGGAAAGAAATAAAAAAACATGATTTAAATGTTGAAGAATCTAAATTGTGGTGTTACTGATGACAATTTTTGTATTTCAATCATAACTCTTTACTCAAATATCATTTTGAATTGATTCCTAAACCATTGGAAAGCCAAGCAATAGATCTATAACTTCTATGTTTACCAATTTGATCAATCTTAATAAGAAAAATCAAGTTCAAAAGTCAGCACTGGAGTGAAATTTTCTAGTATGACACATCTTGGTACAATTAATTAGAAGACATCAAAAGCCAATTCATCCTAAATAGAGGTCAAAAACCAGTTGCAATGGGCTAAACAGTGTCAATGTGCTGAAGTGAAGGACGAAAAGACAACAACAATGGTGCCTAGGCGCCATCCAAGGCTGCCAAGATAGTTTACATAGCAAAAAAGATACTGATGCATTTTTTTGTGACAAGTGGCAATGGATCATGAATTTTGGCATTTTTTTGAGATTTATACATTAGATACACCTATACATCATTACCCATGTAATACTCTAGTGGGATACACTAAATTGGTGGAGAGAAAAAAGAGAAAAAGCTAAGAAAATAGGAAGGATTTTAGGTTTCTTTTGAAGAAAAGCTAAGAAAAGTGGAAGGATTTCAGGGTTATTTTGGAAGCTTCTTGAAAGAATAATCATTTCTAAGAAGTTTAAAAAGGATGATTAGCATCAACCAAAGGATGGGAGGTTCTTGGAGACAAAAACTATTCATTTTTCTGGAACAAAAACAGGGCTTTTTTAGGAGACAAGAAGCCATTCTTGGAGACAAAATGAGCTACAACCTTTCTTCCCACTTCACAAATTGGTGAATAATTTTCATGTTCTTTCTTCTGTATTTTTTAAAGTTGTATTCATCTATTATGAACTAAACTTTTCTTTCTAGAGGATGATGTAACCTAATTTGCTCATATGTTTTGAGTTCCAAACAATATTAGTTCAAGTTATTCATCTTTTTTGTTTTATCTTATTTAGTATTGCATCTTGATTATTTGGCCATTAATTGAGATTGTGTAGATGTGTGAGATTTAATACTCGAGAGAGAAAAGATTATATATGATCATAAGGATAACATAACCTAGGAATCATAGAGTTGAGAAACTTATGAAACCTTTGAAATTTTAAAGAAGAATTCATTAGAGTTTTATTCTTGATTTTTTATACAGATATTGAAATTTATGTTAGAACTCATAGTCAATTCGGCACTTAAGAGACGGAATTGATGAGCTTATAAATTCTTAACTTACATGTGTTATTGACTTGAATTGATATATTTTGGAAGGAAGAATATAAATGATAATTAGGTGAGTCATTCCTCTAGAATTTCTTGGTCATAAGATATTTGTTGTATTGCTTCTAAGAACTACATTCTTGACTTTGCATTATTTTTGTCTCACTATACTTTGTTTACCAATCATCATTTGATTTTCTAGATAAAACTGATACTATTTGAACTATCGTATTTGATGCAATTTTTTTGTTACAATCCTTATGGATATGATATTCAACTCACCGTTGCATTAAAACTTAACACTGTGCACTTATGATTTGTAAAATATTTTATGAACACTCTCACAAGCTATATTTTCTCAATCACTTGTTGAACCATCTCAGGCCCTAATATCCTGCTCTCACCAACATCATCCCAATGGATTGGAGAATGACACCTTCTTCTATATAGTGCTTCAAATGGGGACATTTGAATACTAGCTTGATAACTATTATTATATGAAAATTCCACTATTAGCAAATATTGTTCCCATGATCCCTTTAATTCAAGAATGTAAGCTCTTAATATATCTTCAAGGATTTGTATAGTTCTCTCAGATTGTCCATCCATTTGTGGGTAGAAGGCTACGCTAAAATGTAAGTTAATTCCTAGTGCTTTATGCAAACTTTGCCAAAAATAGGAGACAAAATGGGGATCTCTATCAGAGACAATAGTACACAGTACTCTGTGGAACTTTATAATTTTCTTTTTATACAACTCTGCTAAAATCTCTAAAGGCGTACATTCCTTAACAGGCACGAAATGAGCAACCTTCATCAATCAATCCATAATCACCCAAATAGCTGTATTAGCTTTATGAGTTCAAGGAAGCCTGGTGGCAAAGTCCGTGGTGATATATCCCACTCCCACTCAAGAATTCGAATAGGTTGCAATTTTTCTACTTTTTCTTTATGCTCGGCCTTAACTCGTTGACATATCAAACATTTGGAGATATACTCACCTATTTCCCTATTCATATTATTCCACCAAAATATATTTTTCATGTCTTTGTACATCTTAGTACCTCCAGAATGTATAGTATAACCACTGGTATGAGCCTCTCGAAGAATCTCCTCTTTCAACCTATATTATTCAGTACACATATCTAATTTTGAAATCTCAAATAGCCCTCTGTGTGAATCCTAAATTCTGAATTAAGTCTTTCTCAAGATCCATTTGAATTTTCTGCAACTGGGGATCATTTGCCAGTTTAGCCCGTATTTTCCCAATCAAGGTAGGTTGGAGTCTCAAGTTAGCCAATTGTGTTAAAGCTCCTTACATCCTTACATTAATTTGTAATTTATTGAATTCCTCTAATATGTATCTTTGGGAGGTCATAAGAGTTGCTAAATTCCCTGTAGTCTATCTACTCAATGCATCTGTCACTGTATTAGCATTCCCCGGGTGGTAATTAATGTTGAAGTCATAGTCATTAAGCAAGTCTACCACTGTCTTTGTCTCATATTCAACTCTTTATATGTGAAAATTTACTTCAAACTCTTATGATTAATGAAATTCTCACATTATTCTCCATAAAGATAAGCTTTAAAGCAAAAACTACTGCTGTTAACTCCAATTCATGTGTAGGGTAATTTTGCTCATGAGGTTTGTGGTGTCTAGAGGCATAAGCCACGATTTTGTCTTTATGCATCAAAATGCACCCTAATCTCTTCTTTGAGGCATCATAATATATAGTATAACCCTCAGCACATGATGGAAGTGTAAGTACTAGGGTAGATATTAACCTCTGCTTTAATTCTTGAAAACTCTGCCCACATTCTTCTGTCCATTAAAACTTACTCCATTTTTTAGTTAAACATGTTAATGGTATAGCAATGCGAGAAAATCCTTTAACAAAGCGTATGTAATAGCCAACCATTCCTTGAAATCTAGGAACCCCCATAATCGTTATTGGCCTGTTACATTCTACTACCGCTTCAATCTTGTGAGGATCCATGGAGACACCCTACTCATTAATCACATGACCAAGGAAAGTTACATTATCTAACCAAAACTCACACTTCTTCAACTTTGCATACAACTTATTTTCTCTCAAAATTTGCAAAACCAACTTTAGATGTTTCTTATGTTCCTCTTGGCTTTTTGAGTAGATGAGGATGTCATTAATGAAAATCACAACAAACTTATCCAAATAGGGTTTAAATACCCTATTCATCAGATCTGTAAATGTTGTTGGTGCATTAGTGAGTCCAAAAGACAGCACCATGAACTCATAATGCCCATATCTCATTCTAAAAGCTGTCTTTGGTACATCCTCCAACTTAATCTTTAACTGATGGTATCCAGTTCGAAGATCAATCTTTGAGAAAAGCTTTGATCGATGCATCTAATTGAATAAGTCATCAATTTGAGGTAGGGGGTATTTGTTCCATACAATCACCTTATTCAACTCCCGATAGTCAATATATAGTCTCAATCTACCATCGTTTTTCTTAAAAAATAAGATTGGTGCTCCCCAAGGTGACACATTGGGTCAGATAAATCCCATGTTTAGGAGCTCTTGTAGTTGTTCCTTTAACTCTTTCAAATCAGCTAGAGTCATTCTATACGGTGCCCTAGAAGTAGGACTATTACCTTGTACTACATCAATGGAGAATTTGATCTCTCTGTCAAAAAGTAAACGAGGTAGCTCTTCTAAAAATACAGTTAGGAACTCACAAGAAAAAAAATATCCTCGAACTTAAGTTCAATCTCTCGGGTATCAAGAATTGTAGTGAGTATCTTGTACAACCTTTTCTCCACAATCTTTTAGCTTGTAGAGCAAAAATCAATTTTGGAGGGAACTTACACATACCACCTATAAAGTGGATCTTTGGTAGGCTAGGGGGATGAAAGTCTACTCTCTTCAACCGATAATCGATAGAAGCATAATAAGTAGTCAACCAATCCATCCCATGAATGACATCAAAGTCCATCATGTGTAATAGAGCCAAGTCTCTTGGCATCTCATAGTTTCCTCTCTTAACACCACAAGATTTGCATATATATTCTGCAACAAATGTGCTTCCAATAGGGGTGTTAATAGATAGTGTCACATCCAAAGGTTCACAAAATAAATTATATTTCTGAGCATAAGAAACGAAAATAAAAGAATACATAGCTCCAGAATCAAACAAAACATAAGCATATCTAATAAAACTAGAATCATACATGTCACCACCTCATTAGAGTTCTGAGCATCTTGTTTAGTAAAAACATATTTCCTTGCATTTGTAGCCTCTGATTCCCACCTTTATTTGAGGAATTACAACCGTAAAAAAATCTTTAGCCATTTTCTCTTCTCTATTCTGCTTTCTCTTTTGTTCATGTAGATAACATGGCAGGATCTCAAGATGAAACAATAGCCCAATTGCAATAGAAATTTCATATAGAGAAAAGAAAATAGAGAGGTGAGTTGTCTGGAGCTTGAGCCAAAAGAGAAAAACCATCTGGTGTTGTTGCTGGCACATCTCCAGCACCAAAAATTCCTATAGAGCCAGAGGTTGATGCCATACCCTTAGTTATCGAATATCCACCACTTGAAATCACCTCTGAACCTCACAAAGAAACACCGATATCTGAAGAAGAACAAGTCACTAAACCTGTTCAAGGGAGCTCTTCATTTCATACTCTAGCAACATCTCTTGCCAATACTACTGAAGTTGCTAAAACATTAAGAGACTTTCACCAAGGGCAAATGACTGATCCTATTACAGAGGAAGCTCATACTATTCCTGACTCTATTCCTCAACCCACTGCCCATTTATCCATATCCTCTGATTCTGTGGAATTCACAGTGCAGCAAGGTAGCACTGGTGGTGTTCCTGTTCGAAGTCCTATTCAAACACGAGACCAAACAGCACAAATTCCAGAAGAATTCAATCCTCAAGGTAACATTCATGTTACTATTTTTGATAATTCTTCTGAGGAATCTACTCAAGGGGATGATATGGATGTTGAAGGTGACATAATTGAGGTAAGTAAAGCTGTGTCCCACAAATTTTATTCTGATTATGCAAAGAAAATGTTGGAATGTGTTTCTGAGAGGTGAATTAGGTTGAGTGATTTTGAGGATGGTGGGTTAAACTCAATTTTGATTGATAGGCAATTGATTGGTTTTGTCACACACATTAAGCCTTATGTTCCTCAGGTTGTTAAGGAATTTTATTGCAATCTACATTCTGATATTATCAAGACTGATTTTGGTAAATTTGGTCATGTTTATGTTCGAGGTAAGGTTTTTTTCTTTTCAGATCAAATGATCAATGACTATTTGGGTACCTCTCAGGTTGAAGTTACTGAGTTACCGACTGATTTTGATATGATCATTAAAGAGTTGATTGGAGGTAGTTTGAATGCTTGGCCTAGAAATTCTTCTACTTTTCTTGAATTAACTCTTAAATATACTATTTTTCACAAAGCACCAATGACTAATTGGACTCCCACAGCCAATCACACAGTGCTTGTTATAGATCAGGTTATACTACTTTATTGTATTGGGATGGGGCATCCTTATGATCTAGGCAGACACATCATGAGAACTATTGCTAAGCATGCTGAAGTGAAGACTATTACTGGTCATTTACCATTCCCTTCCCTGATTTACAATGTGTTGGTTTCTTAAGGCTTTAAGAAGCTTAAGATCGAACAGATGGAATATCCTAGAGTTGATTACTTTGTGTCTACTAGGCTTGACAAGTTTAAGGGATATTTGGATAACTTACCCACTCATGTTCCATTTTCTGTTGGAACACAGCCTAGAATATCTGTTGCTCCATCCTCTTCTAAGGATCTGTTAGGATATCTGGAGAGACAATTACTGGCAGCAAGGCAACAAATTAGAGAAGGGCAGACTAAGAAGAAATAAGTTCTACATCTTGTTGCCCAACTCAAAGGTTCTACTGCCCAAGCTGTTGCTACTACTGAACCACTTTTCTTGGATAATTTTGGCTCTACTAATCAGGCATTTGGTCCTTCGGCATTTTTGGCCAAAATGGGGAGTTAGTTATTGTTGCCGAGGCTACAGACATAGGGGCTTCTAGTGCAGGGGGAGTTCATGTTGAACCTGGAGTTGCAACTACTGCAGAGCTTGGAGGAGAAGCATTGGATGTTGATACTCAACAGGCTAGTGAAGGACAAGCTGAAACTGATAAGGATGCTTGAATAAAGCTTTGAGATGTTGATTGATGTGATTATGTGGTTAAAATTGATTTGCTATTTTTGAAGTTTTAATATTTTGTGTGATATGTTAGGGGAAGTATTTTCAAAGTAGTTAAACTGTTTGATTGCCCCTGAACATTGTTTTATCTGCCTTAGTATGTTATTCACTGTCATGTTTTGTTCATGTTCTAACACAGGTTTTTGGACTAAATTGCTTATATGATATTTTTTGATGGAACATGCATACTTGAACCTGTTTTCAAACACTAAGGTAAGATTGTTGATTTTGACAAAAATACCAAAGGGGTAGATTGTTAAGTCCGTGTGACTTATGTAATTTAATTGGCATTATTTGATCAAAATGGTAAGTGTAATTTATTAAGTCTTCTAATTAAGGTAGATTAGGTTTTGCATGTTTAATAAGAGTTTTAATGCTAAACTATCTCCTACTTATTTGTTTTCTTGTAGGAATAAAACTCTTTTACATACCATAGTGGATTGATTTATTAAATACAAACTTATAGTATTTATGAAAATAATTTACAAGATGTCTTCTAATAATTCTATGTCCAATTAGAAAGGAATGAGAGTTATTATGGACTTACTTTATGAAGAGGAGAGTTGACTGATTTCCTACCTTCTAAGAAGCCGTGTATCATTATTTAGAGAATGAAATTATTGTAATCTTGAACTGCAAGATTCAGATTTATACATGGTAGTTAATGGTAGAATTATGGAAGAAAAGTCTTTGTAATAGACTAGGAATCTTTTCTTGTATTTGTTTAGGAATCAACTAGAGTGTTTTGTGTATTTAAACACAAACACACATTAGTTTGAGCTATTGATTTTTAGAGAAGAAATCCAGAGACAATAAGCAGTCGATTCCCTCTCCAATGCACATCAAAGATTGTGATTGAAATTGGAAGTTCAAACCAGCATTGGAGATTTAAGTCTATTCCAGACTATATCGGAACAACACATTGAACATCCTAAGGGAGAAGGAGATGAGTTCTTGAGAGAGAACGCTTTACTATTTTGATGAGAGGTCAACGTTGAAGGAAGTTCAACGAGGCAAATTCAAGTTGAGGTGATCTAGCAAATAAGTCCATCGGTGAAGCAATACAAGAATGACGTCAAAACAAAGAGAGAGTCTTTAGTTTTGTGTTATAAATCCAATTATTGTATTGTATTAAACTTTACTGATAGTGGATTGTTTTATCTCTGACAGTAGCCTCGAGAAGTAGGATATTGAGATCCAAACCTTGTTAAAATTGCTATTGTCAATTTTAAATTTCACTGTGCATGTCCTTTTATTTTATAATCTTTGTTCAAACATTAATTGGAATATAACAAATCTAGTAAACTATTTAATCGAATTAATTGAACCAGACAATAAATTCTATCAAAATATATCTAGACATTTTGCATTATAGAAAATATATTAGATTCCCAAGAAATGAAGTGAAAGCATCTGGGAAAAAAATTTAAAATTAAGACATAATAAATACAACCCACCATGAAAGCATTTAAATAGGATGTAGACAAAAAAAATTATAAAAGCAAAATAAGTTTGTTTTCTTTGCAGCCTAGAAGTAAGGAACTCATGAATACCACTCCCTAGAGAAAATGAAAGGAGGCATGCTAGAGTGAAAAAAATAGCTCCATAACGGAAAATATGATCGTCAAGCCCTTTCGAGAGGTGAACCAAAGCAGAGTCTTGACCCTCGCTCCAGCCTTAAAGGCGATTAAGAACATGGTTCGGAAGGCTAGTATTATACAAACAATGTAGCAGTAATAGTCCTTTAAAAAGATATTAGAAGCCTTTAAAGAACCTTAGATGGCTCTATAATGCTTTTCAAGAAGCTCATAAAAGAATGAGATCAACTTAAAACCCATAACACAAGTTATAGGATCGATTAAACCTGCTATTTTATTCTTCAATTGGTTAGAATAGATAGGTCGGGTAGCTCATAGCTATGTAGCTCTAGGATCAGTATCTCCTTACATCATTCCTTTATCAAGTCAGGAATGGTCGGTCAAGGAGCTCAGTAGTCGCAAAAAAATGGTTAACTCTTTATCATTCCTGCCCTACGACTTGTAGGTTAATCACTATTAGTGTAACCTCTAGATAACTCGCATTCTCTAATATATAGTGAGATATTTTCAATCGCTAAAGGCTCACAATCTCAGGAGTCACAAACAAATTGGGAAGTCCACTTCTATTCAGAAGGTAATCCAAGGAGTTGGATTAAAATAATTAAGGGAGATTAATTAATTAGAGCTTAAATTAATTTAAGGGTCAAATTAATTTATTTAATTAAATAAAATAATCATTTAGCTGGACCTAATAAGATTAAGGGCTCATGAAGTATTAATTAATTAATTAAAAATGACATACATTAATTTAAGGAATTGAATTAATTTATTCAATTAAATAATATAATTATTTAGTTGTGTCTAATTTGATTAGGATGTCTAAGTGGAATAATTTAATTAATTAAATTAGGCTTGTTTAATTTATGAGATCAAGTAAATGGACTTAATTGATTAGGGCTAAAGGAGTGCCATTTCCTTCTTCTTTTTTAATTCTCTTATTACATCAAAAAGATTCCATCTTTGTTATGTTAGATTAATTCTTTCTTCACTGTTAAACTACACTCCCAAATTCTAGTGTTAAAATAAAAATTCAAATTTACTATAATAAATTTGAATTCATGAAAATTCCTTAGTTGTGGATGTCGTAGAATGATAATAATTAGGATCCTAGAAGTGAATCAATCTTCAATCAAAGATGCTTGCTTTGAAAAACTTGGAGATTCGTTCATCATAGGATAACAATTTAAATTATTTCAATATCTATTGTATGGGTTCTGGGATGTAACGATTCACAATTGTTATGATTTTAAATTTTTTAATTTTTGTTGCGTTTTGCATCCCATGACCGCGTGAACCCAATAGTGGTATCAGAGCCTGTTTATGTATTTTAAATACCTTCACTATTATATTTTTTTAAATTTATGTGGTAAATTAAATATATATATATATGTGCATTAGATTTTTAAACTATTTACTTTTTTAGGATTAACTATGTTTATCGTTTTAATTGTTGAAACATTTTAAGAAATGAGACCACCTAATGTCAGAAGTTAGGGGTGGGCTGTCAGTAGTCGGTACCGCGAAAAATAATATCCCACTTTCTCTAGCACCAATTATTCATGTGTTTAAGGCCCATCTCTTCAACATGCCCTTTAAATACTACCCTAGGGTTTGCTTAGCAGTCCACAAAGAATTTAAATGATATTTTATTTAATAATAAAAATACTTGTATCCCTATACTTTTTTGTTGAAAAATAATTTTCAAAATACTAACATAACTTCTTTTAAGAAGAAAAAAATGAATGATATCAAAATTTAAATTTTAAGGTTTTTTTCATGATTATAGTTAAAAAAATAACATGTTAATACCAAATTTTAAATTTTAAGTTCCTTACAGTGGCATAAAGAGTATATTAAATTTTTATACATACAAAATATTTATAGTTTTTATAATTGTAAATAGTTTACAAAATTGAAATGCGTAATTTTTAAAATAATATGAGAGAGTTAATTTTAATTTCAAAATTTCATTATACAATAAAATTATATGTTTAAGAAAAAAAACAAAAGGGGCTACTTCCAAATGCATTATTTTTCATAAGAATTCTTAAATCTTTTAAGTGAACCAAACAGTTAGTGGACACATTTATCTCAAATTTAATTGTGCTTGAGATTTAGTGTACAACTTTATCCAAATTCAATTCAATCATCTAATATAAAAAATAATGTAGTGCACTATTTTTAATACTATTGAATGAGATAGACTGATGCACATAGGATTTGTGTTTCCATCTGAAAAGAATGAGTCAATTTTAGTTTTGATAAAATCATCTCATAGGTCTTCCTTCAATTTCTAATTCATATTCAAGTGCCTCACAAAATAGAGACCTCCAAACAAGAAAGTTGAATATGGGAACAAGCAAAACAAACTTGTCTTTAATATTTCAATTGATTCCAAATACATATACGGAACTTAAAAGAATAAATAGATAATTATATTTCAATTAGATTATTGTATTTAAAAATATAGTAAACAGATAAGACTTTTATGTTTAGAAAATATAAAATCAATAATTCATTAATAATGATAATCTATGTGTTAATATATTTTCTAATATAAATTTTGCATATTAGTAAGAAAATAAAAGAATAAGTGTCATAGTTCATTAACCTCATTACATATACAAAAAATTATCAAATTTGATTAAATTTATCAATAAAATCCCCTATCCAAATCCCAATGTAAAACCATGTCAGATTGGATTTGAATATATTTATATTCAAATATTTTTATTTGAATTTGATTCGATTAGTAGTTAGTCGCTAAAATTAAATTTTAATCGGATTGAATTCAAGATAGCTTATGACAGATCAATAGCCCTAATTTTGCATTCGTGTCGTGACTTTTTTACAAGTGTATCATTGTGGGATCGTAATCCCATTAAGAATTTGAGTTTAAAACTGAATTTGATTAGAAATATCTTGTTTGAATATGAAATATTTATTTCAACCTTATTGAGTTTGACTCAATCCGTATCACATAAATTTAAATAATCTTATACATTACCTTTTAAAAATGAATTATTATTGTTTTTGTGATTTGATTTTCTATCACGTGTGTGTGTTTTTCTTTTTTTGGTGCAACCTACCTTATATTGCTTCTTTCTTACCAATGAATTATTTATGATGAAATTCATGAATAATGAATTGTAATAATTTTATTTCTTTCTATTTCAAGATTACAATTAAATATATGTATATGCATTGCATATTCAAATTTCTAAACTTGTACAATATTTGGATCTAATTAATATTGTAAGAATCCTTGGACAATTCAAATTATAAGCATAATTTTTATTTCTTACTTCTATAACAAACACCATTATGAGGAAAGAATTATCATCGGCGTCATTTGATGATGTTTCATCTTGATAGTATCAACAAATACTTATGAAATTTGAAAAAAAAAATCATGATTGAATTAAAAAACCTAATTACTCTTGCTCCCGAATAACTGTCATTCAACATGTAATTTTGTATCTCAATCCAAGCACTTTGTAATTTTCTTGCTTTTTTTAGCATCTTTTGTTCATACTTAGAAGTGTGTGTATTATACTGAAAAAAGTTCCTAATTATATACATATTATATTGAAATGGGCTTTTTCAATAGACTATTTTATTTTAAATATTAATTAGCAACAAACAGTAGATTTGGGGTTGTTTAGCTATATATGTGAAGATGCACAAGCGAGAGGTAACTAATAACAAAGTCGTAACTAGGGTTTATGACTTAGCAATAGTCGCCCACCTTAGTTGTGACTATTGCTTTAATTCTTTTAGTATCAATACTGACTACACGAAAAATTTTAAAAAGCCACCAATAGTCACCCACCCAAGTTGTGAATATTGCATTTATTAAGTGTGTCAGCACTGACTGTAAGAAAAATTAAAAAAACCCAATAGTAGTCGTTGGCCCCAGTTGCGACTATTGCGTTAATTCAGTGAGTGTTAGTGCTCACTGCACGCAAAATTGAAAAAGCTGATTGACTGAGCAATACACACTATTGATGTTTGCGACTATTACATTAAATTCGGACGATTGAGTAGGTTTAGGTTTTTGCTATATAAACTATTATCACCCCTCTTAAGCTCCACGTCTCTTCACTTTCTTTTTTACAACACACCCTCACCCCTCTCTTCTCTCTTTCTGTAATTCACCTCTTCTCCACTTTCCACTTTCTCTCTTTTTCTACAGCACACCCTTTCCCTCTCCCTCTCTTTTTGGTAATTCCCCTCTTCTCTATTCTTTACAACACACCCTCACTCTCTCTTCTCGCTTTTTTCAATCACTTTCTTCTCTCTTTCTTTACATCACACCCTCACCTTTCTTGCACAATCCACCCATCTCTTCTTCTAATCAATTAAAATTTTCCTTTTTGAATACAAAGGTAAAATTATTGCTTACTTTTTGTTTTTCTTTTTAGTACACTTAGAAATTCAATATTGCTTTCTCATTATGTTGTTGATATATTGATTTGCTTTATAAGTTGTTGATTTTGAGGGCGAGGATATTTTAGTAGCATTATCAATTGTTTTTTTTTTGTAAGTTTCTTGCTTTCATTTTGTGAATTGTTCATCTTGATGCCTCAAATTAAATTTCTAGTTTGCTGATTTTCTTGAGGGATGAATTCAACTATTTCTTTATTTGCAAAACTTTGAGATTTAATATATTATGCTTGATTCATAAATCTTTCTCTCTATCTCATTATATATATGTCATAGATTGAGTGACCTGCCCATTTATAATCTATAGATTTATGTGCATTTACATTTGGTTTCTTTTTGCATATATAATTTTTTGCATTTCCAAATTCTGTAAGTATACACCCACCCACTTGTGATTGTTCATTATGATTTTCCCCTTATTAGATGAGTGTGAGAAGGAAAGTACAGTAGCTATTTGAATTTGATGGTAGTGTTTTCACAATTCTGACCAGGGCATGCATTGATTTTATTTTCTTTTTGAATTATTTTTTATCATTTGGTAAGTAATAAACTTGCATTTGATAAATTGCCCTTTTTGTATTAAGTTTTAAATACTGGCATTCTTAGTCTTAACTCACTTACAACCATCAATGCATTGGAGATTTTTCCAACATCGCTCTCGTTCTCATCCATAAGTGCATTTTCTTTTTTGATCTTAATTCCACATATTCTTTTGGTAAGTAATGTGAAAAGGCTAAATTGTGAATTTATCATATCTAAATTTTGAATTTTGTTCCCACATACGTACATCTCATTTTGGGGGTCTATTTGTATTCTTCATTATTTTCTCTCTAATAATGCTTAAAGAGAAAATGAATATACATTTAGATGTTTGCTGCAATGAAAACAAACAAATTTTGCTTTTATAAGTTTTTCTATTTACATCCTATTTAAGTGGTTTGAGGGTAGGTTCTAAATAATAATTAAGTATTTTTTTTTTAAAAAATTATGTCTTAATTTCAAATTCTTTTCCCACATGCTTTCACATAATTTCTTGGGGATCTAATATATTTCTTGTAATGTAAAAGAATCTAGATATATTCTGCTTTATCTTTATTTTCTTTTTTTTTATTTCACAAGTTAGATCCTACTTAAATAGTTTTGATTGTTGTTGCACCTCCTCAAAAAGGTTAAGATGCTAAAGGCTAGACAAATTTTAATACACTTCTTCACTGCAGGCAAAATACTTAGGTTGAATTTTCATAGATGAGTGGCAACCTCTATAACCTTTGCTTTGCTTTAATACCCTATTAAAAAATTACCTCATCTAAAAGCTTAACATTTTACTGTGGGGATAATTCTCATCTTTCAAATGACTTAAAGAACAATTCAACTATTAGTTCGGTGGCAACTTAAATGTGATTCTATTACCCATCCCTCTTTTTTTGTTCAGCGAGGCTGCATTTCAACTTTTTTATTTACATATGAGGGTAAAATAAGAGACAATTTAATTTTGGAGTCAACAAAAGTTAATATTTTCTGAGCAAAGAATTTGAGAATTTCAACAATGATGGTTTATGCAGGCTTACTAAATGTATATAGGATTCTAATCGAGGTTTCTCATCAAGAATAAAAAGGATCGTAGTAAAGGATTTCTGAGAAAAATTCCACATATTTACTTAAGAAAAATGGTTTTGTTGTTAGTGGGCCTAATCAAGAACCATAGGAAACTATCTAAAATAGAAGTGCCTCACTTGTTTAAGAATAACTCAAAAGCTGAAGAATACTCCGTGGATGAAAGGGATGGTGGCATAGGTAGATCAGTGGAATCGGAACTATGTCAATTCCATGATAATGGTATGCTGGTTTTAATTTTTATTAAAATGAAGACTTCTAGATTTACCAATGAATGTTCCACTCAGAACAGTAAACATGTAAGGAAGCGCATGAGTCTAAGAGGCGATTGTAGGTTACAAGTAGGGAGCCTAAAGACAGGTTTGACACAATAACGAAAGAAAAAATTATTTACCACTAGTCTTATAACATTTTTATGGTTAATTCATTCAGGGATTGCTTCTCTGAATAAAGTGATCCAATTCCAAAGTTTGAAAGATGATGCTATGCTAAAGAGGGTTTAGTCACTAGATATGAATTGGTATGCATCTGTTATAATGAGATGATTTCTGTCTCTGAGTTTGAGAACAATGCTAGTTTCAAATCAAAATGGTGGGGCAAAAATCTTGTCATAGAATCTAGGAAGCTAATAGCCTTATGCCGCTTGAGGCCTGGTCAGCATAATATAAGGCTAGAAAAGCCCCTTGAAACTATTGTGGTTGATGAAGGGGATGATATTTGTGGGCTCCATGGTCTTGAAGATGAGTTGGTGTTGTGTGATAATTGTCCAACTACATTTCACAAGGCATGCTTGTTTGAACAGGTTCATATTTGCTTTCTTCGCTAATCTCAATCTAATGTCTTTCTTGATGTAGCAACATTCCATTAGAAGAAAAACACTGGATTGAGATCTGGGAAAAAAGTAAATACGAACCTGTTCAAACAAGCATGCCCAATGAAATATAGTTGGGCAATTATCTCACAACACCAACACATCTTCAAGACCCAAACCCTACAAAGAATATCACCCTTATCAACCTGGCTAGTTTCAATGGGGCTTGCTCTAGCCTTGTACTCTATTGATCAGGCCTCAAGCTGGCATAAGGCTAGTAGCTTTCTAGATTCCATGACAAGATTCATGCCCGACCGTTTTGATTTGAAACCAGCATGGCTCTCAAACTCAGAGACATAGAGTATATCATTACAACAAATGCATACTAATCTATATCTAGTGACTAAACCCTTCTTCAACAACATTATCTTTCAGACTCTAGAATTAGATCACTTTATTCAGGAAAACAACCCCAGAATGAATTAACCATGATAAAAATATTCTAGGGCCAGTGGTAGACCAATTTCTTTTCTATGATTGCATTAGACCTATCATTAGGATCCCTACATGTAACCTAGAACTGCCTCTTGGACTCATGTGTTTCCTTATGCGTTTATTATTCTAAATGGAACATTCATTGGAAAATTTGTAAGTCTTCTTTTTCCATAAAACTAAAACCAACAGATCATTATTGTATAATTGGCATAGTTTCAATTCCACTAATCCACTTATGCCACCACCCCTTTCATCTATAGAGTATTTTTAAGCTCTTAAGTTATTCGTAAACAAGTTAGGCACTTTTATTTTTTCCTAGATTCTTGATTTGGCCCACTAACAGCAAAATCACCTTTTTCTTTAGTAAATATGTAGATTTTTTCCCAGAAATCCTTTACTACTATCCCTTTTATTTCCCACAAAAACCTCAATCGGAATTCTATATTTATTTAATAATCCTACGTAAACCATCATTGTTGAAATCCTCAAATTCTTTACTTGAAAAAATTTAACTTTTGCTAACTCCAAAATTAAAATATTTCCCATTTTACCTCCTTATATGTAAATAGAAGAGTAGAAATGTAGCCTCGCTGAACAAAATAAGAGGGACGGGTAAAAGGTTCACCTTTGAATAACCACTAAACTAAGAGTTCAACTATTGTTTAAGTCATTAAGAAGATGAAAATTATCCCCACTGTAAATCTTATGCTTTTGGTTGAGGTAATTATTTAACAAGGTATTAGAGCAAAGCAAAGGTTGAAGAAGTTGCACTCTACTATGAAAATCCCACCTAACTATTCTGCCTGCAGTGAAGAAGTGTATTAAAATTTGTCTGGTCTTAGCATCTTAACCTTATCGATGAGGTGCAACAACCATCAAAACCATTTAAATAGGATATAACTTATGAAATTAAAAAAGAAATGAAAAGAAAAGAAAATGAAGATAGAAGCAGAATATATCTAAAAATTTTGCATTACAGAAAATATATTAGATCCCCAACAAATGAAGTGAAAGCATGTGGGAAAAGAAATTGAAATTAAGTAATAATAATTTTTTTAAAAAAATCCATAATTATTATTTACAACCCACCCTCAAAGCATATAAACAGGATGTAAATTGAAAAATTTATAAAAGAAAAATATGTTTGTTCTCCTTGCAGCAAACATCTCAAATTTATATTCATTTTCCATTTTTAGAATTATAATTGAGAAAATACAATGAAGAATACAAATAGACCCCCAAGAAATGATGTGAACATATGTGGGAACAAGATTCAAAATTAAGACATTATAAATTCAAAATTTAGCCTTTTAACTTTACTTGACAAATGGATCCAGTAGAATTAAGATCAGGAAAGAAAATGCACTTATGGATGAGAATGGGCAACAATGTTGGAGGAAGCTCCCATGTATTGATGGTTGTAGGAAGTGAGTTAAGACTAAGAATGCCAAAATTTAAAAATTTACACAAAAAGGGAATTATACCAAATGCAAGTTTATTACTTACCAAATGATAAAAAATAAATCAAAAAGAAAATAAGATCAATGCATGTCCTGGTCAGAATTGTGGAAACACGACCATTGAATTCAAATCTCTACTGTACTTTCTTTCTACACTCCTCAAATAAGGGGAAAACCATAATGAACAATCATGGGTGTGTGTGTGTATACTTACAGAATTTAGAGATGCTAAAAATTATATATGCAAGAAGAAACCAAAAGTAAATGCACATAAATTTGTAAATTATAAATGGGTAGGTCACTCAATCTATGACAAATATATAAAGAGATACAGAGAGAAAGAGAGATTTAGGGATTAAGCACATTATATTAAATCTCAAAGTTTTGCATATAAGGAAATAGTGGAATTCAAACCTCAAGAAAATTAATAGACTAGAAATTTAATTTAAGGCATCAAGGAGAACAAATCACAAAGCAAAGGCAAGAAACAAATACAAAAAAACAACTGATGCTATTAGAAGGCTCTTGCCCTCAAAATCAACAACCTATAAAGAAAATCATCATATTTGTAATATCCCACATAGGTTGTATAAGAATATTTGAACTAGTTTATAAGTGGGTACAATGGATTCCTCTAACAACTTGGGTTAACCATTTTTTCAAAGTAAGGACAAAGGCGAAGTAGTTTTCAAAGTAGAGCCCCTTGTGCCAAGTCTCGCTTATGGGCCCCCACCTCGTGGACTAGAGCATGACAAATAGTATCAAAGCTAACCCTCGGGCACTATTGACGCAAAAGGTCTGGTCAAATGTGTACTGGGGGCAGTCCTGGATTATGAAAGAATCTAACGAGGATATCGCATGTCCAACAGGGGTGATTGTGCTTTTGCACATTAGTTGTGTGGGGATATTTAGAGTTGATTATAAGTGGGCATAATGGACTTTTCTAGTAACATGGGTTAATCATTTTTGAAAAAAAGAACGATTGCGAAGTAGTTGCTATCGAAACACTTTATGTTGGGTCTCGCTTTTAGACCCCCACTCCATGTGATATTCTCTCTCAACCCTCCCCCAATCGTCTCTATATGCATCTTTGTGTGCAGGGGGCGGGATTAATTCTAAAGAATTATGGGATTTTTCTATTGTTTATTATTTGTTGAATCTGGAGACACTGTCTGGCTAATGCTTTCAAATAGATCATCAGACATACTTGAAAGAATCTGAACATTGGATTGACCTCATACAACTGGTTCTCTGGACCAAAGCTGTCATAAGGTATTCTTGTACGAATCAGTTCAACAATAGAAGATGTGTCAAATTTATATCTACCCCATAGCAATGGAAAGCAACTTTACTAAATATGGGTTGTTCAAGTCTTTTGTTCTAAAATGGAAAATGTTAATCTCTTCTTTTAGTTTCTTTATCAAGGTGTATAGTCTTCAGATCAATCACAATTAAATAAGTAATGCATGCATGTTATGAATATAGATGATAGAATTTTGAGTTGGTTACATTTTGTTGAATTCTATGTAGCAGCATAGAAGCTCAGATATCAGATATTTGTATTAAATTTGATAAAACTTTATTGTAGTTGAAAATTTTACTTTGCATCCCATTTTGCGATGGTTTTGTGGAGATGTTGAGGCTCCAAAATCATAATTTTTTGTTATTTCCATACGAGCTATTTGTTGGGCCATGCTCATTCTCCCTGATAAATTTAATGTTTCACCTTGGAAATACTGGTCAAGTTTACATTTGGATCTCTTATGCTTGTAAACAACTGTGTTTCTCTTTAGCATTTTGCAAGTTACATGTATGCAGGTACCTTTAGTCTAGCTTTCTTGAGAAAAGTGTTTGTCCTCAGCCGAGATAGGAACATGCTTGAACGATTTGTTAGCTCTAGATAAATCTTGTCAACAAATAGTTAGCAACCTTAATTGATTTAAGAGATAGAGGTTTCTCATGCATATCTTAGAGAGATGAGTACATTTTGGAAATTTGTTGGAGATATTTAGTAGGCTAAGCATGAAGTAACTTCATTATATCAGATTGTTTTCATACCTATGCTATTATTTCATAAACGTACCAACTTTGTTGAGGATCATAAGACAGAGTATTGATGTGTCAATCTACCAATGATATTCCAATTATAGTCTCATTAGTATTCTTCCTAGACATTTTGGTATGATGGAAGAGTGTCAGATCTTTGATTCATAAAAGTTCTACAATCTTCATCAAATACAAGATTTAGAGGAAGCATGCTAGGTTTAAAGTACTTACAAAAAAGGGTGGGGCCCTAAAATAGATATTACAGACATTAAATATCAAATATTTTCCCTCTCTAACAATTCAACCATTTAGATGAGTCCTTTCAATAAAAAAAGGTAATTAAAAGTTATATAGAACTTGTGAGACAGTGGATTGTAACAATGGTAACCCTCCTGAGTACGTGAGTAAACCCATATTTTTTTGAGTCCAGATATACACCTCCACAACTCTCTTCAACTTCCACTCTCGATTTCCCTGTCATCCTCTGATGCCACCTCAAAAACACAACCTACTCTATCTTCTGTTGGTTGTAGCCTTTGAGGTGGGTTTGAACAACAAATATCTACCCAAATGGCTCTTCTAAATAGATGAAAGCCCACCTTGTTGCAAAATGATATGCATGGCACCTCCCTATTGTCAAAATCACTTTCCTTGATTAGTTATAGCTGTCTGCCACCTTCACTAGGTCTTTACACCAACTTGATGTTAAAATGCATTTTCATATAGGTATCTTACTAATGAAGTGTATTTGGAGTAAGCTCCTTACTATGTTGCTTGGGGCTGGGGTTGGGTAGGTTTGTCACCTCAATAAGTCTTTATATAGGTTAAAACAATCTCCTCGGGCATAATTTGGTCGGTTTAGTGGTGATGTGACTACTTTTAGCATGAAAAATCTCTTGAGAATCATTCTCTATTCTATTAACATACTTGTGCTGGTAAAATATTTCAAGTGGTTTATGTTGATGGTAATATTATTATGATGGATGACAATGAAGAAATTTTGGAGTTAAATTCATTTTACAATCACATTCGAAACAAAGGATCTTAGTAAAATGAGATACTTTGTTATGTTTGAAGAAGAAAAATGATAGTATGGCATTGCACTTTGTCAAAGGAAAAACTCCTAATTTATTACATAGGATAGATCTGTTGGGAACAAATCATGTTGATTACCTACGAATGTTAATGTCAAGCTTCTGGAATACGGAGGTGAGCTATTGAATAATTAGAAAATTAAATTACTTAGTTATTGCTTGACATGACATTTTATCTACAATAAATGTTATGGGTCAATTTCTTAATTCACCTCATACTAGTCACTATGATGAAGTCATTCAGGTAGAAAGATTCTTGAAAGGTTCTGGCTTCGGATTATTATAAAAGAGCTATGGGCATCTTAACATTATGGGGGTGTACTAAAGCTAACTATGCTAAATCTTTGTCATAGAGGAGGTCCATTACCAAGTATCATGCTTTTGTTGTAGGTAACTTAGTTTCTTGGAAAAGTAAGAAGCAAAATGGCTTCTCTAGGTTGATTGTAAATGCAGAGCCATAGCGTACATTACACTACATGTGAATTGATTTAGGTGAAGAACTTGCTACGACAACTTGGGTTCATCAACCCTCCACCAATGGATTTAACATGTGATAATAAGAGCAATCCAAATTCTTTTACATGAAAGTACAAAGTATATTCAGTTTGACTGTCAATTTATATAGAAAAGATCTTGCAGAAAGTTGTCTCCACATTCAAGTGATCAATAGGCTGATTATTATGAAGGCATTGAATGAATATAGGGTTATATGTAACAAGCTTGAGACCATATGAAAATATTCTATAGCTTGAGGGAAGCACTAAGAGTATAAATGTAATCATGTCTTTGAGTGATTCTAGTACAAATACGACTAGGCCAGTTGCTTTTTGGTGAACTAACATATTTTGGGGAAAGAAATAGTGTAAGCATCAACCAAATACCTTAAGGTAATGGTTGGAGTATGACCAGGACCATATAGTCCACTTTAGGAGCCTTTTTTTATGTAATGTGGAGCAAGTACTTATTATATTCTTTAATACCCTCCCACACATCTTACTTGATTTTTCTTTTTTATCATTATAAGGGTTAGTACAAGGGTTCTAGAGATATATTAGGAATAAATAAAAGCTCTATGGGTATCAATGTTCAGCACATACTTGAATGCCACTTAATTAGGCCCCAAGCCAGAAGAAATTCCTGTTTATGTGCCTGATAATGGAAGATAGAAGGCCATAGATATAAGGTGGTGAAGAAAATAGTAGAAGTTGAAATAGGGGGGAGGATTGTGGACTTTCAAAACTGGCTTTCATATCATTTGGAAGCACCTTAAGGTAATTGGTGGAGTAGCCCTTAGGCCATTTAAACTTTTTTGGAGTAGCCCCTAGACTATATAAACTGCCTTGGAAGTGTTAATTTTTTCAATGTGGGAAAAGTACTTGTTTATAATCTTCAGTAGTAGCAAAATGGGAAGCACTATTAGAAGAAGCCAAGTAAAAAATAATGAGGTCGATATCAACAGGCAAAATAAATTGAGAAGACACAAAGAACGCCTTATCTGCTCCAATCCCTAAAGAAGGTGGAAAGAATTTCGTTTCTTCCTTAAATGGATTAATCGCTTCTCACCATGGGAGATGATAAAAGAATGCATCGGTCAATAGGAGTTCCAACAAGTGCAGATGTATAGCATACTACCCTCTTTATTTCCTTCTCAAGAAAGAAAGCAATTTGAAGAATTATTAGCATGTGAAAACTGAAATTATCGTTAGCCATGGATAGTAACTCTTGGTGAGAACAAGACATTAACCACACGTGCTTAGAATTCATTTCTATAAATCACTTGGTTATTCCTCATTTTGGTCAATTGTAATTTAGTATTTCATTTGATGGAGATTTCAAGTTAATACTGTTAGATAAAAGCATGAACTTGTCATATTTTACCTGATTTTAGACAACTTAATTCAAAATATATGAATAAAAGACTAGTATCCCCAATGAATGATAAAAGATCATTCTTAAATTGCATAATCTGAGTTTAGCCACTCAAGATATGTATTTACTATATATGACCTTCTAATTAGCAAATAAATGTATTTGTAAAATAATGAATGAAAATAATGGAAATTAACGCCCCATAATTTGAAAACACTAATGTTATGGTTATTTTAAAAAGAGACATTACATGCCAAAGAAATGAGTGAATGACTTGTATTGTAAGCTTTAAGTTAAAATACTATGGAAACTATGAAACAACAAAAAGTAGGAGCAAGCAAGGGGATTTTTTTTCAACATTTCCAGGAACATGTATTTGTTCATATACAAGGATCAGCATGAATGTCATAAATAAGCTCTACCAGGGACTGCCAAGCATTTGAAGTTGAGTTCTCTTCCCTTTTTTGTAAGAAAATGAATGGAATTCAATATTTAGATACTAAGTAAATTAAATATCTATTATTGTTGAAAGCAGTAATAATCATGTTGTTTAGAAAAGGATATAGGTAAAGTTTTCACAGCTTGACTGTAATAATATAATCATAGATCCATTGGTGTTGTTGAGCTATCAACATGACTGTTTGTTTGGATGCAACAATAAATAATTTAGTTATTTTTTTCAACCTATTTGAAAATATTACATAATTCTCACAATATAAAGATTTAAAGTAATGTTAAAATTGTTCAAAAAAATTAGTAAGTTATTTCAAAGATTAAATAGTTTGACTTTCTTATTTGGACAAATATGTTTTATATGTTAGCTAGTTGACCTCAAGTTGTTCTGTTTGTGTGATTGATTACAAGGAGAAAATATTTTAAACTTGTTCCTCTTTTAAATCCTTTGTATGAGTACATGTTAATTATCATACAAAGTATACATAAATTAGAAGATGGTAGAAGTATGCAATCATTTATATTTATGCTCCCTCTGCTTGCCTGTAAGTTCATTTGTTGGAATCTGTGATATTTTAGATTTCTGTTTTAGCATATGTTGAATGGTTAAATTTTTATTTTTCCTAAATTGCATTATTTGCTTGTGTAGATCTATAGAGGTCTTCAGTCTTGCATTGGGTTGATGAATCATCTCTCTGATGATATCTCTTGGAGACTTTTGTAGTGCAATAACAGAGACTATAAAGCACATTCTTCTCAGGACTTTGTCGCTCTAAAAGCAAAATGCAACTCAAAGTTAGTTGTTGCCATCACACTTATAGAGAAATAAATTCTTGAAATGGTGGATGAGAAAACAAAAATAGACATGATACCTCAAGCCATATACAACTGGGGGTAACTACTATAGTTGTACATTCACTTGTTTACGTCAATGATAAATATGTTGTTTTTCCTTCCTAGAACTTGCTCTGGTGTTCCTGTTACTTAGTATTTAATGATGAATGAGTAATGATATGTATTGTCATATATAAGAAATTAGTTATGAAGCAAAGGTTTGTTGTATCTGTTAACTTACAAAAGCATGTTTTAGTTCTCCCTTCTACTTCTCTTAATCTTATTTATGTTCTGCAGAAGTTTTCCATTCTCAACTGAATTTTTGTTGATTTTAGATCTGGGTTAACTAAATGTAGTTAACCTCAGGTGGCAAGAATCAGGAAATCTAGGCAAACTTTATCCTTTTTTTATTCTTCTAGCTACTGGCATTTCTATTCTCCAGATGCTATTAAGAGTAATCTTGAAATTGTGCATAGTAATTCTGGTCATTCATTCCTCCTACTTTCCTTGTAGCGTTTGTTAAAACATCACAAGATATTTTGATTGCAATGTTTTCCCTAGCTAAATATAATGATTCATGACCATATGTTTCTTCCATATTACAAATTACTCACCTGAACTTCGAAGAGTTTTATACAATTATCTTGGAGAAAAAAGATGTTGTGGTAGTTATGGCATCATCTTTTGGTTTAGTGTCCATGATTCTACTATTTCTAAGTACTTTTGGTTTGTAGTGCTAGTCTCTATCTAAAAATTTTATCTAGGAGAGATAATATGACATTAGATAAAAAAAATGGTGCTTCTTTATTCCAATGAAAACACTTAAGTCAGAGTTTGCTTGTTCTTTATCGGTTACTTTGTATTGTAGAGTTGAATTGGCTCAAACTAGGAATCATTCTTTAAGTTCTTATCTGCTCAAATTTACAAACATCTGCTAAAGTTTGATCTAAGATGATCAGTATCATTATATCCATGTACAACTTTAGGTTATAGAACTATTTTGTTTTATTATGAGAATCATATTAACTAGTATTAACAAGATTGACTACTTGATACAAGTTCTATAAGCAACTCATATTTTTACTTGTGTCGCATTTCATATATTTCCAAGTGAGGGCTTTCAACAAAGAACATATCTTGTCACCCAATGAGCTTGGATCTAATTATCCAAAAATCCATTTATTTGAAAAATTACACTAACATCCCATGTCAAAGTATGTCGAATGAAAAAGTTTTCAGAAAGAGAAAAATAACTTTTTTGCCCCTTTAGAAATGGCCAAAAATTAAGATTTAATAAAAAATTATAATATTGTGTAAACAAAAATACCCTTTAATTTTCAAATTTAAAAATTCCCACATTTTCTCTCTTTCCCTCCTGTGCATATACACACACACACACATATATATGAATAGACCACACACGCATAAACATATTTATGTACACCACACATATAGACATGCCCATATATATGCACACAAAGAGAGAAGACACACACACACACAAATATACACACAACATACATACAAATGACCTGCCACGGGCCGGGTTAGAATCGAACCCAACCCGCAACTAGCCCCTGATCAATGGTTCAAAAACTGTTGACCACGGGTCACGGGCCCAACCCATAACCGGCCCATGGGTTCACGGCCGGTTATGGGTTAGAGATACCTAACCCGTCGAACTACTAGGTCAGCCCAGTGGTTCTTTTTTTTTTGCTGCTAACGGCTATAATGTAATGGGCAATGGTCAAATAATTTTTATTATTTTTTTTGCATTTTTTCTCTATGAAAACCTTTTTTCTCTCTTCATTTTTTTTCACACTTCTATATCATCAACTCTCAATTATCTAATTATCTACTATCAACTATTCATTCTTCAATTTTATATTCCATATTATATAATATTTCAATTGTTTCATTAAATCATTTTTCATATTTTACTTTCTTTATCTTCAATTATTCGTTCTTCAATTATAGAATTTAATTAATAATTTTTTTAATATCATTTAATAATGCTGCAGCTACTAATGCTAGTATTGATGATCTTAAAGCTGCATGTCAACCATCAATTGGTGGTAAAAATTTTCATATTAGATGTATATGTCATATTTTAAATTTATGTGTACAAGATGGTTTAAAGGCTTTAGAAAATCAACTTCAACCTATTAGGCAATTATTTTCTTATTTATGGACACATCCACACATTAATAAATGATAGTTTTGATTTTGCAAAGCCAACGATATGAGGCCTAAAAAAATTTCACAGGATGTTCCAATCCGTTGGAATTCAACATATAGATTATTAGAAGGATCTTTTAATTATAAAGATTTATTATGTAGTTTTTTTTACAAACTGCTACTACTCATTTGTATTTATATCCACACCATTGAACAATATGTGAAAAAAATTGTAATATTTTTAAAATATTTAATGATGCTACTTTACAATTATAGTGTTTATTTTTCAACTTCTCATTTAGTATTATCAAATTGTTGTAATGTTGTACTTTATCAATGTAATGTAAATGGAAAAAATATTTTTTTTTAAATTTCAGAAATTAATTTAGTCATTGTTGTTTTTTACCCAAGGCTTAAATTAGATGGTTTACTTGATATATTAATAATTTATTATAAAGCTTTAAGATGCTATGAAAATGATATTAAATTAAATATTATATTTAAAATTAGAATACTTTTAAATGAATTTTATAATGAATATAGTTCAAAATATGGCTCACAAACAACTTAATTTGATATATAATGTACTAGTAGCAATAGTAGTTCTAAGCTTTCATCGACACAACTTTTACTTAGAGAAAGGAATTAACAACCTAGAGGATCCTCAAGTTCCAGTTAGGAACTTGAGAGTTATTTTAATATTTTATTTAAGTTTAATGAGATAGATTATGATAGAGAGTTTGACATTTTGTGATGGTGGTTGCAAAAAGAGCAAACTTACCTAATTTTATCCATGATGGCGAAGAAGATACTTGCTTCACCCGTCTTAACCGTTGTAGTGGAACAAGTCTTCAGTGCGGAAAGCAATATATTGAGTGAGAAATGCTCAACTTTGTCTCCCGAGAATTTAGAAGCCCAAGCATGTCTTGATGATTGGATCAAGGGTTCTTTACGAAGACAAGGTCAACCAAATTCGGATGAGGATCAAGATGATGACATAGATGGAACGACGACGAGAACGGGTGAGAGTGATTGAGCCACACCACTCCCTAAGGTAAGAAGGGTAAAAAGGTAACAGAATTATGTGGGCTTTGATTCCTCCATACCCTAAGAGGATATGTAGGCAATTTAAATTTAAGTTCAAACTATTTTTTTATTTTTAAAATTATTTTTAATTAAATAATTTAAATTTTAGCTATTTTTTTCAAATTTATGTTAAATTATTTTCATTAAGTTCAAAAATTTTTAAAATTTTTAAAAAAATAAAAAAATCCAAAATCAGAATCAGCCCAGCGATTTCAGAACCCAAATCGTAACCACCAAGGTTAGATACAGTTAAAGGTCAAAAAATCTCGAGCTATGAAACCAATGGTATCGGGTCTACACATAAATTTTCATGTGGATGGTGGGAGGTAGGCAGTTGGGATGGGGGTTGGGGGTGCTGGCAATAGAGAGGTACTCAAATTTATAACTTGGCCTCTTTGAAAAAGTGTACATTATTTTATTAACTTTAATTATTTGTTCTCTCGTATTCTATTTTTCTTTTGAATCATGTTGATAAAACATTCCTACTTTTCCATCCTACTGGGTTTCATCTCTTACTAATTTTCCATTTTATTTTTGCTTTGAATGTTATCCTGGTCATATGTCACCCAAAACCTTTATTGGTAGAATTTTTAAGATAATTGCTAATTGGATGAGCTTTGACCTGTAGAATCCATGGGGTATAAATAGCAAAATTACATTTCATTGCGACTTGCAGCAAATTCCATTGGCAAGGAATGTGTCGGCTCCTTCTTTGATGTATATAAAAGGTAAATTATGCATTAAGAATCATGTTAGAATAGATTCTATTAGAAAGTCTTCCAACCCTAGTATCATAGTTCCTATATTTGCATTTTTGGTGCGTATGGACTGTTGGCTTCGTATAATTCAGGGGTATACGCAACAGAAAATAAAAAAAATTAAAAATATCATACCATAACAATTATAGCAATACCTCGAGTTCGATGTGATTTCCAACGATCTTGCAATTTCCAATAGTTGTAGTAAAATAATTAAAGTTTCAATTTATACCTTTCTATACACTCTGATTATCGTGGGTATGAAGCAATCAATTACTAGCTCTTTTTCTGAATCTGATTCACATGGATTCAAACGTTTTCTCTCTAAAGTAGTCCACACTTTGAACAAGAATACAAAATCAAAATTTCGCTAGCAATTCTGATTTCTTTTGTAATCTTGTTTATGGAGTGTGTATATAAAATATTAATTCTTGTTATCAACTTCTGATAAAAGAATTAACACTTAAAGATGGAATTTTTTGAGAAAAATGATGGATGAAGAAAATAATTTTCTTCTATCTATATCTATATGGCCAAAAATTAGAGGATGATTGTTTATCCTTGGTATTTTGTCTCTTTTTGATTAGTTGGAAGATAATTTGGTTCATCCAAATTTCTTCCAATTTTATCTCTTTCATATCTTCCAAAAATATTCAAGATTACCCAAGAATTTCAAACTCTTAACTTTCTATCCTTTTTTCAACAACTTTCATGAGCCTCTCCAAATAGGCCTTTGTATATCAGGTTTGGATTTAAAATAAATCTCACAATTAATCTAATTAATTATCTTACCTAAATTAATTCCACTAGCCCATCTAATCAAATTAGACTCAATTAAATAATTTAATTATTTAATTAAGTAAACTAATTTAACAATTAAATTAATTTATGAACTACAAAATTAATTTAATCCAATCAAATAATTGTTTCAATCCAGTTGGGCTCGTTAATCTTATTAGGTCCAATTAAATAATAAAATTATTTAATTAAATGATTAATTCAACTCCTTAAATTAATTTAAACCCCAATTAATTGATCTCTATTAATTAATTGGATCCAACCCTTTGGATCAATTCCTAAATTAGAAATACTCCATCTTAAATTGTGTGTAACCCTTTAGGTTCACAACTAAGCTAGTAGTGGGCTTGCAATATTTACAACTTATGAATAATAATTAATTTAATTAATTAATTTAATTAATTAATTCGCTTGAAATTAACTCCTTAATTTCAAGAACCTCATAAGTCATGGGAAACACCTAGCAAATGTATCATGACTACCAAGACTTTAGTGAAATAGCAAGTGAACCTATTTCAATTATGAGTATCATACACGTATGGTCTTTACATCAACTAATCTCCCGATTGAGTGTAGGGCATAGATCAATAGTCGAAACCCTAATTGCTCAATAACTATGATTCCATGACAAGTTTCAATGACTCGTGACAAATTATTAGAAAACCTCCATCTAACATTTATCCTATCTTGGCCAAGGACTTCTGAGTCATGAACTATGAAAACATAGAAGATTGACTTGTTCTACTAGACAAGTGATGGATACTTTGTTAACCACTCATTAACCTCCATACATATTAATACAACATCCAATGTATCCCCTTTGTGATTGTCAGACAATCAAAAGATACATAAAAAAAATATGACATGCATAAGGCTACCATGGTGTCTCAAGTCAAAAAACTAATCGTGTACTCTCGTAACATAGAATTTTTTTATTTCGACAAATAAGTTTCTAATTAAGAAATTCTAATGGGTCTGTTTAGTGTAACCTAACAAGCACCAGTATACATGCACTAGCATCACTACACTAATGTCCATGGAGCGAGACATGCTCCTCATGCGAGTATGCATCATATGTGCGAGTCTATTAGACTATTTGATGTCTCATCTCAAAAAGCCTTTAACTCGAAACTAATTTAAGACCAAATCTATAGACCCATATTCTATGATCATCATCAAATGCATGACCATTTCCTATAGCTCAGTTCGGTCTAGAGACTTTATGTAATTATATGAAGCATTAAAGTGAAGGAAATTTACCTATTTTATTAATATGAATTGAAAAAGATTATCTTTACAAATACAAGAGTATAAAGGATGTACAATCTAATTGGCATGTCGGGCACTATTCTAATAATATTCCACTTACCCTAGCACTAATTGCCTATGTACTTTAGGCCCATCTTCTTAAGATGTCTATCGAATACCTTCTGTGCTAGAGGTTTGGTCAGTAGGTCTGCTATATTTTATGCTAAAATGAATCTATCAACAACAGCGTCACCTCTATCAATGATCTCTCTGATCAGATGGTATCTCTTCATGATGTGCTTGGATCTTTGATGAGATCTTGGATCTTTTGCATGAGCAATAGCTCTGTGGTTATCATAGTATATCATTACAGGATCAACAACAGATGGAACCACACCCAACTCTTGGATAAAGTTCCTTATCCAAATAATTTCTTTTGCCGCATCATATGCAATAATATATTCAACTTCAATGGTGGAATCTACAGTTGTCTCTTGCTTGGAACTCTTCCAACTGACCGCACCACCGTTTAAGATGAATACGTATCCAGACATTGACTTTGAGTTATTTATATCAGACTGAAAACTAGAATCTGTATAGCCTTCTAGTTTTAATTCTCCAGAGCCATATACAAGAAAGATATCCTTAGTCCTTCTTAAGTACTTCAGAATCATTTTCACGACCTTCTAGTATTTTTCACCTGGAATGGATTGATATCTAATTGTGACACTCAAAGCATATACGACATCATGCCTTGTACATAGCATGCCATATATTATGCTTTCTATGGCAGATTTATAAGGTATGCGGGCTATCATTTCCCTCTTCTAAAGAATCTTAGGAAACATTGCCTTTATGAGAGAAATGCCATGACTCATTGGTAAGAATCCTCACTTGGATTCCTCCATGCTATACTTCTTTAGCATTTTGTGTATGTACATGGATTAGGATAGTCCAATTATCCTTTTTTACCTATCTCTATAGAATAAAATATGCTTATCCTAAATCCTTCATGGAGAACTGATTAGACAACCAAGTCTTAATTGACTTCATTATCCCTATATCTTTCCCAATTAGTAGGATCGTCAACATATAGCATAATAAATATCACTGAGCTCTCACTAACCTTCTTTTAGACACAGGGTTCATTTGAGTTCTTGTGGAAATCAAATAATTTGATTACCTCATCAAACTAGATATTCCAATTTTGGGAAGTCTGCTTGAGTCCATAAATGGATCTTTGGAGTTTGCAAACCTTTTGCTCACTCCCTTTGGATATAAAGACTTATGGCTATCTCATATAGATCTTTTCCTTAGTATTTGCATTAAGGAAGGAAGTCTTCATATCATCTGTCATATTTCGTAGTCATAATATGTTAATATGGCTAGCAGTATCTGAATGGATTTAAGCATCGCTACTGGCAAAAAAGTTTCCTCATAATCAATTCTTTGCTTCTAAGTATAACCTTTCGCAACCAATCATGCTTTGTAGGTCGTTACCTCTCCATTTACTCCAAACTTCCACTTGTAGACCCATTTGCAGTCAATAGGAACTATTCCTTATGGTGGGTCCACCAAAGTCCATATCCTATTAAAGTACACGAGTCCATCTCGGTTTACATGGCTTATTGTCATCTTCTCGAGTTGATATACTACATCGTCCCTCCATAAGTCCTCGGATCATTGTTTAAGAGGAGATTATCCTCATTGTTCTCTAACAAAAAACTATACCTGTCAGGTGGCTTTGAGATCCTATGGGATCTCCACGGAGATTGTGTATTTGAAAGCCCAACCTTACCTGGTTAGCCTATTACTATGTCTGTTTGGAGGCTCTGTGGTTCTTAAATTTCTTCAAATTCTATGACTTCGCCATTTCCATCTAATAGAAATTAATTTTCTAAAAAGGTGGCATTCTTCGAAATAAACACATTTTGTTCCAAGGGGTCGTAGAAATAGTATCCAATGGATTTCTTTGGATACCCCCCAAATCTACATAAACTGGATCTCATATCCAATTTATCTCTCATTTGCTGCTTTACGTAAGCAACACACCCCCATACCTTAAGGTATTTGTAAGAGGGTGGTTTTACACACCACATCTCATATGGTGTTTTGGGCACCGACTTTAATGGCACTCTATTTAATAGGTATACCGCCATCTCTAGAGCATAGCCCTAGAATGAAAGAGAAAGTCCAGTAAAACTCATCATGGATCAAATCATATCCAACAAGGTTCAATTTTTACACTCCGCAACTCCGTTGAGTCAGGGAGTTACAGGAGAGGTGCATTGGGAGAGAATCCCATTCTCTTTTAGATAATCAAGAAACTCTGTGCTCAAGTATTCATCTTCTTGATCTGATCGAAAAGCCATGATACTTAGCCCAGTTTGTTTCTCCACCTTACATCTGAATTCTTTGAATTTTTTAAATGCTTCATATTTGTACCTCATAATGTAGACATTACCATACCGAAATAATCATCGGTAAAAGTTATAAAGTAGTGATAGTTTCCATGAGCACTAACACTTTGTGGCCCACATACATCTAAATGGATCAAATCTAATAGATTTTTAGCTCGCTTCACTTGTCCAACAAATGGTATTTGGTCATCTTCCCTTTGAGACATAACTTACATGTTGGCATTCCTTGCTCTTTCAAAAGATTAGGTAATTGGGCCAACTTATGAATTCTTTTCTCAAAGATATAACCTAACCTATCATGCCATAAGAGTTGGGAACTATGATTATCTATTTTTTTTTATTTTGTTGAACATAAAAAAAAAGAGTTATGGGGATTAATAAAATATAATCCATTCATCAATATGCTAGAGGTAATTAGAACTGGATCTTTAAAAATGGAACAACTTTCATATTTTATTGAAAAAGTAAAACCTTCTCCATCTAAAATAGGAATGGAGATAATGTTCTTAACTATCTCTGGAATATATAAACAATTGTTTAAAACTAAAACTACTCCATTTTCTAAAGCTAAGTTGACATTTCATATGGCTAATACAACAACCTTTGCTCCATTCCCCGACTACAGGACTGTCTCTCCTCTAGTTAGCTTTCTGCTTCTTGCCAACACTTGCAAAGATGGACCCACAACTGGTATCTAATACCCAAGAAGCATTGTTAACTGATAAGTAAACTTCAACAAAAGAAATACTTGAACTCTTCAGGCTTGCAAGGTACTCCTTGCAGTTCCTCTTCCAATTCCCAGGTTTGTTGCAGTAGTGGCACTTGTCATCGATCTTGTTGAAACACTTGGAGATACCACCTGTTGGCTTCATGCCTTTAGATTTTGAAGAATGCTTTCATTTTCCCTTCTTGATCTTGGGTTTGCAGCCTTTGAGTTGGATGAGGATCCAACAAGTACGACTGACTTGTATTTCTTTATGGTGGACTCATCCATCTTCAACATATTAACCAGCTTAGCTAGGCTAGTTTTCATTTTATACATGTTGAAGTTGACAACGAAGGTGTCAATGATGGAGGCAAAGACTGTAGGATGAGATCTAAATAGAGCTCGTTATCCATAACGACTCCAACTGACTTTGTCTTTCAATCAAGCCTATCATCTTCAATCTATGGTCATGGACTGAAGAACCCTCCTTCATACAGGTCCTGAAAAGCTCTTTTGAGATTTGGTATCTCGACTGCCTAGTATGTTCACCATACAACTCTTGTAAGTAAACATAGATATATGTGCATGCACATGTACCTCGTGTTGCCTTTGCAACTTGTTGACATCCATGCCATCATATAGCATCACGCTTGCAGACCATCATCAATCACCTTGTCATAATCCACAAGCTCCTCCTCACTGGCATCTTTCATCACGGCCGATAGTAGGATCACATCAAGTATGTAATCCCTTTTTTTGGACTATAGAACCATCCGAAGTTTTCTCAACTAATCAACATAGTTGGGACCAATTAATTTATTAGCTTCCAGAATTGATGCAAGTGGATTTTTAGCCATTTATAAATAATCTACAAATATAAACGAGGCATAAAATTAGCATACTTTCAAAATCACATTCATTTATAACAAGATCTTAAGTAATAAATGTCCCCCACTATTTCTTTCGAATTCTATCACCATTAATGGTAATTTAGGAAATCTTATTTCCTAGTGGGCTTAAGGCCCAATCAATATGTCGTATGCTCTAATTTTATGAGCCCATAAAATATATTGAAAGGTAGTTAACTTTTAACAATTGTATCTCCATACCACTCTCAAAATATTTTACCTCACTACTTCCCATATGCCCCAATTTTATGAGCCCATATAGTACCAAGTGTCAAGTAAGGCCCATCAAACCTCCATGTGGATGGAGCATCAAAACGTTCCATGACTCATGGCCAACATAGAGACGAGACTATCCCATGGGCTTCACTATGCTTAGTAGAGATCACAACTTTCCTTTACAGAGTCATTCCACGATTCACAGCTAATGACAAAGTAAGGTAGCATCGTTATGTTAACTAGTTTTGATGGTAGACATGGATTATTAGGTCCAATCCAATTTTATCGATATTTACTTGAAATAGGAATTCAAAAATTCCTTTCCTTGGTTTTTAGTTCAAGTGGGGTATTTATTTTAACCAAAACCTCATCAATTTAAATCTTGATTTATTTAATGAATTGACAAGCAAATTAATTAAATAAACCCTACGCATGCATCTAATACATAGATATTCTGGATGATCATGGGTCATTCTTATGCGATCCATTTGAGCCAAAAATGAATCTAGATAAATCTAAGGGTAATAGAATAGAAACTAATTTCTACTAAATGAATATATCCCATTTATTCATGGGTCTTCTCTTTAATTTTTCATCTTGGTCCTTCTTCTTGTCCACCAAAAAGCAAAAATAAAAACCTCACCCTATTCTATTCTCTTTCAAAAATGTTAAGTATATGTAAGGAAAGAATAAGAGACTCGCAGCCTCCGTTTCAAAAATCGAAAGATAAATAAATCCAATCACATTTGTCCAAATAGCTCCATGATCATCCCATACACACTAATAAATACATCACATAAATTTTAAAGCATGTAAATTTACCATCCTTTTAAATTTTAATTTCATGACTTGGGATAAAATCTTGATATTTCAAGAAAAAACTTTTTTCAATATTATAAATTAACACTTTAAAAAATAAAAAATCAAATGTTGTAATTCAACACGACGAGACACACGTGCAGCTGGGCACGAGTGCTAGGCAATAGCACATTGTTGGCACTTACGATCAACACCCGCACATACCCGTGTGCAACCCAACATCATGCCATGTATAATTTTTTCTTTTAATCAAATCAAATTCAATCATATATGTTCTATTTAATAATTAAATTAATTACAAAATAATTTTATCCCAGTCAGAATTACAATAAATCCATTAGAATTTAACAATTAAATTGACAAGCATAAATCAAATCCAATTGGAATTGCACAAATCATGACTCTGATACCATAGTTGGGTTACATGATCCTGGGGTATACATAGCGACATATTAAAAAATTCAAAAATATCATATCATAACAATTATAAAAATACCCTAGATCTGATGTGATTTATAACGATCTCACAATTTTCAATGATTATATTAAAATAATTAAAGTTTCGATTTATACCTTTCTATGCACTTCAATTGTCGTAGGGTATGAAACAATCAATTGCCGATTCTTTTTCTGAATTTGGTTCATAGGGATCCAGACGTCTCCCCTCTAAAGTAGTCTACACTTTAAGTAAGAACACAAAATCAAAATTCCTCTAGTAATTTTGATTTTTTTTCTAATCTAGTTTATATGGAGTGTGTATAAAAAATATTAATTCTATTTATGACGGATGAAGAAAATAATTGCTTCTATTTATATCTATATGGCCAAAAATTAGAGGATGATTGTTCATTCTTAAATTTTATGTCCCCTTTTGATTGGTTGGAAGATATTTTGGTTCATCTAAACTTTTTTTAATTTTATATCTTTCATATCTTCCAAAGATATTCAAGATTACCCAAGAATTCCAAACTCTTGACTTTCCATCTAATTTTCGACCACTTTCATGGGCCTCTCCAAATGGGCCTTTATGTATTGGATTTGGACTTAAAATAAATTTCACAATTAATCCATTTAATTGTCTTACCTAAATTAATTTCATCTAATCAAATTAGACTCAATTAAATAATCTAATTATTTAATTAAGTAAAATAATTTAACCATTAAATTAATTTATGGACTATACAATTAATTTGATCTAATCAAATAATTGTTCATCCTTAAATTTCATGTCTCCTTTTGATTGGTTGGAATATATTTTAGTTCATTCAAACTTATTCCAATTTTATATCTTTTATATCTTCCAAAGATATTCAAGATTAGCCAAGAATCCCAAACTTTTTGACTTTCCATCCTTTATTCAACCACTTTCATGGGCCTCTCCAAATGGACCTTTGTGTATTGGGTTTGGGCTTAAAATAAATTCCATAATTAATCCATTTAAATATCTTACCCGAATTAATTCCATCTAATAAAATTAGATCCAATTAAATAATTCAATTATTTAATTAAATAAATAATTAAATTAATTTATGGACTACATAATTAATTTGATCCAATCAAATAATTGTTTCACTCCAATTGGGCTCCTTAATCTTATCAGGTCTAATTAAATAATCAAATTATTTAATTGAATAATTAATTCATCTCTTTGAATTAGTTTAAGCCCTAATTAATTAATCTCTATTAATTAATTAGATCCAACCCTTTGGATAAATTCCTAAATTAGAAATGTTCTATCTCAAATTGTGTGTGGCCCTTTAGGTTCACAACTAAGCTAGCAGTGAACTTGCAATATTTGTAATTATGAGTATCATACACGTATGGTCTTTTCATTAACTAATCTCTCGATTGAGTTTAGGGCATGGATCAATAGTCAAAACCCTAATTGCTCAATTACTATGATTCCATTTCAAGTTTCAATGACTCATGACAAATCGTTAGAAAACCCCTGTTAACATTCATCCTGACTTGGCAAGGACTTCTGAGTCATGAACTATGAAAACATAGGAGATTCACTTGTTCTACTATACAAGTGATGGATTCTTTGTTGACCACTCATTAATCTCCAGACATATCAATGTAACATCCAATGTATTCCCTTTGTGTTTGTCAGATAATCAAAAGATACATCAAAATAAAACACGACATGCATAAGGCTACCATGGTGTCTCAAGTCAAAAAACTAATCTTACACTATCATAACATAGAATTTTTTATTTCGACAAACAAGTTTTCAATTAAAAAATTGTAGTGGGCCTGTTTAGTGTACTTGTTCCATAACAAGCACCCACATGCACTGGCATCACTACGCCAATGTCCATAGAGGTAGATATGTTCCTCATGCGAGCTTGCATCGTATATGCGAGTCTATTGGGCTATTCGATAACCCATCTCAAAAAGCCTTTAACTCAAAACTAATTTAAAACCAAAGCCATAGAGGCATATTCAATGATCACCATTAAATGTGTGACCATACCCCGTAGCTCAGTTTGGTTTAAGGACTTTACCTAATTATATAAAGTAATTAAAGATAAATTTTTTTGCCTATTTTATTAATATGAATTAAAAAAGATTATCTTTACAAATACAAGAGTATGAAGGATGTACAATCTAATTGGCACGCCGATCACTACTATGGACAAACATAATATCTTGAAATGTTTTCCTATTATTGGAACCTATACATGTTTGGCAAATGAAGAGTGCAACTATGCCATATTTCTAAATGACTCTTTGAATCTTTATTCCCTTGTTTTCTGCATATATTTTTTCTACATGCCACTACTTCTGGTATGTCCGCAATTAATTTGAGTTTTGTTATGGTTGTAGACGTTGAAATCTCTGAAGGTTGAGAAGCTAGTCTTACCTGCCTCTAGTCCCAGGTTAGTCCATGTATTGATGAATAAATTTGGTTTTCAAGACTTAAAAGAGGATAAGGAAATAAGTCTAAGAAAATTCAACCTAATGCTGCTTCCCAAATCCACGTGGCTTGTGAAGCCTCTGTAGTGGAATCCTACCATGAACCAAAAAATTAGTGAGGACTTTACTTTTTCCTAAATTGGATCCACATGGCTTAAGTCCTAAATTGGATCCACATGGCTTAAGAACCCTGATCTTATCATCTCTATCATTAATTCATCAAGAAATGAAGAATTCTCCTTTCTTATAAAGGAATTAAGAATTTTTTCATATAAATATTAAAACGAGTTTATGGGAATAGAACTGGAGATGCACTTCTGTGATCTATTTTTTGTCAAAATGTAGAGATCCAAGTTAGATGTTGACTTCCTGATGCTTGTCTTGTTTCTTTATTTTCTTTGTGTAGTTGATTTAGGCATCCCTAGATAGAATAAATCTCAAAATAGGAGTAAGAAATTGGGGATAGTTACAAGACCTTATGAGGTTTGGCGTGATTAGATACTAATTATTTTATCATTTCTATAAATATATGGACACTCCTTATGAGTCGTATTCTTTTTTATATATTCTTCCAGTTGTTAACTATTGAAGAAATGCTAACATCATAAATTCATAGTTATTGTAGACAGTCCTTGAAGGTAATATGTTATTTAACTTTATAGGATATATAGGTCATTTTTTGTTATTATTTTTATCGTAAAATTGAGGATAAATAATCATTTTGCTAAAATAGTAGAAGGTTTCTGTAATTACATTAGACCTCAAAGTTGTCTAGGTAATTATCCCTTGAAATTAATGATATTTGTGATTTTCTGTTATCGGATGTGAAGTTTATGTTGTTTTCTAAGTGCATGCAAATTAAGTAGTTTGTAATTAAGTGTAAATGTCTAATTACAGGTGTATTCTTAGTAGGTTTTGGTCCCATGATATCCTAATCATCCGAGTATAGACCCCACTTGATCTATAGCTATGGTCGAAGCCCTTGATAGTAGATAAAACCCCCAAAGTTCAAATTTATATCATCATTTGCAACTATCAAGTTTTGATTGCTTAGTTTCCAACTATGATCCTGAAGTTTGTAAATAGGTTCCTTTAAATCATACTTCATACGCATAATATGATATATTAAGGGGGTGTTTGGCTAAGTTTATTTAAAATATCTTATAAGCTCCTATATCTTGTAAAATATTTTTGGAACTTATAAGATGTTAGATCTTATTTTAAAAATAAGTAGTTGAAGTGTTTGGATAAAATAAGATTATAGAGCTTTTAAAATATTAGTAATGATAATTTTATAATTAAAATTTTCCAAATTAATGGAGTTTGTTAAAATAAGATATTATTTTGAAAATAAGTTGAGGTGGATGCATTTTTTTAGGAGCTTATAAGCGCTCGAACAGTTTTTTTTAGATCTTATAAGCTCTTTAAAAAAAATCACTAAACACTTTTTAACTGCTTAGTTCTTAAATAACTTATACGATGTTTTGAAGAGCCTGAAGGCTGTCGATACAACAACATGATCACGGAAAAATGTGCAAGGGTTTGCATAAGTTTGGCAGAGCTGAATGATGGATTCCTATTCAGTTAAGGTTTGTAACACCAGATGCAATTAGTCTTGTTTTTCCTTATTAGACTTGGTAAAGGCGCTAATATAATTATTAGACAAGACGACTATGGTTGGTAATAGTGAGTTGTGAACTAAAACCGAGGAACCCGTGAATAATGCTCCCTAGAGAAAATGAAAAGGGGGCATGCCAGAGTGAAAAAGGTGGCTCCATACCGGAAAATAGGGTGTTCAAGCCCTTTTGAGATGTGAACCAAAGCAAAACTTTAACCCTCGCTCCAGCCTCCAAGGTGATTGAGAACATGGTCCAGAGGATGAGTATGATACAAATAATATAGCTCTAATAGTCCTTAAAAAATCTTTTAGAAGCCTTTAAGGAACCCTGGAAGGCTCTATAAAGCACTTCAAGAAGCTCATAAAGGAGGAGATCAACTCAAAATCCATAACTACAAGCTATAAGATCGATAGACCTGCTATTCTATCCTTTCTTTGATTGGAATAGGTAGATCTGGTAGCTCATAGCTTAGTAGCTACAGGATGGGTACCGTCCAAACTCCATTCCTTTATCAAGTCATGAAAGGTCGGTAAAGGAGCTCAATAGCTGCAAAGAAATGGTTAACTCTTTATCGTTCTTGCCCTACAACTTGTAGGTTAGTTACTATTAGCGTAGCCTCCAGAGAGCCAGAATTCTATGATATACAGTGAGGTATTTTCAATCGCCGAAGGCTCTCAACCCTAAGGAGTCACAAACAAATTAGGAAGCCCACTTCAATATAGAAGGTAATCCAAGGTGTTGGATTAAAAAAATTAATGAAGATTAATTAATTGAAGGTCAAATTAAATTTAAAGGCCAAATTAATTTATTTAATCAAATAAAATAATTATTTAGTTAGACCTAATAAGATTAATAGCCCATGGAGAGTTAATTAATTATTAATTAGATCAATTAATTAAAAACGCATAAATTAGTTTAAGGATTTAAATTAATTTATTGAATTAAATAATATAATTATTTAGTTGTGTCTAATTTGATTAGGATGCCTAAGTAGAATAATTTAATTAATTAAATTGGGCTTGTTTAATTGATGGGATCAATTAAATAGATTTAATTAAATTAATTAGAGTTCAAGTCTAAGGGTTGATGGGCTCGTAGGAGGCTCATTAAGAGTCTTCAAGAGAAAGTCAAAAACTTCTAGTCTTAAATGAAAATAAAGGGATAATATAAGGAAGGAATGAGATACATACCTAATAGTATTAGGGTTAAAAGAAGCCACTTCCTTATTCTTTTTTAGTTCTCTTATTCCATCAAAAAGATTCCACCTTATATTAGTTTAATTCTTTCTTCACTGCTAAACTACACTCCAAATTCTAGTGTTAAAATCAGAATTCAAATTTACTAGCATTAATCTGAATTTATGAAAATTCCTAAGGAGTGGATACCATTAGAAGGATAATAATTGAGATCCTAGAAGCGAATCAATCTTCAATCAAAGGTGCTAGCTTTCAAGATCTTGGATATTCATTCATCATAGGATAACAATTTGAATCATTTCAATATCTATAGCATGGGTTCCTATATGTAACATTTCACAATTGTTGTGTTTTAAATTTTTAAATTTTTGTTGTGTTTTGCATCTGAGGACCAGGTGAACCCAACAGTGGTATAATAGCCTATGTATGTGTTTTTAATACCTTCATGATTACATTTATTTAAATTTATGTGATAAATTAAATATTTATATTTTTAAAATTATTTTTTTTATTTAGGATTAATTATGTTTATTGGTAGTTGATATCGCAAAAAACCAACAGAACACCGAAGTTAGGGTAGCTATTGGGTAGTCAGCTAAGGCATTCATCACCCGAAGTGTGGGTGCCAGACACTCCACATGTGGGTTGGTATGCACGCGGAACCCAATAGGTCCTAAGTGTGTAGGTGCCCAACCTACCTGTTGGTTAGGCTATCTAGGCATGCATACACTCAATGGGTGCCAGACGTGTAGGCACCAAGGCACACAACGGGTGCCTCAAGTGTGCACAACCAAGTTTCTAATGTGTAGATACCATTACAGGGATCCTAGAAGTGAATTAATTTTTAATGAAAGATGTTTTGTTTGAAGAACTTGGAGATTCATTCATCTTAGGATAATAATTTGCATCATTTTAATCCCTACATTAGCCAGAGTACAATACAGGTAAAGTTTTTTGAAACTTTCCCATACTAGATAGTAAAACGCATAATTCAATCAATAGCATGAGTTTCAAGATGTAATTTTTCACATTTGTTATGTTGGTTTTAAATTTTTAAAATCTCTTTCCATTTCACATCCTGAAATTATGCGAACCCAACATACTTAATAAATTTTAGTGAACCTTGAAAAGTACAAAAAAAATTATTAGCCAAGAAAACCAATAAAATCATTAGTCTTTCTATTTTAGAAAATTGAAAAAAAAAATAACAATTGATATTAGCTCAAGATTGAATATGTTCCAATAGTCAATAATTTAAGCAAACTAATTAAAAAAGTACCATAAAGTATAAAAAATTTGATTCTTCAAAACCTATACGAGATGCACACATTTAAAGTGCAAAAAACATTTCTTTTATCACAAGTCATTGATGAAAGATACAAAATTAATGTGCCATCAAGTCATCTTACAAGGAATCTACTGTATTATCCTAAGAAACGACAACAATATTGAACAACGAAAAAAAATATGGACAACCATCTTGTTACTACAAACAAATATACATAATAGGATTAACAAAATCTTTTTGGGTTTGCAAAAACACAGGGATACTAAACGTAGTGAAATTTAAAAAATTCTTCACAACTAAAAATAAACATATATCATATGTAGTAAATCATATCCCAGATTAAATATAAATTAATCAATTCTTAATTTTTTATTTTTCCCATATAATGCGAGTATAAATTCAAAATTTATACCTAAAGCACACAGGTTGATGTAGGAATTGAAATTGTTAATGTCATAAAATATTGACATTTATTAATGTTGGAATTTTGCACAAAAACCAAGTGTTGCAAGAAATATTCTCAGAGATATTGCAACACCAGCGGAACAGAATTAAATTAATTATTTAATTAATTATAATTATTCTATGTAAGTTTTCATAATTCAGGAATTTTTGAAATATTTATTTTATATATTTTGTAAAGTCATAAATGTGATAAATGTGTTAAAAGTAAAGATATGCTTGATTTGTCTTGATAAGGTAAGAGAAGATTTGCAGAATCTTATGGATAAGGCAACAAATAGAGAAATCAATCTCTTTTAGATATGCAGTAATTAAGATCTGATTTCAAAGAGATTTGGACTAAAATACACAGTTGTATATATACCAAGTCTCAACATTGAAGAAACTAAGTGGATGAACTAAATAGTGCCATGAAAGTGATTCAAAGGTGATGCGAAGTTTACTCTCATACATTCTTAGGGAGAAGAAGGTGAAAGGTCTTCGAGAGATGACTGCATCAACCATTTGAAGGAGTTTAGAGTTGGAGGAAGTCTAGCAATGCTAATTACTTATATACATTCTTCGGGAGAAAAATGTGAAGGTTCTTGGGAGAAGACCGCATCAGCCATCTGAAGGAGTTCAGAATTGGAGGGAGTCTAGCAGTGCTGATTAAAATCGAAGAGAGCTCACATGAACAACTAATTAGTGGAATACATAGAATGGTCTTCATTTAAAGAGAGAGTCTTTAAATTATTTTCTATAAACTGTTACTAATTAGTGTATTGTTTCTCTTTTTGGGCGTGGCCTCGTACATGTATAGTATGTTGTACTTGAAGTACTTAAAAAATCTTAGTGTTGTCTTTTTATATCCGTTGTGTGTTCTATCTAGATATTACAACACTTAGGATTTTAAGGAAAACTAGGCAACAAATTCTATCAATTGGTATCAGTGTAGATCACAAAAACTAATTAGTGAGATTTTGGGTTGTATCTATTACAAGCATGGAACAACTATGTGAAAGAAGTTCAGTATCACATCCTCCATTGCTTAATGGATCCAATTATTCTTATTGGAAAGCTAAAATAAGGGTGTTTATCAAGTCACTTGATGAACGAGCATAGAATTCAATTTTGACAGGATGGAATCATCCAACAAATAATGCTGACGAAGAAGAGGTACACAAACCTGAGACAAAGTGGTCTACTATAGAGTATAAAGTGGCTAATTTCAATTCAAAGCCACTAAATTCCAAATTTAGTGCAGTTGATGAAAATCAAAATAAGATGATCTCTACATGCGAATATGCTAAGGAAGTGTGGGATGTTTTACAAATTACATACGAAGGAACTAAGGCTATAAGAATGTCTAAACTTTAGATTCTTGCCACTAGGTCTGAAAATCTAATGATGCAAGAAAATGAAACAATTGTTGAATTTAATGCTAAAGTGTGTGATATTGCTAATGAAGCACATGCATTAGGAAAATAATACACTGATTTTAAACTTGTTAGGAAAGTTTTGAGATCACTTCCAGAGAGATTTACATACAAAGCAACTGCGATTGAGAAAGCTAAGAATCTTACTGAACTGAGGTTAGATGAATTGATGGGGGCACTACAAAACCTTTGTAATGAATTTAAACAAAATAAAAGAAAAAAAAAAGAAGTTACATTGCAGGTTGAAACTATTACATCAGACAATGAACAAGATCATGGGAATGATGATGATCCACTTGCTTTACTTACCAAGTACTTTGGGAAATATCTAAAGCAAATAAATAAAGGAAACAAATCCTCAAAGGCTGGTAAAATATCTAACTCTCAGAAGAATAAAAGTGGTTTTAATGCATCTAATTTCAGGAAAATAGGAGAATTCAATGTAGAATGTAAAGGGTTTGTCCATATTCAAGTTGAGTGTGCTAACACATTAAAGATATGGGCAGATCACTTAACACCACATAGAGTGATGGAGATTCTGAATGCAACCAAGAGAAACAGGAAGAACATGTTAGCAATCACATTACACTTACCTTAGTTACCCTGAAAAAGGAGACAAAAACATTGGATGTTGCAAATGATGTTGTCAAAAATATTGCAACACCTAACATATATGAGTCAATTACTTTTTCTTTTGAAATTTGTCTAAATTCTATTTCTTTGGCAAGTACAGATTCTGATGAAAGTAACGATGATGAAGGACCTAGTATTGAGAACATTCAACACAAGCGCCAAGAGATGTTTCAAAATTGGCTTAAAGTGTGCAATACTAATGAAGGGATTGTGAAATAATTTGCTACCTTGACAAATGAGAAGGAAAGACTTAAAGCTAATGTGATTAGATTTGAACTTCTGGTCTCTAAAAAGACACATGAACTTGTTAGAGTTAAGAAAGAACTTGAGAACAAAATGAAATTTGTAAGAAATTTGAATTTTGGGACTTCTCAATTGGATGAAATTCTTTTTCTAGGACAGTATAGTAGAAACCGTGCTGGATTAGAATATTCTAGTGGAGAATCATCCTTAAAAGCTACGGAATTGTAGAACTCAGGTAAAAGTTTTAAAATAGTTTTTGTAAAGAAAATTGGTGAGTCTGAGTCTATGTTTAAATTAGCTAAGAGGTTCCAGCCAAAAGAATAGAGACCTAGACCCAAAAGGTTTGTCCCTACTTGTCATTTCTGTCAAATATCTAGGCATATTAGACCTAAATGTTTAAAATATTAAAAGGTTTTGCTCAATGGTATGAGAACTAATTCAATGTTTTCTTGAGTGTTGCAACATCCTGGAAAGAATACTCCTAAGATTAAGATTGATTTGAAAAATGAATCTAATTGTAGAATTTAGATCAGAAAATCTTGCATGTCATGTAGTTCATCCTTCTTTAAAGGCTATCATCATGAAGTCTTGGTATTTTGATAGTGGATGCTCTAGATATATGACAGGTGAAAAAGGAAAGCTAAGGTACTATCAAAGGTAAGAAGGGGGTCATGTTACAATTGGAGATGGAGTTAGAGGACAAATCCTTGGGAAAGGCACACTAAATGTGGATGGACCTCCAATACAGAAAAATATTTTACATATTGAAGAGTTGGAGGCTAATATGATTAATATTAGCTAACTGTGTGATCAAAATTTATTTGTCAGATTTAACAAAAAATCATGTCAAGTGTTTGATGTTTCTAATAAATATGTTTTGATAGGTTGGAGATCAACTGATAATTGCTATATATTGCAACACAAGCCGACGTGTTACAACACCCAGACTGAGGAAACTGAACTCTGGCACAAAAAACTAGGACATCTAAATTTTCAAAACCTATACTAACTTGTTAATGCAGAAGTTGTCCTAGGTGTGCTAAAGCTTAACAAGAAAAGATTGGGTGTTTATGGATCATGTCGGTTTGAAAAATAAAGGAAGAAATTGTATAAAGTGTTGCAACATGCTGCCTAGAACTCTTGCACATGCATCTTATAGGACCAGTGCAAGTAGAAAGTATAGGTGGTAAGAAGTATGCTTTTGTTTGTGTTGATGATTTTTCAAGGTTCATATGGATAGATTTCATAAAATAAAAATTGATACATTCATGATTTTTAAAAGGCTTTATGTTAGGCTTAAAAATGAGAAAGCATGTAAAATTGCAAGTATAAGGCGTGACCATAGAAAAGAGTTTGAGAATTTATTTTTTTTCAAAATACTATGATAAACATGAGATTTTCATGAGTTTTCCATACCTAAAACACCACAACAAAGTAGTGTTGTGGAAAAGAAAAATATAACACTCCTGAAATGGCACGTGTAATGTTAAATTCAAAAAAACTTACACGAATGTTGTAGGCAAAAGCATTAAACATGACGTGTTACACCATTAATTATATACAATTGAGACCAGGTACTAAAATGACTCTATATGAAATATGAAAAGGTAAGAAACCCAATCTTAGTCATTTTCATGTATTTGGTAGTGCATGTTACATACTCAATGATTGAGAACATTTGGGGAAGTTTGATCCAAAAGTGATGAAGGAATCTCTATTGGTTATTCAACAAACAGTCGATCAAATAGAGTTTATAACATGAGGACACACTGTTTTATCCTTTAATGTTGTAACTGATAATTTTCATGACTTTGCATGAAATTTACATGAAGAGCAAATCATCAGTCTTTGTGAAGAAGTAGGAACTGATCAGGAAGAAAAAGTCAATACTGATGTTGGAGTGATAGATGTTGCAACATTTGAATGTAGATGTTGCTCAGGATGTTACAACATCCTCAAAATCTGAGGAAGAATGTGAAAGTTTGTATATTTTTCTAAAAATTAGAAAGGAGCCATCAAACAGAATTTAGAAAAATCACACTACTGATCAGGTAATTAGAAGTATGTCAGAAGGTATGAGTACAAAAGACAAGAAAAAGGTAAACTATAAAGATATGGTAAGATTTGTTTGTTACACTTCTCCTTTTGAACCTAAGAATATGAAATAGGATTTGGTGGATAAGTTTTGGATAATAGCCATGTAATAAGAACTTGACCAGTTTTCTAGAAATGATGTTTGGACATTAGTGCCTAGACCTAAAAGTGTGAATGTTATTGGTACCAAATGGATTTTCAAAAATAAAACTATTGAATTTGGTAACATAAAAAGAAACAAAGCTAGGTTAGTGGCTCAAGGATACACTCAAGTTGAGGGCTGGATTTTGATGAACCTTTGCCTTGTTGCTAGACTTGAGTCCATTAGACTTTTTTTAGCCATCGCATGACATATTGGTTTCAAACTTCAACAAATTGATGTCAAAAATATTTTTTTATATGACTTTCTAAGTAAATAAGTTTTTATTTAACAACCTAAGGGATTTGAAGATCCTCATTATTCCAACCATGTTTACAAATTGAAAAAGGCATTGTATGGCTCGAAACAAGCTCCTAGAGCTTGGTACAAAAGATTGACAAACTTTTTGATTGAAAAATAAAAGAGGAGCGAACAAAACAATGTTCATCAATAGATTTAAGCATGGTGTCACCATTGCACAAATCTATGTTGATGACATAGTGTTTGGTTCCACCTCACAACAAAAACTGAATAAGTTTGTTGATTAGAAGTCTAGAGAATTTGAAACGAGTATAGTAGGGGAGCATAACTACTTCTTTGGTCTTCAAGTATAACAACTTGAGAATGGGATTTTCATTTCTCAAAGTAAATATTCTAGAAACTTAGTAAAGAGGTTCGAGTTGAAAACACAGAACACATAAAAACACCAATGGGAGCAAATTAAAAGTTGTCCAAGGATGATGATGGCATGACTGTTGATCCTAGCCTCAATAGGAGCATGATTGGAAGTCTCTTGTACTTAACTACTAGTAGGCCAGACATAAGTTTAAGTGTTTGTGTGTGTGCTACATATCGATCAAATAGTAAGGAATCTAACTTAAAAGTTGTCAAAAGAATTACTATATATATACGTGGGACTGCTGACTTGGGAATTTGGTATGCAAATGACACAAATACTAACTTGGTTGGTTACAGTAATGGAGATTGGGTAGGTGATGTTGATAATAGAAAGAACATAACTAGAGATAGATTTTATTTTGGTAATAATTTGATTTCATGGTATAGTAAAACGCATAACTGTGTTTCTTTGTCTACTGCAGAATCTAAATATATTGCTATTAGTAGTTGTTGTTCACAATTATTGTGGATGAAACAAATGTTGGAGGATTATGGGATAAGGAAAAGTAGTTTAACTATCTATTGTAATAATTCTAGTGCTATAAATATCTCTAAAAATCATGTCCAACATTCAAGGACAAAACACATAGATATCTGGCATTATTTTATAAGGGACGAAGTTGAGAGAAAGATTGTGACCATTGATTATGTTACAACTTAGAATCAGTTAGGTGATATTGTCACCAAAGCCCTTGACTCTATGTGTTGTAAGAAGTGTTAATTGTAGTGTTGTAGCACCTCATGCATGTGTAGTCAATAAAAATGTTGCAACACCTAGATACAACATTTTCATGCATCAGTTAATTCCTGCATCTTTATTTATGTCTCTTAGCCATCTAGCATTTAGGACAGGTTGTTTCAAATTCAATGAATCATCTTTGATTTTCACTGAAAAGCAGATATGCACTGGAGTCATAAAAATTTCCCAGAATATGTGCTTAAAAAATTATTTTTCACATGATTTGAGGCATTTGACAAAAACAAACTACTATCCATGGGAGTAAAGCTAGTCATATGTGGCTTAATTTGTATTTTCTTGAATATGTGGAAAAAAAAACAAGTGAAAAAAAGCTACGCTTTGGAATAAAGTGAAAGCTACTGACTCGCTAAATCCATCATACTTTTATTTCATAAAAATATTCTAAAAATTTGGGATTAAGATTCACAATTCAATGAGTCTGCTGACTGGTGTGGTCTTAGATGTTATAACATTAAGAAAAAACATTTGTTGGTCAAATTTCTCAATTGATAAGTTTTGCTTGATTCTATGATTTTGCTTAAATGCATCATTATTAAGTATATTTTAGGATCATTCCATACTTCAGTTGGGCAGTGATTGATGGCTGATTTGATTTAATTTTGTGATAAAATCTTGGATAATGATCAATTTCCCAACTTCTTTATTTTAGGGAAGTGATATGTGTGGTATGAAAACTGAATAGAAAATAGATCTTTTAGATATTTATCACTTGAATTAATTTGCACTATTGTAATAAGAAAATTTCTTGTTCGGCAATATAGTTTCCAATTAGGAATTTCTGAGAGGGGTTGTTTAATGTGCTTGTTCTCTAACAAGCACCCTCATATATATACTAATGTCTCTACACTATTACCTATGGGATGAGGCATCCTCTTACAAGCCTGCTTTGTATACGCAAGTTTCAACAGGATCATTGATGTCTCATTTCAATTATCATTGACTTGGAACATTTTAAGACCAAATCCCTAAAAGTATATTCCATGATCACCATCATATGCGCGACCACACCCCATAGCTATATATAGTGTGTGGACTTCATCTAAATTAAAACAAAGTAAAAAAAATAGAGAATTGTCTATTTTTGTTGATATTGATTGTGATAAATTATTTATACAAGAGTATTAAGCAACCAATTTACCCCGGACACTAATCTAACAATTTTCCACTTTCTCCAGTACCAATTACCCATGTATTTAAGGCCCATCTGTTCAAGATGTCCTTCAAATACTACCCTAGGAGTTCGTTCAACAGTTTGTTATATTTTCTACCAAGCCAACTCTCTCTATTATATTTGGATTCAATTGAAATATTAAGGAGGTGTTTGCTTTACTTGTTCACATATTCAACTTTCTTGTTTAGAGGTCTCTATTTAGTAAGGCACTTGAATATCATTTAGAAATTGAAGGAAGAAATTTGACATGATTTTGACAAAACTAAAATTGACACATTCTTTTCAGATGGAGACACAAATCCTATGTGCATCATCTATCTCACTCCATATTAGTATTAAAAATAGTCCACTATTGAATGTCTGCTCCAAGTATGTATAGGTTGTGACCGCAGTATGATATAGGTTGTGACTGCATTCTAGTCATGGGTTATCAAAAAAAAATTAGTGCACTACATTATTTTTGACTTTAGATGACTGAATTGAATTTGGATGAGGTTGTACACTAAATCTCAAGCACAACTGAATTTCAGATAAATGTATACACTAACTGTTTGGTTTCACTTTCATGTTTCTATTATTTCAAGGGTTGAACATATTTTCACTAGGTTTTCGTGAAAAAATAATGTTTGAATTAGTTATGTTTCTATGTTGACTATATAGGTTCAGAAATAAAACTATATTTATTTTATTGTATTTTCTGCACAAAAAGATGTAAAATATTAGTAGGTCTGAAAATAAGTTTGTAGATGCATGAAAAAATGTGAAACGTTAGTATATTTGAAAATAAATTTTGTAATGAAAACAAGTTGTAATTCTATCAAAATGGGTAAAATAAATGTATTTTTAGAGTTTTAAATAGTAAAATATAGAAAGATACCATTTGGAAATTAAAGCAAACGAGCCTCAGGCACCATTTTTTTTTCCTTTGCCAAATATTTAATTTTGAATTATTCAAATATCCATCATATGAATCAATAAGGTTAAAACTATCAGTCATATTTTTTGAATCATCGTTAAAAAACATGGGTTATTTGTATCAATCTCCCTTAAGGTTTGAATTTTTGTACCTCTCTTCTAATACTATCAAAACAAAAATTCTGAAGAAAAAAAATTGTGTTGAATGACCAATCCCTAGCCTAATATATGTGAAAACATTCCATCATTTTAAAAAAGTTAATCAAAAGTTCCTTTTGAATTTGAAATATAACAAATGGAAAATCCAAATTCAACTTTGAACTCTCTTTAAGTGTACAGAAAATATCTTAATTTAACACATGATAAAAATTATATAATTTAAACAAGAACTGAGAGACCAAAATTTAATTTAAGGTCATCTTCAACAAAATAAATAAAACTGATTAAATTTTATGAACATTATATTTTAAAAATTAAAGTTTCTTAACTAAATATCATAAATAAATATGAGATTAAATCAATTTTTTATCCTCTTCATCCTCTTCATTTTACTAGAAAAATATTAATTTTAATTGAGAAAACACTACGTACTTAGTGAAAAAACTTAGACTTTGAAATGCATAGATTTTAAACAGGGATAAATTTTGTTTTGGCCCCCCCAAGTATACCTCGATTTCAATTTTGGTACCCCATGTTCCAACCTCATCGAGACAAGTCATCAACATTTCATTTTTTAATTAAAATTGGTCCTCTCGATTAATTGTCCATCCAAAACTAACGAAAATCACCATTGCAGTAGATTTTTGGGGGAAATTTAGTACCATTGAAATAGAAAAAAAGGATGGATTTCCTTCTCACCCATTCAACTACATTCTTGTCCAAAGCCCTCACATTTCAGCATTCCACAACAAAGAAAATAAGATTTTCAACTTCATCTTGGAGGAAAATGAGGAGCTACCATTCAAGCTATTCTAACACAACTATAGCTTCCTTCAATAATGATGTGCCAATAGAAATTATGTATTGTCGGAGTGGAATATAGCTTCCATTGAGGACTTATTGGACAAATAACAATCCAGGAAGAAGATTTTGGTCATGCCCAATATATGGGGTAATTTTCTTGCTCTTTAATAATTTTTTATATTAAAAATTGCACTAATTATATTTTTTGCTTTGACAGAAAAGAGAGTATTGTGGAGTATTCAAATGGTTGGATCCTAAAATATGCCAAAGGTCCAAATAAGTTATTCCTAAGTTGCTGACAAAGATGAGCACATTGGAAGATGAAATAAAAGATTAAAGAGAAAAAAAAATGAAAGTTGAGTTGAGGATGTCAAAAAGGTGGAAAGAATTCTGAAAAATCAAGCCAATGCATTCAAGAGAAAAAATAGATGTGTGGCAATTATAGTTTCCATTATAATTGGAATTATATTAAGTCTTGTGGCAGTGTTGATTGGCCTTGTGGCCATAGAAGACAAGAATCTTGTATTAGGAAAAATAGGATATTTGCCACTAATAAAACCTAAGTGAGGATTATCAATAAATCAGTATTCAATTCTAGCAATATTAACACATTAACACTACATAACATCTAACATTTTCAATTTTCAAATACTTCATAACATTAACATCCAAATATAAACACTGAAAACATCCAAACAAACTTCATGTTAACATCATTCACACATGATAAATTCCTTTATCTAACGGAATACAAATTCCAACAAGTTACAAATATTGCATCTTCACAAATGCATACAACACAACAAAGTGCATATGATTCTGACTAGAATCAGCCAACAGAATCCAAATTACAAACTTAAGAATTACAAAGTACATAAATAACGGGAGTCTCATTTCCACGCCCACGCCCACTCCAACGGAGTAAAAATCAATAAATAGAATACAAATCAATTTTTTGGCACAGTCCCACTCCAACTACCACTAGCTCTCTCCTTTGATGCTCTTCTTATGGCTTCACCTTCAATAGTAGCTCTTTGATTTGGCATAGTATTAAAATTCATTCCTCCTCTCACAATGACTGGAGTATTAACCTTTGATGGTTGAGTGACCTATATAAAAATGAACTATTAATAATTAGTGCTTGGTAATTGAAAAGGAATAATGAGTCATTGATTAAAACTAAGCATACATTCTCACATTTAATGATGAAACCTCATTTGAGTTGCCCCCTATATTAACTCCCACTTTGTTAGACATTGGATTTCTATTAACCTGAAAAATAAAATATAACCGAAAAAATTAGTCATTTACATAGTTAGTACATTATAACTCATAAAATATAAATAGTCATGAAAAATTAACATACAAGTAATTGTTCTCCACCATGAATAATTTTTAAAGTAAAATATGTTTATTTCCCAATTGGATCTACAAAAACAAACAATTAAAATAAATACAATTAGATGGCTCAATCAGAATACCACCATTTAACAATTAAAACCCTATATTAAGTTACATAACAACCATAAAATTAACACAATCAGAATACAACCGTTTAACAACATTTAACAAAATTAAAAGAATACAAGAAAATTAACAACCTATTAATAAACTTACAATACCAAAAAAACCCAATCAAAATTTAACAAAAATATCTAAAATTAGCATACGAAAACCCACAAAAATATAGTTTATAACCAACAAATAAATTCTAAAATAATAGCATAAGAAATACCACAAAAACAGCTAATAACATGCAAAATACATTTTTTCTGCACTTAGAAAAAAAGTATTATATGCAAAATACACACACAAAAAAAAAAATGAAGAACATACCTACTGCAGTGTAGCCTGCAATCTGTCCTTGCATTTTCTCTCCATGGAATCTTTAATTTTTGTTGCAATACACCTCGGTTTGGCTGATTAGTTAGTGAGTAGGGCTTTGGGATTTTTTGGGATTATGGTTGAAAGAGAAAAATTGAGGATTTGGGAGTCAGTCCTTCAATTTCTGCTGCAACACACCTCAATTTGGCCAATTAATTCTTGACTAGGTTTTAGAATTTTTTAGGATTATGATTGAAAAAGGGAAATTGGCGATCCTAAGGTCAATAGTTGGAGATGCAGGCCTAATATAACTATTTCCCCTTCCAAAATGCTAGCACGTGACACACACGTGGTGATTTTCATTAGTTTTGGATGGACGGTTAATGGAGGGGACCAATTTTGATTAAAAAGTGAAACACTGGTGATCGGTTTTGATGAGGTCAGAACATGGGGTACCAAAATTGAAATCAAGGTATACTATGGGGATAAAAAGTGAATTTGTCCCATTTTAAACACAAGTAAAAGATTACCATTAAAGATTAAGGCATATTCACTCAAACAAAGAGCAGAAATTAAATTGTGTAAAAAATAACTATATATTTTTTAAAATATAGAGCGAGTTCATCTCTCTAATACACAATTTGAATAAAAAAATGAGGTCTAAATCTGAATTATGAGGATAAAAATATAAAAGACTTAAAATTTCTTGTGAAAAATAATGGATTGAAAATAACTCCTTTTGATTTTTTTTCTTAAATATAAGATTTTAATGTATAATAAAATTTTGAAATCATTTTAAAAATCAAGCATTTGTATTTTGTAATATTTACAATTACAAAAATAATAAATACTTTGTATGTATAAAAATTTAACACACTCTTTATGCCACTGAAAAGAACTTAAAATTTTAAGCATGGAATCAACCCTTTATTTTTTTATTTAATCTATAAACTTGAAAAAAACCTCAAAATTTTAATTTTGATATCATTCATTTTTTTCTTCTTAAAAAAAGTTATGCTAGTATTTTGAAAATTATTTTTTCCCAGAAAGTATAAGGATATGGTATTTTGAATATTAAATAGAATATCAATTAAATCTTTGACCAAATAATACTAGAGAAAAGGTCTTTGACAACTTCTTAACCTCTAGGAAAGTAAATAAATTATGTTGTATTTTTTTAATCTAAAAATATTATATATATTTTAAACAATACAAAAATTGGATAATAAAATGATGTTGATGTACAGTAAGCCCTATTTTATCTTTGAAAAAATTGATTTATTTTGGGAAAAGGAAAAAAACAAATGTGTTTTCTTTTCAGGAGAAAGAAAGGCTTCCCCTAAAATGAAAACAAACATTTCTTAAGAATCTGGTTGCATTCGTTGCGGGTTGGGTTCTGATATGGATACATAGGGATTGTCTAAACAAGAGAAACCTGACACAAGTTAAGTTGACAATCTAATTCAAAAATACAATGAGCTTTGCATCTAAACCATAGGAAAACTTCCTTTGAGAGCCTATTGATAAGGGTTCCTCTGATTGGTTCATTCTATAAAATACATATAGCTTTGGGATTATAGAATATACACAAAAGTTCTCTCTTTGTCATCCTTGATACAAATTCTTTGAAGACAATTGGTAGAAGCAACATCATAATAGAGAATTTCTTTGGTAAAAAATATAACAGCCTGCTGAGTGAAACCCTAGGGTAGTATTTGAAGGGCATCTTGAAGAGATGGGCTTTAAATACAAGGGTAATGGGCACTGGTGAAAGTGAGAGATTGTTAGAGTACTTTCCAAGGTAAATTGGTTGCTCAATACTCTTTTATAAATAATTTATCATAATTAATATCAACAAAAATAGACAATTCTTCATTTCTATTGACTTTGCTTTAATTTAGATGAAGTCCACATACCATATATAGCTACAGGGCATGGTCATGCATATGATGACGATTATGGAATAAGATTTTATGGATTTGGTCTTAAAACATTCTAAGTCGATGATAATTGAGATGAGACATCAATAATTCCATTGAGACTTGCACATACGAAGTAGGTTTGCAAGGAGGATGCCTTGTTCCATGGGCAGTGGTGTAGAGATATTAGTGTGTATATGTGGGTGCTTGTTAGAGAACAAGTATATTGAACAACCCCTTCCAAAAATTCCTAATAGGAAACTATGTTGTCAAACAAGAAATCTCCTCGTTACGATAGTGCAAGATTAGTACTTTGACTTGAGGTACCATTGTAATCTTGTATATAGTTTGTTGTCCATTAATTTATTCTACAATTACAGAACAATCACAAAGGGAAAATTTTGGGTGCAATATAATCATATATGAAGGTTAATGACCAACAAAAGATCTATTACCTATCTAGGAATAGTGGAATCTCCTAAGTTTTGTACGGTACATGACTTCTAAATCCTTGGCCAAGATTGGATGAAAATTAGAAAATAGTTTTCTAATTTCATCATGGAGTCAAGTGACTAAAAATGGATACATAGTTATTATGCTAATACGATTTCAACCAATAATCTATACCCTAATCATTATTGGAGGATTAGTTTATGGAATTACCTTACTTACAAGATATTCATAACTGGAAAGGTTCACTATCTTCACCTATGTCTAGGTCTGGCGTGTTGCTAGACACTAACCATGATTGTTGGGTTCTTAAAATTAAAGAATTAATTCTAAAAGAATTAATTAATTAAATTAATTAATCAAGACACTTTAATTGTTCAACTAAGTTTCAATAGTTGCAGAAATTCATTTATGTTTTAGAAATTATCTAAATGTTGGATCATATTAATTATAATTAATTAATGGGCTCAAATTAATTCAAATATTAAATTAATTCAACTAATTGATAGATTAATTAATCAAACCTAATTAGATTAGGACCCCAATTGAAATAAATTCATTAATTGATTGGATTAATAAAATGAGCCTAACTAATTCATGAGACGAATTAAAATTATTAAGACTAAATTAAATTGGACCTAGTTGAGTCTAAGCCCAATTGGTGTGGACTTGTAAGAAGTCCATGTAATTAAATAAGATTTAATTCCAACATTTAATAGAATATAGTGTGAACAAAAATTTCACCCTAGGAGTTGGAGATAAGGAAAATGTTTGTGATATGGTAGAAGATAACAAGGAAGTTGATTTTCATTTGGAACGGCATAAAGGGACTATCAAAGGGGATTTTTCCTGCATATTTTTTAGTGTCTTTTGAGTAAGAAAAGAAAAGTGTCTATATGTTTCCTCCTCTAATCAACAAAAATTCATCCCCTCTCCTTATTCCTCCTTTTGAGTAAAATTATTATATTCTTTACCAAAATCTCCCAGTTTTATCTGCCACTTCTATAGTGCTTTTAATTCTTGTATTCAAAGGTAGAATCAAGAATTAAATCACATACACCAAATACACAAAGGTGTGTTTCTGTTCCACATATTGAGTTTTTGGATGGAATTATCGAATTTGCTTCTACTAGCATATAAAGAATCATGCATGGACATTCAGGGTGTGGATACACTTAAAGGGATAACATTTGTGATCCTTTGATATGAAACATTTCTTGAGAAACGGGTTCCATGAATTTGTTCATGGAGAGATAATGACTTGAGTCGTTTTAATCCCTACATCAACCAGTGTGTTTCAAGTATAAATTTTGAATTTATACTCGCATTATATAGAAAAAATAAAAAATGCAGAATTGATCAATTATATTTAATTTGGGATACGATTTATTACATATGATATATGTTTATTTTTAATTGTTGAGAATTTTTTAAGTTTTGTTGCATTAAGTATCCCCATATTTTTGCAAACCCAACATGATGTTGTTGACGCTATTACATATATTTGTTTTAAGTAAAATAATGGTTGTCCAAATTATTTTTCGTAGTTCAATATGTTGTCGTTTCTTAGGATAATACAAAAGATTCCTTGTAAGATGACTTGATGGCATGTTAATTTAGTATCTTTCAACAATGACTTGTGATGGAAGAAATGTTTTTTACACTTTAAATATGTGCATCGTATATTTTTTGAAGAGTCAAATATTTAATACTTTATGGTACTTTTTTAATGAGTTTGATTAATTATCGACTATCTTAGCATTGGAACTTATTCAATCTGTAGCTAATATCAATTTTTTTTCTTTTTTTATTCAAATTATTTAAATATAAGGACTAATGATTCTGCTAGTTTTCTTGGCTAGTAATTTTATTTGTACTTTTCATGGTTCACTAAAATTTATTAAGTATGTTAGGTTGGTACAATACCAGGATGTGAAACATAGAAAAAAATTTAAATTTTAAAACCAACACAATAACTGTGAATAATTACATCTTGAAACTTATGCGATTGATCGAATTACGCGTTTTAGTATCTAGTGTGGGAAAGTTTCAGAAAGTTTACCTGCATTACAATCCGGCTAATGTAGGGATGAAAATGATTCAAATTGTTATCAAATGATGAATGAATATCCAAGTTCTTCAAACCAAACACCTTTCATTGAAAATTAATTCGCTTCTAGGACCCCTCTAATGGTGTCCACACCTTAGGAACTCTTATGAGTCTTAAATTTATGCTAGTAAATTCAAATTCAGATTTCTACACTAGAATTTGGGAATGTAGTTTTACTATTTATTCAACAAGGTGAAGAAAAAATTCAAAAAAAGTGGAAAATGTTTGATGGAATAAGAGAACATTACAAGAAGAATGAAGTGGACGATTTTGGAGAGCTCAAGTGGCCAAATTCTTGTGTTCAATAGAATAATTCATTCGGCCATTGGGCGGAGAAGGGGGTGGGGGCAAATGTATTTATCACTTCTTCAACCCTAATACTATTAGATATGTATCTCATTCCTTTGTTATGTCATTTCTTTGTTTCCATCTAAAGTTACAAGTCTTCGACTTTCTCATTAAAACTCTTAACAAACCTCCTACGAACCCATCAACCCTTCAGCTTGGACTCTAATTAATTTAATTAAGATCATTTGATTGATCCCCATCAATTAAAAATGTTTAATTGAATTAATTAATCCAATCAATTAATTAAATAATTCCACTTAAGAATCCTATCAAGCATGTCACTACACCGATGCTTATGGAATAAGGCATCCTACTTAACAGCCTGCATTGCTTGCACAAGTCTCAGCGGGACCATTGATGTCAGATATTTCTTGGGCATTGAGGTGGATCGATCAAAGAAAGGGATTGTCTTGTCTCAAAGAAATATGTTCTGGCCCTACAAAAAAAAATGAGAATGTTAGGTTGTAAACCTATTGAAACACCAGTGATTGCAAATATTAAGTTCGGCACATGGTCGGGAGTTAAAGAAGTAAATAAAGAGAGTAATCAAAGATTGGTTGGAAAATTAATTTATCTCTCACATACTCATCTAGATATTATTTCATTTGCGCTGAGCATGGTGAGTCAGTTTCTACATAGCCCTAATGAGGATCATCTATAGGCAGTGTTTAGAATCCTCAAATATCTCAAGGCAACGTTAGGAAAGGGAGTCTTATTCTCTAAACAAGATGGATCACTTAGCCTTTAAAGATGCAAATTGGGCAAAGTAGATAATCAAAGATCCACCTGTGGATATTGCACCTTCCTTAGAGGAAATCTAATAACATGGAGCAAGAAATAGGCTGCAAAAGCAAGGTCTAGTGCCAAGGCAGAATTCTAATCTCTACCTCCTAGGATTTGTGAACTTATTTGGTTCAAATCAATTGTCAATTCTCTTAAATGAATTTTCCCAATAATTTCCACACAAATGAGTTTGGATTTCAACAAAAGCGTAATTCATTTAATACAAGAATATTTCTTGTAATGGCATTCACAATCTTCTATATTCTTCTACAATTTTTTCTACATTTTCACCAAATTTAATTTAATCTATTGGCCAATTGAAATATAGTGCAATTCTTATAGATAAAACTTGAGTGATCTTGCATGCGGGATCCTAAGACATCTGTACTCCCAGGTGTGGGAAAGAATTTCATATCTCAAACTCTTTGATTTATTTTTAATTTTTTTATATATCTTTCAAGGTTCTTTAGACCACTATAACCATATACGAAAGTTAATAAGTGACTAATAAAATATCCATTACCTATCTAGATGAATAGGTAAATCTTCTAATTTTTCCATGGTATTTGACTTGGAAATCAGTGGCCAAGGTTGGATGAAAGTTAGAAACTAGTTTTCTAATTTCATCATGTAGCCAAGTGACTAGAATTGGATACATAGTTGTTATGCTAATAGAGTTTTAACTAATAATCTATACCCCACGCAAAATCGATAGATTAGTTAACAGAATGACCTTATTTGCATAGTATTCACAATTGGAAGTCAACATTCACCTATACCTATGTCTAGGTTTTAATGGCATGTTGCTAGACACTAACCATGATTATAGGGTTCTTAGAATTAAAGAGTTAATTCTAAGATGATTAATTAATTAAATTAAATAATCAAAATATTTTAATTATCCAACTAAGTAACAATAGTTATAAGCACATCACTATCATATAGGTGAACCAAAAGGATCACACGCAAAGTTGCAAAAATCTATTTCTTATTTAGAAATTATCCAAATGTTGGATTAGATTAACTAATAAAATTAATTAATGGGCTCAAATTAATTTAACTATTAAATTAATTCAACTAATTAATAGATTAATTAATCAAACTTAATTAGATTAGAGAGCCTAATTGGGACAAATTAATTAGTTGGTTGGATCAATTAACTAAATAAACCTAATTAATTCAGGAGATGAATTAAAATTATCAAGACTAAATTGAATTGGACCTAGTTGAGTCTAAGTCCAATTGGTGTGGACTTGTAGGAAGTCCATGTAATTAAATATGATGTAATTCTAACATGTAATAGAATATAGTGTGAACAAAAAGGTTCATACTATGAGTTGGAGAAAAAAGTTTCCTCCTCTAATTTGCAAATATTCATCCCTTCTCATTGTTTCTCATTTTGTCTAAAATTATTATACTCTTAAACCAAAATCTCTCAATTTTATCTGCCACTTCTATAGTGTTTTTAATTCTTGTATTCAAAGTTTGAATCAAGAGTTAAATCACATACACCAAATACACAAAGGTTGTGTTTTTTTTCTGTATATTGAGTTCTAGGATCAAAGTTAGATTTTAGCTTCTACTAGCATACAAATAATCGCACATGGACAATAAAGGTGTGGATACTCTTAAAAGGATAACACTTGAGATCTTTTGAGGTAAAATATTTCTTACAAATAGGATTTCGTGGATTTGTTTGTGGAGAGATAATAACTTGAGTCGCTTCAATCCCTACATCAGCTGGAGTGCTTGAGGTATAAATTTTGAATTTATACTCGCATTATATAGGTCATCAAAAATGTATAATCTATCAATCACATTGAATTCAGGATATGATTTACTATATATGATGTATGTTTATTTTCAATTGTTGAAATTTTTTTAAATTCCGCTACTATGTTTAGTATCCCATAATTTTGCGAACCTAACATAATGTTGTTGATGCTATTACGTGTATTTATTTGTACTATAATAATAGTTGTCCACACGTTCTTTTGTAGTTCAATAATATTATCGTTTCTTGTAATAATACAGTAGATTCCTTATTAGATAACTTAATGACATGTTAATTTAGTAGCTTTCATCAATGAATTGTGATGAAAAAAATATTTTTTACACTTTAAATATGTGCATCTCAAATAGTTTTGAAGTAATAAATATATAATACTTTATGGTACGTTTTTATTGAGTTTGCTTAAATTATTGATTGTCTTAGCATTAGAATTTATTCAATCTTTAGTTAATATCAATTGTTCTTTTTTTATCAATATTTTAAAATAGATAGACTAAAGATTTTGTTGGTTTTCTTGGTTAATATTTTTTTGTGCTTTTCAAAGTTCGCTAGAATTTATTACGTATATTGGATTTGCATGATCACTAGTCGGTTATCACAGGTCTAGCAAATTTGTTACTATTCTTCCTAATATTTTTTAGATACCGAGATTTAGTAGCTTGGGCAATAGCTTTTGGAATACAAGGAAGTCTATTAGAGCAGTTCAAACTTACTATTTTATTATTTTAGAATTATTGGATATGATGGATTTTACTATTGAGGAGCCTAGGTTATGATCTTTAGGGTAATTTCAACGAGATTGATTGTCATCCAAGGATTTATGTAGGTAAGGAATTACTAAATTATATATGGATTTGCTTGTTATTTAGTCATTATTTGTTGTCTAGATTTGCTTGTTATTTGTATTGGAGTATAGCGTTCATTTATATTGATAGTTTTCATTGATCTAATTGTCATTAATATTATTTTAGACAATGCCTCGGAGATGAGGACGACCTACTGGCATAGCTCGCACTAATGTGCATGGCAATAGAGATGCAGGACAATAGAGAGTTGGAGCCAACGATCAAGCAAATGGACTAGGTCATGCTAATAGGGTTGGTGGACAATAGAAGGTCGATAAGACTAACCAAATGGATAGTGTTAGCGTAGGTGGTGAAAATCTCATCCAAAATGAGCAAATAAGGTTGGTTAATCTACTCCAAAATTTGATTAGAGCTATTCAAAATGGACAAAGTCTGGGTAACAAGTTCGAAAAATGTATCAGGACTAATCCACCTATTTTTTAGGGTCGATCAGAGGTTGATGAGGTTGAGGGATAGATTACCAACTTGGAAATGATCTTTAGAAGATTGGATTGCAATGTTCTATAGAAAATCTCTTATGCTACCTACACGCTGAAGGGAGAAACATAGGAATGGTGGAGAATGGTAGAAGAGTTAGAGACAAAACCAACTACTTGGAAGGAATTCAAGGATTTATTCTACAAAAGGTTCTTTCCTGAAAGTGTATGCAACTAAAAGGAGATCGAGTTTCTTAACTTAAAGCAAGGAGACATGACTGTGGCATAGTATCAAGCTAAGTTTGCATTGCTATGTCGTTTCGCTTCTTACTGTGTAGAATGAGGCTCAAAAGGTTAAAAATTTTTTGAAGGGCTTAAGGATAGATATTCATGTACCATTGTTTGCTTAAACATTGACCACCTACACGAAGATTATCAATAAAGCTCTTGATATTGAATTAGAATTAGGAGACCAACAACAACAAAGCTCTTGATAATAAGGATAGATATTCATGTTGCATTTGGATATGCTTATGCATTATTTGATTCTAGAGCTGTGCATCTTTTTTTTTCTTATACTCAGAAATATAATTTGTTTTGTGAACCTTTGGATGTGACATTGTCTATTAACTCCATTGCTGGAAGAACATTTATTGCAGAATATATATGCAAATCTTATGTTGTTAAGATAGGAAACTATGAGATGCCAGGAGACTTGACTCTATTAGGCATGATAGACTTTGATGTCATTCTTGGGATGGATTGGTTGGCCACTTATTATACTTCTATCAATTATTGGTTAAAGAGAGTAGACTTTTATCCACTAGTCTACCAAAGTTCTACTTTGCAGGTGGTATATGTAACTCCCCTCCAAAATTGATTTCTACTTGACAAGCTAAAACATTGTAGAGTAAAGGTTGTATGGGTTACCTCGCTATAGTTCTTGATACATGAGTGATTAAACTTAAGTTAGAGAATATTTATGTTTTTTTTGTGAGTTCCTAGATGTATTTCAAGATGAGCTACCTCAATTACATCCTGACAAAGAGATCAAATTCTCCATTGATGTAGTACTAGGTACTGGTCCTATTTCTAAGGCATTGTATAAAATAGCTCAACTGAGTTGAAAGAGTTAAAGGAACAACTACAAGAGCTCCTACACATGGGATTTATCTAGCCCAGTATGTCACCTTGGGAAGCACTAATCTTTTTTGTTAAGAAGAAAAATGGTAGCTTGAGACTTTGCATTGACTATCGGGAGCTAAATAAGGTGACTGTATGGAACAAATACCCCTACCTTGAATCGATGACTTATTCGATCAGCTACAAGGATCAAAGCTTTTCTCAAAGATTAATCTTCGAACTAGATACTCCCAGTTAAAGATTAAGTTGGAGAATGTACCAAAGATAACTTTTAGAATGAGATATGGGCATTGTGAGTTCTTGGTGATGCCTTTTGGACTCATAATGCACTAGCAACATTTATGGATCTGGTGAATAAGGTATTTAAAACTTATTTGGATAAGTTTTTTATGATTTTCCTTGATGACATCCTCATCTACTCAAAAAATAAGAAGGAACTTGAGAGACATCTAAGGTTGGTTTTGCAAATTTTGAGAGAAAATAAGTTGTATGTAAAGCTAAAGAAGTGTAAGTTTTGGTTAGACAATGTAACTTTCCTTGGTCATGTGAGTAATGAGCAGGGTGTCATAGTGGATTCTCAAAAGATTGAAGCAGTAGTAGAATGTAGCAGGCCGACAATGGTTGCAGAGGTTCATAGCTTTCTAGGAATGGTTGACTATTATAGATGCTTTGTTAAAGGATTTTCTCACATTGATATACCATTAACACATTTGACTAAAAAGAAGAGTAAGTTTGAATGGGTAGAAGAAAGTGAGCAGAGTTTTCAAGAATTGAAGAAGAGGTTAGTATCTGCCCCAATACTTATACTTCCATCATGTAGTGAGGGTTATACTATCTATTGTGATGGCTCAAAGAAGGGACTAGGTGTGTTTTGATACAGAAAGATAAAGTAGTAACTTATGCCTCTAGACACCTCAAGCCTCATGAGCAAAATTACCCTACACATAGTTAGCAATAGTGGTTTTTGCAATAAAGCTTTGGAGGCATTATCTTTATGGAGAACGATGTGAGATTTTCACTGATCATAAGAGTTTGAAATACATTTTAACATAAAAGAGTTGAATATAAGACAAAGGCAGTGGTTAGAGTTGCTTAATGACTATGACCTCAACATCAATTACCACCCGGGAAAGGCTAATGCAGTGGTAGATGTATTGAGTAGAAAGACTGCAAGGAATTTGGCAACTTTTATGACCTCCCAAAGACACATATTAGAGGAATTCAATAAATTACAAATTGATGTAAGGATGAGGGGAGTTGTAGCATAATTGGCTAACTTGAGACTTCAACCTACCTTGATTGAGAGAATATGGGCTGCACAAGCAAATAATCCCCAGTTTCAGAAAATTTAAAGGGATCTTGAGAAAGGGCTTAATTCAGAATTTGGGATTCACACAGAGGGCTATTTGAGGTTTCAAAATAGGATATGTGTACCGAATAATATAGGGTTGAAAGAGGAGATTATTCAAGAGGCTCATCCCAGTGGTTATACTATATATCCTGAAGGTACTAAGATATACAAAGACTTGAAACAAACATTTTGGTGGAATAATATGAAGAGGAGAATAGGGAGTATGTCTCTAAATGTTTGATATGTCAGCGAGTTAATGCTGAGCATAAAGAAAAAGTAGGAGAATTGCAACCTCTTCCAATTCCTGAGTGGAAGTGGGAACATATCACCATAGACTTTGTCACCGGGCTTCCTCGAACTCAGAAAGGTAATACAACTGTTTGGGTGATTGTGGATCGATTGATGAAGGTTTCTCATTTCGTGCTTATAAAGGAACATACGCCCCTAGAGATTTTAGTAGAGTTGTGTAAGGAGAAAATTCTAAAGCTCCACGGAGGTACAATGTACTATTGTTTCTGATAGAGATCCCTATTTTGGCTCCCATTTTTGGCAGAGTTTGCATAAAGTACTAGGAACTAACTTACATTTTAGCACAGCCTTCCACCTACAAAACGGATGGACAATCTGAGAGAACTATCCAAATCCTTGAAGATATGTTGAGAGCTTGCATTCTTGAATTGAAGGGATCGTGGGAACAATATTTGCCAATGGTGGGATTTGCATATAATAATAGTTATCAAGCTAGTATTTAATTGTCCCATTTGAAACACTATATGGAAGAAGGTGTCATTCTCCAATCCATTGGGATGATGTTGGTGAAAGAAGGATATTAGGACCTGAGATGGTTCAACAAGTGATAAGTGCATATTTTTATATTTATTTGTATTAATTCTTCTACGTCTTCTTTGCTTTGTTCTTGTTAATAATAGGTTTTTATTAATGTTTTGTGTGTGATAGGAATTTGAGAATGAAAAGATAAAAAATGAGCCAAAACGAAGTTGAAAGAAGCATTCTTGGGCCAAATTGACACGGTTCCACTACGGCAGTGTTTGTATTTTGGGCATAAAAGTCTGATCCAAAGATCAATTGACCTGATTCTTATCTTATTGGAAATATAAGAGATGTATCTACAACTTTTATGTTGGAAATGTTTGCCAATTCAATTGATTTAAAAGAGTAACATTGGTTAAAAAGTCAAACATGCACTGAAACATCTAGATATGGTAGTCTTCGTATATCTGGCATACCTCACTCCAAAAATTTGATATTGATCTGATTCAAGTGGCTACAAAGAGATAATAGATAGAGCTACAATTGTTATGAAGACACCAAAGGCTAATTCAGCATATACAGAGGTCAAAAATCAGTTGAAAGGGGATACACAGTGTCAGACATCCATTTTGGAGAAGAAGAAAACAGTAGCATCGGCGCCTAGGCGCCGTGCTTACTGTCCTCTTCGAGAAATATGGCGCCTAGGCGCTATCCATGTGACAAAACTGATGCTTTTGGTTGGAATGGTGACAAGTGGCAATCCTTTACACCTTTTGACACATGTTTGTGATATGTATACACTAGATACATATATCATACCACACACACTACTCACTTTACACCAAATGCACAACACACCTTACACACTTTACACCAAATGCACAACACACCTTCCTCACTTTACACAAAATACACAACACATCTTACAAACTTTACACTAAATCACATCACCATCTCACACTTTATAAAAGGGCACTATCATCTCAACACAATGATGAATTTTTCAGATTCACTCACTCTCTACATCATTCACATTTTGAAAGCACTCTTGGAGTTTTTGGAGTTTCAAGGAAGAAAAAGTGGAAGAGGCTTGGAGGAGGAGACATCCATAATCTACTATCAACCTCAACTATCTTCTTCAACCAATAAGTTTCTTTGATTCCCAATGTTGCTAATTTTTATTCTCTTGTCATTTCTTATTATGTTAGGCTAAACTTCTTTATTGGTTGAGGTTGATTTCAAAGCCCTAGACATGAGTTTTTATAATTGAATGTTTGATATTATTGATCAATTTCCCAAATTGAGGTTGTTTATGTTTTTCTATACTTAATATCTTATGGGTATTTTCTTGCTTTGTTTGGGTGCGCAACCAAATCGGGTTTGAGAATTCCCTACAACTAGATTAGAGATTTTAGATCCGTAATTATCTTCAATTTCTAATCATGTGTAGTAAATTGTGATTAATGATTATGGGATATTTTTGTTAATTGCAATGGAAAATATAACCTAAGTTAAATGACCCGAGCTTGTGTGGTTGTTGTTTAGATTAATTTATCTTTTTTATTTTAATGCATCCATTGGATTAAATCTAGAGAGCTTGTTCTAGGTTGTTTGGTGGGTAGAGAATTAGATAGAGAGCTTGTTCTATCTAATGAGAAACTAAGGAAAGATTGAGGTAGTAGATCTTGTTATTACCTACGGTTGATAATTTCATTGGCAAATTGTTCATAATATTGATATGAAATTAGAACTCATTGTCTAGTGGTGGCGAATGAAACCTCAACCTACTTTAATCGATTGTTGATTGTTGTTTTGATTTTAATTGATTTATATTTTAATTAGTTTTAATTTCTGTGACTTAGTTAATCAACTCAATCCCCCCTCCCCAAACATTTGTTGTTTATTTCTAGAGTTTGCTTGTTGAAGTCTTGGTGTTAAATTAAAATTCCTAGTTAGTTGAGTCGATAGTAAATCAATTAGCCTTGATTCTCATGGGATCGACTCTTACTTGCTCTATACTCGTTAAATATTTATTGAAGTAAGGTTTAAATTTGGTAGGCCTACGACAACCGACCAATAAGCAATTGACAAATACAGCTTGTGAAAGACCAATTGTGTACTGCTCAGAGTCGATGCTGATATGAGGAGCCAAAGTCTAGATTTTAAGGAAGGTGATCATGTATTCTTAAAAGTGTCCACAACAAAGGGTGTGATGTGATTTGGTATTCAAGAAAGCTAAGCCTTCAGTTTGTAGGTCCATTTAAGATACTAGAAAGGATTGGAGAAGTTGCCTATAGACTTGCCTTACCATAAGCTTTAGTAAGAGTGCACAATGTATTTCATGTTTCGATGCTCAAAAAGTATGTCTATGGTCTAAGTTATGTAGTGGAATATGAACCCTTACAACTCAAAGAAGATTTGTCTTTTAAAGAGATTCTAGTGAGAATTTTGGATAGAAAGGTTAAGTCTTGCGGAGTTGAGTGATTCCCCATGTCAAGATACAATAGAGCAATCATTCCGAGAGAGAAGCATGATGGGAGCTTAAAGAGGAAATAAGAGATAAATAGAGGCGATAATCCAAGTACCACAAGTTTAGAGGATTAAACTACTTTTAAGGAGGGTGGAATGTAATACACAGGTAGGTTATTTTCAATAACTAGTTAAATAAAATAGTATATATTTATCATATGTATAGTCTATTAAATAATAAAATTAAGAGATAGATGTGGGCTATACTATTCAAATTATTTAATTATAGGGAATAATATAATATTTGAGAGAGTTAGTTAAATATATAAAACTAATTTATAAATATGTGTGTAAAGAAAATCTACTTAAAGGAAAACACACAACCAAAAGGAAAATTTGCTCACCTAGAGGGAATGTTGCTCAATCAAAAGGAAATATGTTCACTTAAAGGCAAAAATATCGCCCAGCCAAAAAGTGAAAAAAAAACGGCGACTTAAGGAAAAATGTAGAGAGAGAGAGGGAGAGATGAAAAGAAGAGTACAAGACGATATAAAATCAAAGGAAATAGAAATGAAAAAATGGAAGAAGAAAGACAAACTATCAATGGGAAAGATCTTTGTGCTTGTACATTAAGGGATGATCTCCCTAACTTTGATGTGATTAATTGTTGTGTGTGAATCATTGGATTGGTAACAAGGACTTTTAGAAAAAAAAAAAAAAAGAACTGTAGAAGAGGGGAATTGGAAGTAGGCAAATTTCCTTCATCAATTGGTTTGGCATTAGTATGATTTTCATAACTTTAAGTCTTGAATTGATCATTACTTCATCCATTGAATTAGATAATGGAGCATATAAATTGGTTAAATATTTATATAATGGAATGTGAATTAATATTTCTTACTGATATAGGGCCATGGTTACATGAAATACTTTTACCTTTATTATATTGGAATAACATAAGAGTATATGTACAGTGAATGGAAAGTTTAAAATTTGAAAACTAAGGTTTGTGATATACTAATAACTTATAATTTATCTTAATTTTTTTTTACTAAATTGATGGTGGGGTCATATGAGAAATGAATATGTTACTACTGAGTTGGCTACAATGTTTATCTTTCTCTAGTATTTACTGAGTTAATAACTGGGTTTACATTTTTCAGATAATAGCTATAAGCTCAATTCAAAATATTAGTTTGTAAGTTTGATACGTTTTATGAAAGTGGAAGTTATTTTAAGTTGAATACAACTTAACAATTATCAATAGACTAATAAAATTTCTATTTACTATCCTAGTTTAAATTCATTCGTGCAATAGGGATTTGGGACTTTCGGATATCAAACTATTGAAGTTGAGGTAAGTGACCCTTTACTCTTCTAGTTTACATAAACTCGTATATGTAGTACTTTTGGTGTGTGTTGTAAATCTTCTTACAATTTGGATTAGCAAGTTTATATATGTAGTGTACTGTGTGGATATGTGAAAATGATTTGAGTGTTAAAAATTTTAAATACGGAAGTTAGGAATGTATTGAAATGTGATTTTTTGAATGTAGTAGTTTGTAAATGTGGGTATTGTGAAGGTAAAATCCATTATTGAGCCCTTACATTATTGGCTCTTCTAGAATAGGAAATGGACAACTGATACTTGTTGGGGTTTGAGGAGTTGGTCAGTAACTTAGTGCAAGGGGGTTAAGCCCTCATTAATGACCCAGTACATGGGTGTTAAGCCTACATCAGGACTTAAGACAGGGGGGTTAAACCTGTCCCTGACCCTGACTGTCTTATATGTTTAGTTTTACATGGTGGATTTTATGTGGAGATTGGTTGATTTTCTTAATTGGATATTTCTTTTAACTTATTATTTTATAATAATAAATTGTTGGTCTTTCTCTTTTGGAGTTTTAATGATAAGTCAAATATGTTTCATTGAATAAACATATATTATTACTTTTCTATCTTGCCTGATCCAGTTAGTTGAGTGTTGGGTTATTTACTAGGTCGTTGTGCTCATAATTTTTCCTAACATTTTCAAATACAGAGATTTAGTAGCTTGGGGAATAGCTTTTGGAATACAAGGAACTTTATTGGAGCAGTTCGAATTTTCTATTTTATTATTTTAGAATTATTAGATATGATGGATTTTACTATTAAGGATGTATTATCTCTGTGTGATTCAGTAGTTGATTTTATACATAACTATGCATATATTTGGGGATGTTTACAGGATTTATTTTTAATTAATTAGGTGGATTATTGATAAAATTCTTAATTTATTTTATTGATGGATTTACATTGATTATAAAATTTTCATAATTATTTGGAGGTATAGATGCTCTATACCAATGTTTAATTGTGGATTACATTAAAAATATTAGATTAGCCTTGTAGGCTTTTGAATGTTCCAAAGAGCCTGCGGTGGTTGTCACGGTCCTGGGGTTCGGGGCATAACAATTATAGTGGTATCAGAGCCTATGTTATGATCTTTAGGGTAATTTCAATAAGATTGATTATCATCCAAGGATTTATATAGGTAAGGAATTACTGAATTATATATGGATTTGCTTATTATTTAGTCGTTATTTGTTGTCAAGGTTTGCTTGTTATTTGCATTGGAGTATAGCGTTCATTTATATTGATAGTTTTTGTTGATCTAATTATCATTAATATTATTTTAGGCAATACCATAGAGATGAGAATGGCCTACTAACATAGATTGCACTAATGTACGTGGCAATAGTGATGCAGGACAAAAGAGAGTTGGAGCCAATGGTCAAGCAAATTGACCAGGTCGTGCTAATAGGATTGGTGGACAGTAGAAGGTCGATGGGACTAACCAAATGGATGGTGTTGGCATAGGTGGTGAAAATATCATCCAAAATGAGCAAATATGGGTGGTCAATCTACTGCAAAATTTGACTAGAGCTATCTAAAATAGACAAAGTCAGGGTGGCAATTTCGAAAAATTTATGAGGACTAATCAACCTACCTTTCAGGGTCGATCAGAGGCTAATGAGATTGATAGATAGATTACCTACTTGGAAAAGATCTTTAGGAGATTGGATTGCAATTATCTATAGAAAATCTCTTATGCTACCTATACGCTGAAGAGAGAAACATAGGAATGGTAGAGAATGGTTGAGGAGTTAGAGACAAAACCAACTACTTTGAAGGAATTCAAGGATTTATTCTACGAAAGGTTCTTTTCTAAAAGTGTATGAGACCAAAAGAAGACCAAGTTTCTTAACTTAAAGCAAGGAGACATTATTGTGGCACAGTATCAAGCCAAGTTTGCATTGCTATGTCGTTTCGCTCCTTACTCTGTGGAGAATGAGGCTCAAAAGGCTAAGAAATTTTTGAAGGGCTTAAGGATAGAGATTCATGTACCATTGTTTGCTTAAACAAGAGAATGGTTGTTACGAATGCAGTCAGCATGGCCATCGTGCTACGTCTTGCCCTAACAAGAGGAAGAATAATTTATGCCCCCAATGTGGGCAACCACATGGCGAGAGTGATTATCCATGGTATACTGAAGGATGCTTTGAGTGTGGCCAACAGAGTCATATGGTAGCTTTGTGTCCAAACAAAAGGAATAATCAGATGGGTCGTCAGTTTTGTACCAATCAAGGTATGTTCCAACGATTGGATAAAACAAAGGTGGGAATCAGAGGCCACAAATGCAAGGAAAAGTATAAGCCTTTACTCAGCAAGATGCTTAGAACTCTAATAAGCTGGTGACATGTATGATTCCAGTTACATCTAGATATGCTTATGTGTTATTTAATTCTGGAGCTATGTATTCTTTCATTTTCGTTTCTTATGCTCATAAATATAATTTATTTTGTGAACCTTTGGATGTGGCTTAATACCCTATTAACTATTACCTTATCCAAAAGTTTAAGATTTTATAGTGGGGATAATATTCACCTTATTATTGACTTAAATAACTATTTAACTATTAAACTATTAGTTTAGTGGCAATACAAAAGTGAACCTTTTACCTATCCCTCTTATTTTGTTCAGCGAGACTAAATTTATACTCTTCTATTTACATATGAGAGGGTAAAATGGAAAATATTTTATTTTTGGAGTCAACAAAAGTTTAATTTTTTTCGCACAAAGGATTTGTGTATTTCAACAATAATGGTTTATGCAGTATTATTGAATGAATATAGGATTCTAATCAGGGTTTCTCATAAGGAATAAAAGGATACTAGTAAAGGATTTCTGCGAAATAATCTTTGCTATTAGTTGTCCAAATTTAGAATGTAGGAAACTATCGAAAACAAAAGTGCTAACTTGTTTAAGAATAACTCAAGACCTGAAGAATACTCTATGGATATGGAATTGGAACTATATCAATTCTACGATAATGATCTGCAGGTTTTAGTTTTTATGAAAAAGAAGACTTCCAGATTTACCTATGAATGTTCTACTCAGAATAGTAGACATATAAGGAAGCTTATGAGTCTAAGAGATAGTTCTAGGTTACAAATAGGGAGCTTAAATACAGGTCCAACATAATCACAGAAAAGAAATTAGTCTACTACTGGCCCTAGAACAGTTTTATCGTAGTTAATTCATTCTGGGGTTGTTTCCTTGAATAAAGTTCCAATTTTGGGGTTTGAAAGATGATGTTGTGCTGAAAGAGGGTTTAGTCACTAGAGATAGATTGGTATGCATGTATTATAATAAGATACATTCTATCTCTGAGTTCAAGAGCCATGCTGGTTTTAAATTGATATGGTCGGGCATGAATCATGTCATGGACTCTAGGAAGCTACTAGCCTTATGCCAGCTTAAGGCCTGGTTAGCAGAGTACAAGGATAGAAAAGCCCTCCTTGAAACTAGTGAGGTTGATGAGGGTGATATTATGATATCCCACATTGGTTGTGTGGGGATATTTTGAGTGGTTTATAAGTGGGCATAATTGACTCTTCTAGCAACTTGGGTTAACCATATTTCGAGTGCTTTATAAGTGTGAAGTAGTTGTTAGCGGAGCTCATTGTGTTGGAGTCTCACTTGAAGGCCCCCATCTAATGGGCCCTGGGCATGATAAATAGTATTAGATCTGGCCCTAGGGGTACTAAGGTGTGGGAAGCCCGACCGAATATGTACTGGGGATGGTCCTGGATTGTAAAGGGATACGATGAGAACATTGCATGTCTAAGGGTGATTATGTTTTAACAACGGTTGTGTGAGGATATTTGAAATAGTTTGTAAGTGTGTATAATTGACTCATCTAGAAACTTGGGTTAACAAATCTTGCAAAGCGAGGACAAGTGAAAAGTAGTTGTTTGCGGAGCTTATTATGTTGGAATCTCGCTTGTAGGTCCCTATCCCATAGGCCAGGGCATGATAAATGGTATCAGAACCGACCCCTGGGTACTATCGGCAGAGAATGCCCGTCCAAATATGTACTGAGGGCAATCTTGGATTATGAAGAAATGTGATGAGGACATCACATTTATAATAAGGGGCTATCGTGATATGCCACATTGGTTGTGTGTGGATATTTGGAGTGGTTAATAAGTAGGTATAATGGACTCTTTTAGCAACTTGGGGTAACCATTTTTTCAATGAGAGAATGATTGCAAAGTAGTTATTAGCGAAGCTCAACGTATTAGAATCTCACTTATTTTGAGTAAGAAAAGAAAAATGTCTCTATGTTTTCTCCTCTAATCAGCAAAAATTCATCCCCTCTTGTTGTTCTTCCTTTTGAGTAAAATGATTATACTCTTTACGAAAGCCTCCCAATTTTATCCGCCACTTCTATAGCGTTATTAATTCTTGTATTCGAAGGTTGAATAAAAAATTAAATTAGATACCCCAAATACACAAATATTGTGTTTCTGTTGCACATATTGAGTTCTAGGATCGAATTTGCTTCTACTAGCATATAAATAATTATATGTGGACATGTAGGGTGTGGATACACTTAGAGGGATAACACTTGGAATCCCTTGAGGTGAAACATTTCTTACAAAATAGGTTCCATGAATTTGTTCATGGAGAGCTAATGACTTAAGTTGTCTTAATCCCTACATCAACTGGCATGCTTTAGGTATAAATTTTGAATTTATACTTGCATTATATAGGAAAAAAAAATACAAAATATATCAATTACGTTTAATCTGGGACATGATTTACTACATATGATATATATTTATTTTCAATTGTTGAGAATTTTTTAAATTCTGTTGTGTTTAGTATCTCCATGTTTTTGCAAACCTAACTTGATGTCATTGACGCTAGTACATATATTTATTTGTAGTAAATTAATGGTTGTCCATATTTTTTTTTCGATAATGTTATCGTTTCTTAGGATAATACAATAGATTCCTTATAAGATAACTTGGTGGCATGTTAATTTAGTGTCTTTCATTAATGACTTTGTGGTGAAAAAAATATTTTTTACACTTTAAATGTGTGCATCTCATATAGTTTTTGAAGAATCATGTACTTAATATTTTATGGTACCTTTTTAATGATTTTGCTTAATAAATCGATTGTCTTAGCAGTGGAACTTATTCAATCTTTAGCTGATATCAATTGTTATTCTTTTTTTTTCAATTTTTTAAATAGAAGGACTAATGATTTTGCTGGTTTTCTTGGCCAATAATTTTTTTGGTACTTTTCAAGGTTTACTAGAAATTATTAAGTATGTTGGGTTAGCACGGTCCCGAGATGTGAAACACAAAGAGAATTTAAATAATTAAAACAAACACAATAAATGTAAATAATTACATTCTAAAACTTATACGATTGATCGAATTATGCGTTTTACTATCTAGTATGGGAAAGTTTCATAAAACTTTACTTGTATTATACTCTGGCTAATGTAGGGATTGAAACGATTTAAATTGTCATCTCATGATGAATGAATCTCCAAGTTCTTCAAACCAAACACCTTTCATTGAAAATTAATTTGCTTCTAGGATCTTCCTAATGGTATCCACATCTCAAGAACTTTTATGAATCTCGAATTTATGCTAGTAAATTCAAATTCAGATTCTACACTAGAATTTGGGAATGTAGTTTTACTCTTAATTTAACAAGGTGAATAAAGAATTAAAAAAGGTGGAAACTTTTTGATTGAATAAAAATTAGAGAAAGAAGAGACTTGATGTCTCATTTTAATTAAAACCCAAAAATAACTAGATATGCATAAAACTAAACTAATCACATTGGCCTAGGCTCCATGATCATCCATCAACACCATGCTTAACACGTATTCATATAAAAATTAAAATTTGTAAAATTCTTGATTATATTATATGCTACTTCTTTCAAATTTAGGATTAAAATTTTGATTTTTTCAAGAAAATTAATTTTTCATAAATTAAAATTAACATTTAATTGTAAAAGAAAAACTAAAAAATTCTATGTAACAATTAACAACAAGACAGGATGGGGCAGTAGCCTAAGGCAGCTACCCATCGAGTGGCAGGCTGCCTAGCAGCTTGGTTGTGCACATGAGAGACTACTTGAGGTACATGTAGTGTACCCTGGTGTTCGCATGTCTAGCACCCATCGGGTGCCTGCATGCTTGGGCAGCCCAACCAATAGGTGGGCTAGGCACCCGTATGCTTGGGACACATTAGGTGCTCACATTCCTACCAACCCACACGTGGAGTGCCTGGCACCCACACTTCAGATGATGGATGCCTTGGTTGACTACCCAATGTCAGGCATTCAATTGTTTTTTCATGATAACGACACCGACAACCCACCCCGAATTCCCACATTAGATGGTCTCATTTCTTAAAATATTTTATTAATTAAAACGACAAACACAATTAATCTTAAATAAATAAATAACTTAAAAAATCAAACACACATATAAATATTTAATTTATTACATAAATTTATATAAATGTAATCGTGAAGGCATGAAAAATGCATAACCTGAATCTAATACCACTATTGGCCTCACGTGGTCCTGGGATGCAAAATGCAATAAAAATTAAAAAATTAAAAAACACAACAACTATGAATAGTTACATCCCGAAACCCATGCAATTAATATTGAAATGATTCAAATTGTTATCCTATGATAAACAATCTCCAAGTTCTTCAATTCAAGTACCTTTGATTGAAGATTGATTCACTTCTAGGATCCCAATTATTATCCCTCTATTAGTATCTACACCTTAAAATTTTCCATAAATTCAAGTTTTTACTATTAAATACAAATTCTGATTTAATACTAGAATTTGAGAGTGTAGTTTAACAGTAAAGAAATAATTAAACTAACATGAAAAAAGGTGGAATTGTTTTGATGGAATAAGAGAACAAAAAAAAGTTGTGGACTCAAGTGGGCTTCCCGAAATTGGAATATCCAGTTTGACGAGGCAATTAAATTATTTGATTTCCATAAGAACCCGAATGAACATTGTGTCTACAAGAAGGTTAATAGGTAGTAGCATTTATTGCGTTGTACGTTGACAACATCCTACTCATTGGGAATGTTGTGGGGATGCTGTAGTCAACTAAGACTTGGTTGTGTAACCCATTCTCCATGAAGGATTTGGGAGAAGCATCCTTTATTCTTGATAAAAATCTATTAAATATGAATCATTAACTAGAAGACTTGAGAGGGGTTTAGCAATTTGTGAAAAAATTATTGATAAACCGGTGATAAAAACCAGCATGACCTAATAAACTTTTCACTCATTTTACTGATGTAGGAGAGGGTAACTTTTTAATTGCCTCCACCTTAGCCCTATCCACCATAATTCCTCTATGTGAGATCTTGTGATCAAGGACAATATCCTCTTTGACCATGAAGTGACATTTCTCCCAATTTACGATAAGGTTGGTTTCCTCACACCTAGCTAAAACCAAATCAAGATTTAATAAGCAAACATCAAATGGTTAAAAAATGGAAAAATCATCTATGAAAATCTCAAGAAATTTTACATCTATATCATGAAAGATAGCCATCATGCATCTTTGAAATATAGCGGGTGTATTACACAAAACGAATGGCATTCTCTTAAATGAAAATATACCCTAAAGATAAGTGAAAGTGGTTTTCTCTTAGTCCTCGAGAGCTATAGCAATTTAGATGTACCTCGAATATCCATCAAGAAAGTAAAAAAATTTAAAACCTGCAAGCCTCTCCAATATTTGATCAATAAAGGGAAGGGGAAAATGGTCTTTTCTAGTAGTATCATTCAATTTCTTATAATCCACACACAGTCACCAACCCATGACTGTCTTAGTTGGTATCAATTCATTTTTATCATTATAAACAACGGCCATACCTTCCTTTTTAGTCACACATTGTATGGGACTCACATATGTACTATAAAAAATGAGATAGATAATACCTGCATCAAGAAGTTTGATGATTTGCCCTTTACTACCTCTTGCATCATTGGATTTAATCTCCTTTGTAGCTGCACCACAGGCTTATAGCTCTTTTCCATTAAATTAAATTGAGGGGCTAATTCCTTTGATGTCAGCTATCTTCTATCCAAAGGCTATTTTATGCTCCCTAAAGACTTTTAGGAGTTTCTCTTCCATCTCACCTATTAAGAAATAAAAAATAATTATCGATAAAGAATTTGAATAATCAAGATAAGCATACTTCAAATGAGGGGGAATGGGTTTAAGTTCACGGACATGAGGCTCCTTAATTAATGGCTTTTTTTATGTAGAGGAAGGTCTCTCCAATACTTCAAAACATGGTTGAGCACTCCTCTTATAAGGAGGATTAGCCTTCAAACTCTCCACAAAATCCTCATTCTCTTTCTTAGCAAGAACTAAACACGCCTCCAATTCATCTTTGAACATATTCTCTTGCTAGAATTCAAGAGCTAAAGAGTCAAATGCATCAATTTTATGACATTAATGCTCATCATTCAGATGTTTTATGTCTTTGAACACATTAAAAATCACTTGATCATCTCCTATTATAAGTATCAACCTCCCTAGTTGAACATTGATTAATGTCTTACCCGTAGCTAGAAAGGATCTACGTAGAATGAAAGGCATGTCCATATCCTCTTTCATGTCCATGACAACAAAATCAACTAGAAATATAAATTTATCTACCTTGACAAGCACATCCTTAATGATGCCTCTAGGATACTTGATGGATAGATTGGCAAGTTGCAAAGTTACCTTAGGCTTTGGCTCTCCAAGTCCAAGTTTCCTAAAAACAGTCATAGGCATGAGATTAATGCTAACATCCAAATCACACAAGACTTTGGAAAATGAAATTGGACCAATAGTGCAAGGGTAGAAAAACTCCCGGGGTCCTTAAGCTTGTTTTGTACAATCGCCGAACATTCATCGATCAAGTTCACCATCTCATGTTTCTCTAATTTTCTTTTGTTAAGCCATATTTCTTTCAAGAATTTAGCATAACTAGGCATTTAAATTAAAGCATCAGTAAATGGTATGTTAATATGTAACTTTTTAAAGACTTCAAGAAATTTAGAGAATTATACATCTAACTCTTACTTTTTCAATGCCATAATAAAATAGGGAGGAACACTTATCGCTTTATTAAGTATGACTGGTGTGGAAATGTGCTAGGCTTTGATGTCGATGTATGCTCTTCCTCCTCCTTTTGTTGATGTTTTTTTTCTTACCATTGGGAATTGGAGTCCTCTTCTTTAGATCTACTTTATTCATGTTCGAATCTACCTCTTTTCTACTCCTCAAGACGATAGCCATGATATGCACTTTAGGATTTTTCTCTGAGTCACTACACAATGCCTCTTGAGCATGTCCCGAAACCATGCTTGCAATTTGACCTACTTGAGATTTCAAATTTTGTAAGGTTGTCATATTATTTTAAATTCTCACTTCGGTATTAGTAATGAAATTGGCCACAAGCTCTTTCAAATTCGATTTCTTCTCTTAGGGTGGGTAATCGGGTGGTGGAGGCATCGCCATGTTTTGATTGGCTTGAGAAGTACCTTGGCTAATTTGACTTCTCCATGCGAAATTTGGGTGATTTCTCCATTTGGGATTGTATGTTTGGGAATAGGGATAGTTTGCTTCCCTATTAAAATTTTCAACATAATTAGCTTGCTCGGATGAGGATGAAAATGGGTTCCCTACTTGGCACTCTGTGCTATAGTATATACCTCCACATAACTCACATGCGGCAATTTTTGCACCTTCATCGCCGAAGCACTTATGTTATCAATCTTCTTGTTCAATGCTTCAATTTGAGTTGAAATGGTGGAGTATATGTCAATAGTGTGTACTCTTATTGCTTCTTTCCCAAACTTCTATCTGTTTGTCATTGATAACTATTAGATATCATTTTCTCTAACAACTTGTATCCTTTCTTCAAAGTTTTCCTCATGATTGTGCCTTATGTCGTTGCATCTATCATAGCTCAATTAGTGGGTGACAAACCATTGTAAAATATTTGCTCTTGAAGACATGTAGGCAAACCATGATGTGGGCACCTCCTCAAAAAATCCTTGAACCTCTCTCAACCTTCATACAAGAACTCCAACTCAAATTGCACAAATATAGTAATGTCATTCCTCATTTTGGTGGTTTTAGAAGGTGGAAAGTACTTGGCAAGGAATGTTTATGCCATCGCATCCCCTGTGGTGATTGATCCAATGGGCAACAAATTAAGTCAACTCTTAGTTTTGTCCCTCAAGGAAAATAGAAACAATCTTAGTCTAATAGCATCATTGATCTATCGCTCCATTGTGCTTAAAAGTATAAAAAATCTCCAAGAAGTTTACGATGTGGGCATTGGGGTCATCACTGGGTAAACCACCATAGTGCACCAAAGTTTGTATCATTTGAATGATCGTTAGTTTAATCTTAAAAATGTTTGCTTGTATTATCGGCCATCTATTACTTGAATTTGTCATATTGATCGAAGGTTTAGCATAGTCTAACAATGATATATTCTCCTCGTCTTGCTTGTTGTTGGCCATTCTTCCCTCTTTTGCTTTCCTTATTAACAAACGAAGAGTTCTTTCAATTTTCGGTTCGTATGGCTTAAGATCCTGTGTAAGTGACCGAGTTATGCACCAATAATAGCTATAATGAAAAACAAGTCTCTCAAAGTAGCTTGTACAAAGAAAATGAAATAAAGAAAAAAAAATAAAAGCAATGAAACAAAAATAAAGCAAATAAAATCGTTAAACTACAACTAGATAAATCAACCTCAATAATTTAAAATCAAACTCCCCGACAACGATGCCAAAAACTTGGTATGGCTTGCACTTAAATGTAATCTAATTCTGCAAGTGTACAGGTTAACAAGTAATAAAGTATATGAGTATACGGATGTCGTCTCCCTAAAGAGTATATGAGCAACTACTAAAGCGTAGAAAATCCAACTATATTTAACCTATCAATGTTGATTGAATTGAAAACTTAAAACTATAATATTAACAAGCAACATATACAATAAAAAAAACAAGGGATTTAAACTTAGGTGAAGAAGTATCAAGGCATTGGATTGTCGTTCTATTGCGTTATGAATTCTTAGAATTTAGTGAATAGGATTGACATTGAATTATGTGACAGAGGGAACTCCAATTTTATGTAATACTCTTTTCCAAGATGCACCATATATATTACTAGAAAGCAATCGCTATATTCTTATACAAGTTTAACTATCTAATAATACATTAGGCTTTGTGATTTTCTCTAGCTTTCGACAGTCAAGTCTATGATTATTGCATGTGCTAACTCCAATATTCCTATAGTGATCTAGCCCACGACATACACTAAACGATCACTTGTTGTGATACTACCTTCTAGTCTCAATCACAATAATAAGGTTCATCTCAAAACTGGCCAAGTTAACAGTTCACAATTTCAAAGAAATAACTTTCCAAGCCTTGGCAAAGTTGATTTTAGTTCATACTGAAATAAAGAAAACAACACTTGTTTCTCAACATCATGCCTTTATAATATTCTTTAGAACTAAAAAAATCAAAAGAAAACTAAATTAAAAGTTACAACCCCAACGGAGAGTCTTCACTTCTAGCTTTAGATTCTCTTTACACAAAGTAGCTCCTTCTTCCCTTGTCTTGAATCCCCAACTCCTTAATGATAGGTGTGTGTGCTTTTGTTGTAGTATGTGGAGAAATATGGAAGAATGGGTGTTTTGAGTGGAGATGAGAGGTGTGTGAGAATTTTTATGTAGAGTGTGTGTGGGTTATAAACTGTGTGTTCAATGATGTGTATATGTGTGTTGTTCAAGAAAATTATGTGTAAGCATGTGTGTATTTATCATTTGTGTGATGTAATTATTTATATTAATGTATCTAATAAAGTGTCATATGATGTGTGAGGGTGTAGTGGTGTATAACAAGAAAGCATTCCATGCATGGATTAGATGGACACTTGTCCTTAAAATTCCACACATAATTTTTTTTTTCAATTTTGGACCACTAATGCCGACGCCACATGGGGATATTGCATTACCTGAGAAGAGGCTGCTCATTGCCTGATTTTAAACCCTCGTATTGCGCTGTAATTCAGGGGGGTGTCGCGGCATGACCTAGGGGGTGTCGTGGCACGTGGTCTTCTTCATCCATCGATGCAACCCAGGGGTGTTGCAGCACGAGACATTCTTTGTCTAATATTTGCCATTTTTCACCATATCTTTACTTCATTCTTAATATTTAGTCCTTACACACAATTATCATAAAATAAGGCACAATTATATCATTTGTAAGACAATAACATGTGCAATTATGCTCATGCAGGTGTCCGAAATGTTACAATTTATAAGCCTATCTCCCATCTGGATGAACCTTCAACATGAAACTAGTTTAAAAACAAAGTCATGGAGGCATAATCCATGATTGCCATCATTTATGTGACGATGCCGCGTAGCTAGTATGGTTCAGGGGCTTTATTCAATTGTCTAAGTACAATTAAAGATAAAGAAGCACCATTTTATTAATATACTTTGAATAAGACTGTTTTAGTATAGAAGTTCCACTAATTGGCATGTCAAACATTACTCTAACGTTAAGTCGCTACTGTCCAAACTAAAGGATATAAAAGTAGAAATGAGGCAGATAGAATAAAACTAGAGACCAGGTTGCAGTATCAGTAGTATTTGGGGAACCAGAGATTGAGAAGAAACTAGAGACTTAGTTTTAGGAACTAAGTATTTAGATTAGAAGTGACTTGGTTATAAGTCTTAATTTGTTCAAGTGAATTCCTCCTTTGTGTAAGGGGTAGAGTGGAATAGAAGGATTACCCTTCCTTCTAACTAATATAAATTGATGTGTTGTTTGTGTTGGTCCCAAGTTGTAATACCCAATTCTCACACTACTCACTTGACCAATATGATTTATGGATGACATGCTACTTATATGCTAATTTGCATTAACACCTACATGGCATATATTGCATTCTTAATCATTAAACCTCTAATGCTATCACATGATGTTAGTGGTTGATCTCCTACAACCTAATTAAGTAATTCTATATTTATATAAGAAAAAAATAGATTTTTCAATATATTGGATATTCATAGGTTATATATTATAATTTTGAAAGTGTTAAAGGTGTTACTAGTAAGCTTATATGAATCGATTCAATTAGATTGAGGTGTTTTAAAAGTATACATCCATGAATTAACATACTTGAGATATTGGACATGATATAATATGATTTAAGTGTCATATTATGAGGTCCATATGTGCATATGATTTTAGAAATGCAAACTAGACAATCATTTAAGAATCGAGTGCCAATCGATTTAAAGACCGAATGAACGGTTAAGAAATTAGGGCAAGAATTTATTATCCGATCATATGAAATTAAAATAGGTTTTAAATAGATAAATAAATATTGATAAACACTAGATTAGAGCTGTATAAGGTGTGAATAATATTAGATTTGAATCACCACTTGACACATCAAGCTTTGCTAGCTCAATCTACTACCTCAACCTTTCTTCATTTCTATCCTTCAACCACGACCAAAAACTATTTTTTGAGCTATTTCATCTCCCAAACCTCCATATTAAATTTTAGAAGTTTCTCTCAAGTGATGCCAAGTAAATAAAAAAAGCGAATGAAGCAAAGGGAAGTAAGGAGGAGCAAGTAGAAGCTTAAATTTGTGCATAGGTGAATTTAACTCATGCTTTTGATTTAAGTTCTTGAATTGTTTGAGTGTTTATGATTTTTAATTCTTCTATTATTGTCTATAATTATGTTAGGATGTTGTTTATGATCTTATAATTCACAAAAGAGGGATTTTTAATTACAAAATAGCAATAGAAATCACTAGGGACAAAAATTGTATATTTGCTGATTTTTATTTTTTAAGATTTGTATATGTATAATAACTTGATTAAAAGTTATATATCTCACCATATACTTGTTTATATATGAGTTTAGGTAATGTATGTATGTTTGGAGAAGTTATAAATTGAAATGTGGTTTGATATTTAAAGAGACTTAAAATTGTCATGATAGAACTTATAGTTTTTATGTTGTGATACGTGGGTTGGTTTTGCTAAGGTAAATTAGTAATTTAGGCAATTATAAAATATGATTACATTTTTCTACATGTTAGCTAAGTGTGGTAAAATTTGGGAGTGATTGCATATGCTTAGGGATGTCAAAATTATCATGCCACTAAATTGGACATCAAGAAAATATAAAAATGTGAATCTATCCCATTTGATAGCTTAACATGTTTTAATCTAGACATGTTGCTATTGAGTGTCATCAATTAGGTACATGCTATTAGAGTTATAATACTTCAATTATATAATGTTTACATATATCTATAATGATAAATTAAGGTATTTGAGGGACTATATTGGGTTTTAGTTTGTAAAAGCTTGATTATTACCTAGATAGCTTGGTGTTTAAGGTCTTAGTATGATATTTTATGCTTTCAACTTGCCAAATTGGGAATGGTGCTTGATGTTGGGTAATATTATAGGCTATTTACATCTAAGATTGGAGTAGAATAATAAACAAATCTAGACTAAGCCACCATCCAAGTGAAAGGTAAGTAAAGATTCATTTGCAACTACAATGCGTAAACATAGTACGTCTTGAAGCATTTATCCTAATGTGTTGGTGATATTTAAATTGATTGGATGACAAGTATATTATGTACCTTAAGAGTCTTATGATTCTCGAAACATGTTTGCATTCGTATTGAATATACCATTCTTGCATGCACAATATGATTTGAGAAATAATTTTTAGAAAGAAAATATTTTGGTTGGCCACTATTAGTGTACCGAGCCATACGAGATGTGCTTATGTGATATTTTGGGGCATAGCGAGTATTACTTCTCAGATGATCATAGGGGTTGATAGGGGGTGTACCTCAGTGTAGACCACTTGACTATGTCCTTCTTGACTCCATCGGTGGGAAGACTTCTGGAAGATCACAAGAGACAACAAGGGGTGGACCTCTGGTGATCCCAAAAGATGGCCTGTAGATTGAGCCAATTTATTTATGATTATCTGATTATTGATATTTTGCAGAGCTCTATCCAGTGCATAGTAGGTGGACCAAGGGCCCAATAAAATAAAGTGATTTTTAACAAAAAACTCTTTGATTTATGAGTACTCAAAGTTGGCATATTTATAACATCATATCTTAGAGATGAGCTGCATGAGATGTTATATCATACTCTTATCATGCATGATTTTTACTTATTGAGCATTAACTCTTGTAGTTCATGCATTGTAGGTGAGCATGGTGAGACTTGAAATCTTTGGTTTACTGGGCTGACAGTAGAGCTCCTATAGGATTTCAAAAATCAATGTACTTAGATAACGATCTGTTGGGCTATTTTGTGGGATGTATTTTTGGTTTTACAGTTTATTGAATTATATTAGTGACTTATCCTCTATATTACTTTCAAAACTCTTTTGTGATAGAGAGTTTGAGTTTGTAATGATTTTGATAGACTTGGTTAATGTTTTAATAACTACCTATGTGTATATAGTGTTACAGGATTTGGAAACACTTTATTTTTATCAATGTTTTGCCAAACTAACCAGGAAAAAAAGCTATACACACACATACATGCATAAATTATGTTGCACGGGTTGTTTATATATATATATGTATACATATTGTTGGGAGGTTGTGACACAAGTGGCATGAAGTGTTTGGGGAGGAGGGGAAGTGAATAGTCCTTTCGAAACTTTTCATTGAAACTTCAAAGCCCTTTCTAAAATACCACTTTTAAACCTTATACATGTCTGATTTTAGTTCATTGAGATATGAAATTGAGTTGCTCACTAAGATATTTTAGTAGGTGTTAACCTTTTAAAAACAACCCAATAAACTATAGAGTTATATAGTGGAAATATTGTTTGAATACTTAAATGCACATACATCATTTTGTATGCAATGCAAGGCAGTTTGAGTCATATGAATATACAAACACAACAACAAGCCAACAATTAAGTGTTACCACTCAACAAGATCTGCACATGAAGATTCATTGAGTGTTTTTTCTCATAGACTACTTTTGCACTCTTATGCATTTATCGCATATCAAAAAGAAAGTTATGACTATTAAGCTTGTTTATTTGAAAGTCCGAGAGCTTGAGAAGGTTATTAAGGAGTCTATTGCCTTTTGTCTTGAGCTTTCTTTTACAGAAGTCTCTGATTTTTTTCCATTGAACCTACTTTTCTTGTATCACTTGTTCTGTCACACTGTTTACATATGTTGTCCTTTACATCATTTCTGCCTTGTTTATGCTTTTCTATCCACTGGTTTAGACTATAGTGACTTATTAGTGCGAGGTTTGAATATTTAACTTAATTATTTAAAGGTACATGTGTCCTCAGTCTACCATGATGCTTAGCTCCGCTAAGTGCCTAACTTTGATTTTGGACTTGACCGTTTTTCAGAATCTCATTATTTTTCATTTAGTTCTTTGGACGTAGCTGACCTTGCCAATCTTCTAGTGACTTCAGATTCTCACTAGATTACTTCAGTCTTCATGTTTGCTGAAATCCTTAGCCCCACCTACAGTGTTTTTATAATCGGACCGGTGACCAAACCGATCTTACTGTCGGTTAGCGGTTCAATTGGTCAGATTGATTCAACCGCTTATCCAATCAGTCTAATTAAAATTAATTATATTTTTTATTTATTATGTAAAATGGAAATGTAATATCCTAATTGTTATATAATAAATTTTAAAGGTAAAAGAAAATAAATAACTAACTAAGAAAATATCTAAAAAAGTCCAAAATTCAAATAATCACATACATATAACAAAATACTAAGTTTAAGACTTTAAGCTTCTTTAAAAAAATAAAAAATAGAAATTTTAAAAATAAAAATACCATTTGACAATTTGATCGATTGAACTGCAAAAAGGATATTTAAGCTAATTGGACTAAACCTACTCTTAGTTTGCGGTCGAACTAGTTGGATTGAATTCAATTGAAAAACATTGTCGCTAAGCTTTTTGCTCTAGTCTTAGACTTTTTCATTTCGATCTTAGACTCTTCATCTCTATTCTAATTGTTAGCTCTTTTTTTTTTTTTTATCTTTTTTGTTTATAGACTAAGTCTTCTTCGAGTATTACTTAGTAGTATAGCCTTTACTAACTTTCAAGAGATTTAGGTGTCTATTTTAGACTAATCTACTCATCATTAAAATCTATATAGGTTGATCATTATAGCTTATATTTTTGCTCTTTACATTTCAACAATTTGATTTACTTGCTTATTTGCTTGTTTGTAGTTGTGCTTATCTGTTTATATTATTCATACTGCATAGCTTTGTATACAAAACGACGCCTGTGCATTTAAGTGTTTAACAAGATTTTTGCAACGTAACTTTGAGGTTCATTGAGTTTTTTTTATTGGTAGACATTCATTGAAATATCTCAGTGAGTAACTTAGTTTAAATATTACCAAACTAAAATCAGGTGCCAATATTTTCAAAAGAAACAAGTATAAAATTCAAAAAATGGCATTTCATTAAAGGCTTTCAAGTTCAATGAAACGTTTTAAAAGGTCTATTCAACCCTCCCCCAAAACCCTCTAGACCATTTCATTCTATTTGGTACCAACATGAACTTTTATAAATGTAATTTATTCTAAATTTTTTTTATAAAAGTTCATTCAAAATTAACCATCAAATGCTTTACTCTTTTACATATGAATTTTTATGTCTAGAAGTCCATTTAAGTTTGGTTTACAAATGCTCCCTTTGCGATGCATTTTTTCCAATAAATGAGGAAGAAAACAATAAGGGTGACATTTTAGTAATTAAGTATAAAAGTATAAATGACAAAATTCACCTTGACCTTGAGAGAGAAGGGATATAATATCATTCAACCTATATTTTAACCATGAGCAGAAATTATTCTGGTATACAAGTTTTCTCATTAATATCAAATTGATACATAATTTTTATTAATGATCTAATTGATATACAAATTTTGTCCTAAATATCAAATTGATACAATGTAAGTAGACTCTATCCAATTCTTCGTCGATTAATATTTTATAATGACATATATACCTTTTTAAACCCATGTTTAATAACAAGTATTGGTTTAATTATTTAAAATTTTCATATAATTAAATAAATTTTATCATTATGATAAATAAAATTACAAATTGCATAATCATTTAATATTCATAGTGAGCAATAGTTTCAAAAATACAAGTATATATAAGATCATATTTTAATTTAATTTTTAAAATTGAGATTTAAGTAAAAGAATAGAAAACATAATTTGATTTTCTTTAATTGCATTTTGTTTATTATATTCTCTTTGTTCTTTATCTTCAATCTCAACTTTTTAAAAAATTAAGTCTAGAATCTCGACACATGATCTTTTTTAAATTATCGGTTCCTATCCAACTGTATTTTACGTTAAAATTATATTTTTAAATAATGATAATTTTTGCATATCTTACTTATGTAGTTGCTTATTATTACTCAATTTGTAGTTTCGTAGTATTATGATGATAAAATTTATATAGCCATATGAATATATTTTGAAACATTAAATGGGCACTTATAATTAACTTAGGATTATAAGGGTATATTGTTAGTACAAAAAAAAAATATATAAATAGAGAATTGGATGGAATTCGCTTAATATACTAATTTGACATTTATCATAATAGTTGAATATCAATTAACACAAAACTCATATTTGAGTTTTATATTAATGATAAAACTAGTGTAAGTAGTAGCTTACATGTAAAAACTCATGTATCAATTTGAAACTATAACAAAATTTGTACCAAAATAAATTATCTTTTAACCATTGACTAATGTGAAATTATGTCAAAATTTCATGCCTTGGGATTATTTGTTGGAAGTGCTGAATGGAAAAAGTCTGGCACATGAACATGACGCAGGTTTAGTACGATGTAATGTGTTCAAGAACTCCAAGCCGCAAACAGCAACCAAAAAAAAAAAAATAAGTGGTTGACAATTAACCCAACAAGTTTACCAACACACCGTAGCATACGAAGAGACACCAAAATTAAAATGGCAGGAGTTCGCAGCAGCACATGGCGAAGCCCATTACACATGTTGCCGCGAAGCAATAGGGTCTAGTACCCTCCCTCTCTCTCTCTCTCTCTCTCTCTGGGACGCATATCTGTTGATTTATTTCGTTCTGGGACTTGAATTTATTTGTTCGAAAAGTTTAATTTTGTTAATATATCTGATATATTCAGAGAGTTCATGGCTTCGATTGCTGCTCCACTGCTCCCAATGGCAAAAGTACAGTAACCCAAACGCCGCAGTTGTTGAAGATTGCTGTCAGTGGTGTGACGGAACTCCTTAGGCTCTTTTCTCCTGCTGGCCGAGAAAGGTATACGTGTGTGTATTTTTTTCTTTTTTTGGGGGGCATATTTTTATAGTATGTATTGGAAATTGGGTTGGGTCTTGGTTCCATGATGTGTGTTTATATGTGTCTTTATTTTTTTCTTTTTTCGCTTAGTATGTATTGAAAATTAGGTTGGGTCTTGGAGCAGTAATTGATATCTATATTTTATATGAATATTAATTTCACAATTTGGGTGGATCTCTATCACACCTCAGAATATATATATAACATTATCAAGGTAAACTATATGTTCGCGTCTATTATATTTTTTTTTATGACACTGATTAGAGTGAAGTATTTTTGCACCAAAAACCCTGCATATAAACAAACAACTATTTGTGTAACCATAATATCCATCATAATTGAAGTGTTGTAACACTATTAACAAGTTCTCAATTATTATAACTTAATTGTAACATGTAGAGGTTGAACATGCTAAAGTATCGAATTGGTTTTATGTAGTTTGTCACACCTCTAAGCACATTCAATCACTCCCAATCTTTTACCACACTTAGATAACACATAAGTGAAGGTAACTATGTCATAAAACTATTAAAATAATGGATTTACCTCAGCAAAATCAACCCCCTTTACACAACACCAAAATAGAGTACTTCATTGACAGTTTTTGAGTATTTCTTTAATAATCATACCCTTCTTCAACTTCTATCCTATCCAACCTTACATACATAACATCAACTCATATATAAACTCATTCATGATGATAAACATAGCTTTTACCCCAGTATTATACATATTTAAAGCTTAAGTTATTAGAAATCAATATGTACACAGTTTCTATCCTTAATGGTTCCTACTAAAAATTTTGCATCCAAAAATCCTTCTTTTATGCATTATAACATCATAAATAACTCCCTAACATGATTATAAACAAGAATACAAGTTTGAGACAACATAAAACCTCAAATAATATAGAGTTTTTGGCAAAAACCATGAATTAAGCTCACATATGTAGAATTTTAGCCTTAAGTTGTGAATAGCACTTCCCTTTGCTTCCTTGCCTTTTCTTTCACTTGGAATCACTTGGTAACACCTTAGGGAGCTTAAGGTAGAGGTTTGGAAGGTGATAAATTTTAGAAAATGGTTTGGTCGTGAGCTTATGCTTAGGAATGAAGAGAAGCTTGAGAAAGTAACTTGAGGTGCTTAAGCATGAGGTGGCAAGAAGCTTGAAGTGTTGTCTTGTGGTAAAACTTGATTTTACACTCACCTTTGCAAGCCTAAATTAGATGTTATCCACATTTATTCATCTTATTACAACCTATATTAATTGTCTCAAGATCTCATATATATTTACCATTCTAATTTTCTAATTGTTCATTTAATTTTCTAACCTAATTGACACCCGATTCATGAATGATTGTCAAAATTGTACTTTGATAATCTTACGCACATATGAACCTTGTAATATCACATTTCAATCGTGATATATCACGTCTAATGTCCAAAGCATGCAGTTACCGATATATGTAATTTTGAAACACCTTGATCAAATCAAATCATATAAGCTTATTAGTAACGCCTTTAACACTTACAACACTATAGTGTAACACCTTTAACACTTCTAAAACTATAGTATATAACCCATGAATATCCAAGATATTGATTAATCTAAATTTTCTTCATATCATATCTTAATGTTAAATTGATCGCTTAGGTTAGTTGATATCGACCACTAACATCATACGAGAGTTTTAAAAGTTTAATGCCTAAATTCCATTAGTGAAATGAATGATTTCACGTTAGCATTAATGCAATCAACATATGAATAACATGTAATGCATGAATGATATTGGTCAAGTGAGTAGCATGAGGTTTGGATATTACATGATTCTTTCTCGGTATGAAGTTCTCAAACCCTCTCATTCCTTTATGGAGCTTTACTAGCCTAATATTTCTCTCATTCTTTTTTGGAGCATTACAAAAAACTTCATGGATTTGAGGCGTGTAAATGTGTGAATAACTCTAGTCAACTACAACTACTGTGAGTAAGATATGTTGATGATTAATTTGGAGCCATGAATTATAAACTTGATTGTGGTTCGATCAAAATGAGGTTTGTAGGCAAGCTTGATTTGGGACACTTAATTGACATAATTTTGTTGCTTATAGGTATACTCGATTATATGATTATGTGCATGATATATGATATATATTTTCCAACAGTATGCATTTATTTATGCCATCGCTGAAGCATATGAATATGTTATTTTTTTATACTACATGATGATTATACTTTGTCGCAGTTGAGTTCTATTGGAAAATATATATCGCACATAAACATATAATAAGTGTGGATCGGGTATACCTATATGTAGTAAAAAAATTTGATCTACGTATCCTGGATCAAACTTATCAACAAGCATTACTTTGATCGAACCGGGAACATGCCTTCAAACTCCATGCTCTGAATTAATCACAAAAAACCTTTACTCGTAGTGGTGGACAATTACCATACCTACCTACTCATTTACACATCTCAAATCTATAGAGTATTTGGTAATGCTAGAAAATATAGGAGAGAATCTTTGAGAAAATAAGTTAATTGTCACGCCCTGGGCCCGAGGGGTAGGGGCTCGGAGGCAAAACCCAGCACAACAGGCTCCGATAACAACTATTTATCATTTGTTCTTGCTTTTTGAAAATAATTAACGTAAATTATTAGAGGAGTTCATTGTATTGACTTATAAATCATTCTAGTTTTCTTCTCATAATCAATATAAGATATCACATTAATTACCTGTCACAATTAAAAAATAGAATTTTACATATAATTTATAGATATATGCATATATCTCTTTCTACATAAAGAAGAATCCCAAAATTTAATCCCACCTAATTTGTGGAATTAAAATCCAACTCAAATATAGATGCCAATTAGGTCATAGGTTTAAAAACCACCCCAATTTCCAAAAGTTCTTTAGGGTGTTGATGAATTGTGGTTCGAAAGTCTCCTATTTTTGTTAAATTACACCATTATTCAATAGTCATTTGACTTGATTATAGCCACGTGTTGTTTTTATCATAGATGTAATACTGTAATTTGTTCTCATTTTCTATATAGACGTTTCAAAATAAGGCTCTGTTTCCTAAAATAATTTTTTTGTTCTCAAAGATACTCTCACTTAACAGTAATGATATACAAAAGTTTCATTTTTTGAATTCTCATCTAAAATTCTGTGTTGGGTCAAAATGGGCATATAAATATGGGAGAGTATGTTTCATGGTGCTTGTAACCTGATTCATCCCATGTTTTTGTAAATAATGTTAGTAATTGTGCCCTCAATCAATTATTGTATTGTGTAGAAAAATCATTTAGGGGGTGGTAGTTTTGACAGTGAACCCAAAACATGGAGTTATTACTTTAAAGTTCCTTGCAGACCCTGAAGTATTTTTGCATAGAGGAATCATGCTCTTATAGTCTGCACTTGTCTTGCTGCTATAACATAAAATGGCCTATGGTGACCTCAATAAGTTCATGTATTGAATTGGATCAATTTACAGGACACCTTGTGGAGTGTCAATACCAGTTATAGGGTGGTTTTATTCCAATTTAATATGTTTCAAAACCTTAGTGATTTGTATGTTATTCCAGTAAGAATATAGCTTTAAGAGGTTTTGCCAAATTAATAGTTATATATGGAAACATAGCATCGTGTATTTATTTGTTGCATATTTAAATGCTCAGCATTGTTTCAAATGAGAACGTATATTCAAATGAATTTTCATAGTACTTGACTTGACACATCCAGTTGCTGATTTTACAAATACTTTATGCACAATGTGTTGCAGAGAAAGAAGTTTTCAGATTAGTTTGAAGTCAATCAAAAAGGAAATTGAGGAATTTTTTAATTGTGAAATTAATAGCCATAATAATTATTCTGAGTTAGCTCATTTAGTACTGTTTAGTAGAAGGAAATTGTAATCAATTTGCTAAAAAGGGACTTGCTTCAAAGCTTCAAAGTCTCCTTGTATAGAGGTGTAGTTGTAATGTCTTGATAGACATAATTGTAATTAATGGTCTAAAGAACCTTGAAAGATATATAAAAAAAATTAAAATTTAATCAAAGAGTTTGAGATATGAAATTCTTTCCCACACCTGGGAGTACAAATGTCTTAGGATCCCGCATGCAAGATCACTCAAGTTTTATCTATAAGAATCGCACTATATTTCAATTGGCCAACAAATTGAATTAAATTTGGTGAAAATATAGAAAAAATTGTAGAAGAATATAGAATACTGTGAATGCCATTACAAGAAATATTCTTGTGTTAAATGAATTACGCTTTTGTTGAAATCCAAACTCATTTGTGTGGAAATTATTGGGAAAATTCATTTAAGAGAATGACAATTGATTTGAGCCAAATAAGTTCACAAATCCTAAAAACTAGAGATTAGAATTCTTCCTCGGCACTAGACCTTGTTTCTGCAGCCTATTTCTTGCTCCATGTTATTAGATATCCTCTAAGGAAGGTGCAATATCCAGAGGTGGATCTTCAATTATCTACTTTGCCCAATTTGCATCTTTAAAGGCTAAGTGATCCATCTTGTTTAGAGAATAAGAGTCCCTTTCCTAACGTTGCCTTGAGATATTTGAGGATTCTAAACACCACCTATAGATGATCCTCATTAGGGCTATGCAGGAACTGGCTCACCATGCTCAGTGCAAATGAAATAATATCTGGACGAGTATGTGAGAGATAAATTAATTTTCCAACCAATCTTTGATTACTCTCTTTATTTACTTCTTTAACTCCTGACCGTGTGCCGAACTTAATACTTGCATCCACTGGTGTTTCAACAAGTTTACAACCTAACATTCCCGTTTTCTTTATGTAGGGCCATAATATATTTCTTTGAGACAAGACAATCCCTTTCTTTGATCGAGCCACCTCAATGCCCAAGAAATATCTCAAATTTCCTAAGTCCTTGATTTCTAAAGATTGTGGCATGGACTTCTTAGATCTCCTTATTTCCTACTCATCATCACCAGTGAGAATAATGTCATTTATATAAGCTATCAAAATAGTTACCTTACCTTCACTAGCATACTTATAAACATAATGTGATTTGTGTGCCCCTGAGTGTAGCCTATGCCCTTCACTGACTGAGTAAACTTTTCAAACCATGCACATGGAGATTGTTTCAAGCCATAGAGAGATTTCTTCAATCTACACACTTTGCCTATCTCAAGTCATTCTTTGAAACTAGGTGGTAACTCATGTAGACCTCTTCTTCTCATTCTCCATGAAGAAATGCATTCTTTACATCTAATTGTTGGAGTGGCCACTCGAGCTTTGCAACCCAGGATAACAGGACTCTAATTGTGTTCATTTTTGCCATTGGTGCAAATGTCTGTTGATAATCAATACTAAAAGTTTGTGAATGCCCCTTTGCAAAAAGTCTTGCCCTGTGTCTTTTTATGCTCCTATCAACTTTTAACTTCAATGTGAAAACCCATTTACGACCGATAGGGATTTTATTAGTTAGCAAATCTATAATTTCCTTAGTCTTATTTTTGTATAGGGCTTTAATCTCTTCATAATCTGCATCCTTCCATTTAGGGATTGCCAATGTTTGGCCTGCGAGTTGAGTTCGATTAAGAAAGTGGTCGAATTCCTAGCCTTACCCCAATTCCACCCCGTCGTGAAGTCTTTGATGCCATCCGATGGTCATGATGGTTTAACCAAAAATGTCCCAAACAAAAAGCTCAACACTTGCAGCATCGGAAACATGTTAGCTTAGTGTAGTTAACTCTGAAAACCCATATGCTAATGTTAGTGTGTAGAAAAATATTGGAAAAAGGGGTGAGAAGGATTGCCTTTGGTATGATATTGTCAAAGATCATGACTTGCACGCGAAATGTGCTGGAAAAAAAATAACAAACCACAAAATTTTGGCAGAGGATGTGCTGGTCATATGAGGAAATAACAATGGAGAAGGTTGAGTTTTTCAAATAGTAAACGAACCCCAAAGGTAACAAAATCCAGGAGGTGTCGAATTTCCTAGCTTCACCAAAGAACAACTTGAGTAATTTTATAGGTTCATGTCCCAAAATGTTCAAATCAATACACCCTCTGCCAATTTGGCTCAATTAGGTAACTTTGTTACTGCCATCTCTATTGCATCTCAAAACTCTAACCCCTGATCATTGATTCAGGGGCTACTGATCCTGCCACAGGATCTGCCAAAGTTGTTTTGGTCATAAAATTGCTAATGGTTCTTTGTCTTCTGTTGCTAGAAAATTGACTATGCAAATTTCAATTTTTTTTCTTAATTCTACCAAATTTATCTTGCGACCTTATCTCTATTAGCAAGCTCACTCGAGATCTGAATTACTCTATAAAATTCTCTTCAACTCATTATGTGTTTTTCAGGATCTGTGTATGGGGAAGAAGATTGACAGTGCTAGAGAGGTTGATAGAATGTTCCTTCATGATAAAAAATCAGAAGATGAGAGAATATTAAAGAATGTTGAGAGAGGATATTAGGTTGAAGAGTGGATAGTAAAGATATAGAAATATGGTTGTGGCATTTAAGATTAGGACACCCTAGCTTCTTGTATTTGAAATACTTATTTCATAGACTTTTCAAGTATAAAGGCATTTCTATATTTAAATATGAAACTTGTGAGTATACTAAACACCATATAGTTTATTTTCCTCCTCAAGTCTTTGAAAAATCTTGTACATTCTTATTGGTTCATAGTGATACATGGAATCCTTCTTGTGTCAAAACTCTTACTGGTGCCCGTTGATTTTTAACATTTATTGATGATCATTCTAGAGTTTGTTGGATCTATCTCTTAAGCAATATATGAGGCAACCACTGTTTTTAAGCAATTCCATCAAATGATAAAACTCAATTCCAAACCTCCATTGGTATACTTCTTACCGATAATAGGGGCTACGGTGATTATTTGCAAACAAATGGTATTATTCATTATCATCATGCGTTGATAATCCTCAACAAAATGAGGTGGTCGAAAGAAAAAAATCATCATATTCTTGAAGTATCTTGTGTTATTAAGTTTAACATAAAAGTACCAAAATTTTTTTTGGGGGGAAGCAGTAGCGTCCTATCTAATTAATCGAATGCCAACCCGTGTCCTAAAGTATGAGACTCCTATTAATATCTTAAAGCCTTTCTATCCCACATCTCACCATCTTTTCTCATCCTTAAGCTTAAGGTTTATGGTTGTCTGGCCTTTGTTTGTATACATAATCACAACTGAAGCAAAATTGATCCCTATGCTCAGAAATGAATTTTGTTAGGATATTTTCCAAAACAGCAAGGGTATAAGTGTGTTTCCATGTCCCTACAAAGAAATACTTTGTCTCTATAGATGTGTCCTTTGAAAAAGAAAAACTAGAAAATTCCCTTAAGGGGTAGAGCAACAAAGACGGAAATTTTTGGGAAGGTGTCCATGAACATTCAGCTTTTTCTCCACCTACTAAAATTCCACATTCTTCTTTCTCTCCTCGTACTGAAGTTCCTATTGATAATTAACATGGAGAAAGGGTTGAGACACATGGGGAAGATATGAAAAATAGTGGGAGAGTGAGAGAACGGGTTGTTGACACGGTGGGTATGTCAAGTCAAGGTAATTTCGGACCAATCTTTGATGATCTTGATGTGGCAATTGCTTTTAGAAAATCTGCTCGAACTTGTACTCAACGTCCTATGGCAAACTTAATAATTTTTTTCGCGCCTTTACTGCTAATCTATCTGGATAAGTATACTAATGATAAACAAGAAGCATTAACAATACTTCAATGGATGATGCAGTTTTTAAAGAGATGAAAGCCCCATAAGTACATGTTTAGAATTTTACACGAAAAGGAAACTAACCTAATTTACAAAGGTACAATCAAATATGATTATATCCATATCAGAAATCAAGGATGCAAATGGAGTAATGAATCCAGATTTGATTTCTTGTGAATCTGGATATCAATGCTGGAAAATCACTAGAAATCAGCATTGATTTCCAACATTGTTATTATTTTTTTCCATATTCTCGGTAGTGTGGACCATATATTTGTCTTCTAATTTTCATCTTTGTTAAATCATCAAATGAAAGCCTTCTTTAAGTACTGCAATTTTTCGTGAACTGCAGAGAAAGTTTCCAAATTTTTTATCACTAGATTTGTGAATATTCGTCTTTAAATTGTTTTAGACAACGAGTCTCAGTCCAATTCTATTACTAGAGGTCCAAGTCTTTCAAATTTGATTGTTCTTTCCCATTTCTAAACAGAGTTCTAATACCAACTGAATTCACGAAGTAATGGTTCTTGGGGTCTTTTGGTAAATATGAATGGTTTTAACAAAAATATTCAAATTCATAGTTAAAGCAAATTCAAGTTTTAAATCTTATCTCTTGTGAGTGATGATGTAGTTAGGGAGCTGGTGTTCTCTAAAGTGCTTGATTTTGCTGGTTAAGTATATTTTACGGAACTGATGATGACTTGTTTCTTGGAATTATTCATTTATGTCTGAGTGATTTAAGAGATGCATGATGTTGAGCTTTTGTATCTGGTTCAGTTTATGCTTTTGTAGTTCTTTCCTATAGCAGAGAGTAATCAATACTTTATCAAGTGCATCTCGGCACGTCTTCAAACTTATGATTGTTATTCTTAACAATCCATATTGCTGAAACTATGTTTCAGGACAGTTCTAGTGGATAAGGAATGGAAGGATGAACTTTCAGTTTCCAATGTAAATGACGTTCTTTCAATTATCAGATCTGATTATGAGAAAGCTTACTTTGTCACAGGTATCGGTCTGATTATCGATCTAAACAAATGTAATTGTGAGGTTAAATATATGTCCAAGAGAGATAAAAACTAGTTAATTTATTTGCTCTTTTTACTATACAGTTGAATGAAGGGACTTTATTTCTAATAACATTTCCATCCTCATTTGGGTCCTCCACACATTCTTAAAATTCTCCAGCAGAATATGATTTATTTAGTGTTTGATGCTACAGATATTTTTGATGGACAACTTAAAGTAGTGGAAAAAGAAGATCACATCTTTTACAACATAATTTTGGCAGGCAAGTTGAAAACCTGCTTGTAATATGATAGGGACAGTATCATTTCTACAGATGTCAGACTGATATAAGAGAAGAGACGTGTAGTATAATGAGATGCCCTAAGATAAAAGTTACCTTCTATGAAGCACTAACCCACAACCCTAGGCTAGAATGAGAAAGAGTTCTATTTTAACTTTTACCATAGTTCACCCCACTTCTCCATGTATGGATCGTTGTGAAGGATATGGTTGTCACTAGACATGGAAAATAACCTTTATTTTCTGTATAGATTTTTTTCCCTAAGCTGACAAGGAATGACAACTGGTTGAATTCTTGTGGATGTAGGACTCTTCACTTCGGCAATTTATGTTGAAGACTGCACATTTGAAGATCCAACTATCAAATTTCATGGTAAGAAAAAAATTATTTTCTTTCAATTGGAGTTGCCTTTTCAACACTTGATGACATGATGAATGTAAGAAAGAAAGAAAGAAAGACTATATTCAGTCATAGACTAATTCTTCTATATTTATAGGAGATATACAAGAGATTAGTGGCTACATAATTACCCATTAACATGGCCCAAAGCCTATTTAACTAAAGACTTATTTGATATAGCTGGTGCATAAATATCAAACATGCCTAGCTTGTTGCACAAAGACTCAAAGACACCTACGGACAACCCCTTGGTAAAAACATAGGCCAGCTACTCACAAGATGGTGTAAAAGGAGTACAGAGTGTGCCATTGATGACAACAACCCTCATAAAGTGGCTGTCTACTTCAACATGCTTTGTTTTCTCATGAAATACAGGATTATATGCAATGAATATATCTATTTGGTTGTCACAATACATGGGAATAGGATTTGATAGGGGAATGCCAATCTCTATTATAATGACCTCAACGACATCATCCCACATGATGTATGTGCCATGGACATATATTCTGCCTCAGCACTTGATCCCGACACAACATTTTGATTCTTGGTCCTCCAAGTCATGGAATTGCCTTCAACATAAGTATAATATCCAGATGTTGATTTCCTATCAGCTCTATCACCTGCATAACTAGTTTTGAGTAGGATTCAATACATAAATGTCTATTGTACATTAGACCCTTTCTTGGTCCAATCTTCACATGGGCAAGTATTCTCATGGCTGCCTTCCAATACACATGTTTGGCTTCTGCATGAATTGCTAATGAGTCATACGACAAATGCAATGTCAGGTCTTGTGACAGTGAGGTAAATTAGCTTACCAGTAGATATTTTGTATCTCCCAACATTAGTGAAATCTTCTGATTCTTCATCCATAAGTTCAGATTTTGCTCTATAGGTGTATTTCCTGGCTTACACCCAAGGAGCTCAGTCTCCTCCAAGAGATCAAATATAAACTTTCTTTGTGATAGGACAATATTGTGCTTGTTGTGAGCTATCTCAATCCTAAGGAAGTGCTTTGGTGACAAAATGCCGTTCTAGAAAAACTTTAGTCTTTTCTGTTCCAAGTTTGTCACTGTCAGTAAGATGTCTAATATCACACTGCCAGACATGATGAACTTGTAGTGTGAGGATCAACAAGAGGACACCTATGCCAACGGGTGTACACCTGTAATGTTTTAGCTAGAACCACAGATTGTGGACAGATTCAATTTCGGTACATTGGGAACAGACGAGGGCCGGGGTAGGTTCAGGAAAATGAAAAGACGTTAGAAACTTCGATGCAGAAGTAGAGGAGAAGTAAAGACGATAAAAAGTTAACATCAGTAGAGGTATAATACTTCTGAAACTTTGTTTCATAACATCTATAACCCTTCTGAGTCTTAGAACATCCAACAAAAACATACTTGACACATCTGGGTGACTGTATATCAAGGCTAGGATGAAGATCATGTAAAAAGCAGACACATCCATGCACCTTTGGAGCAATAGAGAAAATTGGTTTGTTAGGGTATAAACATTGTATTGGAATATCACCATGGGGAACGGAGGATCATATATGGTTTATTAAATGGCAGGCAGTAAGAACAACAACATCAGCCCATAAGTATTTAGGAACATTCATTTGAATCATTTGTTGTGGGTAACTTCTAACAAGTGATGATGCTTTCTTTTAGATGCCCCATTTTGTTATGAGGTGTGAGGGGATGTAGTTTGATGAATAATACTCTATTTTGCACAAAATCTTTTTTGCAAGGTTATATATTTCATTGCAGAGATATTCCAAGGTGTAAATAGAAAATGGAAAATTAGTTATATATTTCATTGCAGAGATTCTTGGTTACATCAGATGCTTTCTTATTGTCCATTAACATGTACTCCTAAGTGACACAAGTAAAATCATCAATAAAGAAAATAAAATATCTAAACCCTTGTATAGAAGGAACACAAAAAGTACCCTGCATATTTGAATGTACTAACACATAAACAAAGGAACTACTTTTTTTTAAACGATATGGGTATGAAGCATGATGATGCTTGCCTAATTGACATGACTCACACTCTAAGTACAAAACTGAAGACTTAAATGACACTATTTTCTATAGATTCTGCGTTGAAGAATAACTGGAAAGATAGTACCAAACCAGAGGAGACTCACAAGTAGTAACAACCCTTTCATTTATGGTGCACCTAGCATCCACAAAGTACAATCCTCGAAGATCAAGCTTCGAACCAATCCTTTTCCAAGTCTGCAGATCATGAACAATGTAGCAGGTAGGGAAGGTCACAGTTGTTAGATTTAGTAAGGTAGCTATTATGCAGAAGACTAAACTGTAATAGATGTAGATGAAGAGGATATCTACGGATTAGATGAATCCAACCCAAAATCAACATATTTCATATGATCCCTTCAAGTTTGCCGAACTTCGACCACATAATTCTTAGAAACGTTTATCCATAGTGAATATAATGATGTTGTCCCTTCTCAGATGAGAAAGAACGTCCAAAGCCACGTCTTCCACCAGAATCATGATTGCGACCTCGACCACGACCAGAAGTAGCAAAGTAGATGCTTCAGATGTAGGAGTACTCTTAATAAAAACTTCAAGCACCCGGTTAAATGCAAAAGATAACGACAGAACATAATTTAAACCAAGAATCTGAACTTGTATCTGATTGGCGAGTTCAGGAAGTAAGGCAGGCATATAGGAAGTTAGCTATCGCCAAGCTTTCATAATACTCCTTCAAGTTCTACGAATCTAACACAATTAGTTATGGATGTCGAATTCATCCACGATGGATCTAAGTTCTGCATACAAATCTATAGTAGAACAGTCTCCTTGTTCAATGCAAACAGTCTGTCGTACAGTTCAAAATCCTAGAGATGTTCTTAACAATTCTATACATATCTCTTTAGGCATCCTAGATCTTCTTGGCTGTATTAAGAAAACAATACTTGGGGAACCTTCCCCGTCTGTACTATCAAGAAGCCATGCAATAACACAACAATTGTTGGCAACCAAATCATCATTAGTGAGATCTGTAGTTGGCTGATCAGAAGTGATGAGCTTGAAGTTTCGTTGTGCTCCCAAAAAAACACACAGAAAGACTGAGCTATACCATGTAGTTTAATAGAGTAAGTTTAATAATGTGCCAGTTAGATTTTTTGCCATATTATCACAAATAGTGGAAACCATTAGAATCTTTCCTTTAGATTCTATTATAGCCAAAAGCTAGAGAACTAATATAATAGTATCCAGACTAAAGTGATGTGGTTGTTACCCATCATGACAACAAGATTAGCAAGCTAGAGCAACGTCATATAGAGCAACGATAATCCCTACAATAGTGTAGGGTTATCGGCCGAAAAAAGGTGAAAAATGGGCGAAAAGAGAGGAGGTGGCTGGATGGAAGAGAGAGAGGAGGTGGTTGGATGGAAGAGAGAGAGGAGGTGGCTGGACAGAAGAGGAGAGATGATGCCCTAAGCTTTCTAACCTAAGATCCGATTCCATGTGTTGGAAATTCGGGTTGGATTGAGATTCTAAAATTTTAGTGTAGAGCAATAATTTTAAAATTAGATTTGATCTTTTATTTATGGGTAAATTACATGCACTACCCTCGAGGTTTGGCCTAATTAAAGAAAAAACCTAACTAACTTCCAAAATTACAAATAACCCCCTTTCACTAAAATTGGTCAAACTAATAGAATTTGTGAAAAGTCAAAATTACCAATGCTAAATTTTTTTTAAAATAAAAAGAAAAAAGCTAAAATTTAAAAAAATGTGAAAAGATAACTTTGCCCCCGAGTCAAAATAAATATCAACCGTTTATCTCATCATTTATGATCGGACGATCCACAATTTTTTACTTTAAAATTTTAAAAACAAAAACAAAAAACTTAAACCCCTCCACAACCTACCCAATCCGTAACAGTGCATATATACATATATTTACATTTATAATATGTGCATATATGTATATATACATATAGGGTACTATAAATAAATATTTATTTTATATATATATATATCTACAGCAAAAGAGATTTGCACCGGGGGGAGATGGGGTAGGTTGGTTGGAGGGCGGGGGATGGGAGTTGGGTTGGTTGGGGAAGGGGGATTTGCATTGAGGGGGGATAGGGGGTAGGTTGCTATGAAAAATGGGATTTTTCTGGGAGGGGGAGATTTGCGCCGGGGTGGGTGAGGGGGACATAGGGTTGGTGGTAGGGAAGGGGGGATTGAGGGGGGTGTGGAGGAGGAGAAGACGAACAATTCAACTTTTTTCTTTTTTTTAAATTTCTAATCTTTTTTATATTTTGTATACTTTGTCACTTTTAAAAATAATTTATAGATATTACCGAATTTATTTTTTATTTTGTTACTAAAATTATGTTTTAAAATTTACCCTTTTTTTAATGTTTAATTTGTTTTTATATTTTACCAAAAAATGTATGTGTATACATATCTATTTTTTTAAGATTTTGAATTTAAATGTATATTCTAGTCCTTAGATATAAAATTCCATTAATATTTAAATTTATTTAGTTTATGGTATATAATATTAGAAAACTTTAAGCATTAAAACTTTGCTCAAATTATTAATATTAAACTTTAATGAAAAATAGAATTCATGAAAATATACTAAAGGAAGTTTTGATCAATAAAATAAGTATATTTTGTTAAAAAAATAAAAAATTATGGAAATGGAATTAAATATTACTCAAATCATGATATTTAATGAATATAATAACTATAACAATTATATTCTTGTAAAATATAAAATATTACAAATAGCCCAAAAAGTATTTTTGTCTCAATACATTTTGTGAACAGTACTGCAGCGGCAAACTTGGATTTTTACATTAATTTTTTATGATGTTGGCAATTTTTTGTTAGGTCAAGTAACAGCTGGTGCAAGATGTAAGACAGATGAAAGTTAGCTGGATTGTTTTGTAATTAGGTTAAGGCTCGGGGGTAGTTTTGTGTAATTTATCCTTTATTTATAGAAATGTTATGTAAATCCATAGGTAGATTAGAGTCCGTTTGGCTTCACTTTCACAAAACATCTTTTCATTTTTTATTATTTGAAAGTCTAAAAGTGCATTTATTTTATTCATTTTCATTAGAAATACAATTCTTTTAATTTTCAAAATTTATCTTCAAACCTACTAATATTTTATGCATTTACATACATCTATTAAACTTATTTTCAAACCCACTAACATTTCATATCTTTTCATGCAAAAAATACCATAAAACAAATATATTTTCATTTCCAAACCTACACAATCTACATCGAAACATATGAAATCCAAACATATTTGTTATTTTTATACAAAAATCTAGTGAAAATATTTTCAACCAGAAAATATTGGAAATATGAAATTGATTTTGGAAATAAAACCAAATGGGCTCTTAGTTTCCTGATTTCTAGAGATTTAGAGAATGTCAAATTTTCCTAGAATAGCTTTACTCTTTTATACGAATCTTTGTATTTGACCATTCAAATATTATAGAACTCCAATTTCACATGGTATTAGAGCTTTAAGGTTTCCTGGAAATTGAATTTCTTCGGCCTTTGTTGCCATATTTTCGTTTGTCGGCCTTCATTGACGCAGGCCTTAATTGCGTCTCATTGCTTAATTCTTTGACTTTATTGTCATCGTCTTTCCTTTTGTGACATCTCTCTACCCTAAAAGATATGTTAGAAATCCCACCACTGTTGTCACTGTCATTGCTTAACTTAAAGAAATGACATCCCATTAGATCATCGGGGACCTATAGAATCCCTACGTGGCGGGCGACTGTAAATCCTTTTCCCTCAATTCAAATCCATTCGGGTGTCTCCTGATCAACAAAAAACTCAAAATCTCTTCTTGTTTTCTGTTATGCTGATTTGAAGAATTCTTCCCCAGTAGAAGTATAGGAAACATATTGTTATTTTTTTTTATTCTAAGCATGTGGTTTGAAGGTTTTCTAAAAAATCGCATCTAGGATTAAAGGAATTATTCTAATCTACTTGTAGAGGGGCAATCAAGACTTCACGATTCCCTTATTATTATTAAGGGAGTGTCTAATGACTGGATCTTGAATTAGATTGTAGTACTTAATAAGAAATTCATTTAATAGTTAATAGTTTTGGAAAAGGGCAGAAGTTGCTTTATATACGATGGACTCGCGAGCGAGAATCTCTGAGTGCTCAGGTATCCAATAAATATTAGATTGGATAAATAATTAGCTTTTACAGAAAAAGGGGCAAAAAGAAAGAATTTCTTTTCGGCCCCTAATCAAGCCCCCTATTTCCCAATGATAATTGGGAAAAGGGTACTTATTAGAAATGGGGGGAATAGAGGGCTATAATAGATATTAATTTCTCTTTTTGGTGATTTCTTCCCTTCTGTTTTTACTTAGAAGGTTAACAAATTGAATGAAAAAATTATTGTAGTGCTCTAAAGTAGTATTGATAATTTTAAAGCTCTGGAATTTCATTTTACTAGAGATCAGTGACACATGTATGTGCATGTGTATGTGCTTGGTGAAAGAGACATTGGATGTTGTTAAACAAACTTATTCCAAGGTTAAGGATGTAGCTCGAATCTTTGAGATTAAACAAAAATCTCTGCCACTAAATAGGGAGGCCACTTAGTTACCGAGTATGCTAATCTCTACCGGCACCATAATACCATATTGGGGAGAGCCTCACGTGAGTAGGAACTAAAAAATCTCTATTCTAGTTCTATCATCAACTATGGGTTTGAATCTAAGAGAAATTCTAGATAATATTTATTATACTGAATTTGTTTTGTCTTTTCTGAATGATAAGGAGAGGAAAAAACCAGACCCCATGGTCACTTCCCCTATTCTACTATCACCACTATGACCTCTGTCCTTTAGCTTAGCTGACCATCTCTATACTCGCAATCCACCTATTAATCTCTCTATATCTCTTTGTCAGGTAGATGAAGCTTCACCTCGACGTATTCTGGTACTGTGGAGTAGCTCTTTTTCTATTAATGGTAGCGAGGTTTTCAGCTAAGTAACCATGGTATGAAAGCCTCTCTAATTGCTAGGTCCAGACTTAATCAATATTGAAAGAGATCCTCTTTAACGAGTGGTAATCATGAGCCTCCGACTTTTAGTTCATAACTCATTATAACTAATCACAATAGTCTCGTTTAGGATTGATGTTATTTACCAGTCCCTTGACTAAAAGGAAAACAAGACTAACCCAGCATTGAGCAAGTAAATAATTGCTCCTAGTTTCTGTGATAATTTATGCAAATATGATCATTGAGCGAGTAAATAACTACTCCGCGACAATCATTCTAACCAAAGGAAGGAATGGAGTAATGTGCTACCGATACTACTCTATTAGTTGACTTTGATGAGTTGTTTGAACCACTGCTTTATAGGCCTTTTTAGTTATTTTCTTATTGTCTACAGAGCTCTTGAAGGATCTCTAGAGCTTTAAAAGGGCTATAAGAAAGAGCTTGTTATAGGACTATAGTAGCTCCTTTAGCCGCCAAACCACTTATAAGACCCCATAGAAACGAGGGTCAAAGCACTACTTTGGTTCATCTCCCATATAGGTTTGGACGCCTGCAAATATCTTGCATTGGAACAAAAATATAGAGAAAAGCAAGTGATGAACCTCCTAGGCGGAGGGCAGGAACGATAAAGCATAAGCATATTGGCAAGCGACAGTTTAATCTGGCTAAAGAGCTAACTCATTATTAGGAGTAGCTATTGAGCTCCTACAGCTTGGCATTTAATGAGCTAGTTTGCTATTCGTGGAGTCTCAAGCAAGGGAAGGGAGTGTCTTCCCTCTCCTCGTAGACCGCAAAAGCGTAAGGAAGAAAAGGCATACGAGGATAATAAGGTGTTACTCTCCCCAAGAAGTGTATTTGAGGCAAGCGATTGACCTCATAGTCAGAGGACAGGAATGATAGGCAGGAACGATAATTAGAGAAGTCAAAGAGGGTTACAAGGGGTAAATCCCCTTAGACCCCCATGACCACTTCCCTAATTCTACTATCGTGCCACTATAACCTTTATCCTTCAGCCTAGCCGACCATCTCTATGCCAGCTATTCACCCGCTAATCTTTCTATATCTCTTCATCAAGCAAAAAGCAAGAATCTCCGACTTAGATCTATCGGTATGGAGCCACCTTTTTCACCTCAACATACTTTAGAGTAGCTTTATCTATTGATCTTAGCGAGTCCTTTTATCATGGTGCTATAAAAGCCTCTTCCAGTTATGTAAATAATTTAGGGGTTAGTGATCTCATACTACCATTAGAGCGGAACGACAAAAAAAAAGTGAAGTTAGAAAGTCATATGATAGGTGGCAACTATCTTGTACGATTCAGGGAGTAATCGGCGTGCCTCGATCAATCGGAGGGAAATCTTTGGCTTTATTGAACATACAGAGAATTAGAGCTAGCATTTTATTGATGTCAAGTCAAGGACTTGTTTGTTTAGCCCTTTTTCTATATGTTGGTGTTCTATATGACCGACATAAGACGCAACTTGTAAGATATTATAGAGGTTTAGTAAGGATAACATAGTTTACCTTCTTGTAGAATGAAAATGATGGTACTACATAATGTTTTTGCTGTTCTCAGTAATATTTTAAAGAAAAGCCACGACACAGCTCTGACAAATAAATAAATAAAAAAAATTATATTCAAAATATTAAGATAAAAAACTTTACTGTGAGAGTAATTATAAGAAACAATCTTCAATATTTTTCAAACATATACCAATATACAATATTCAGACAATTAAATTAACAAGAATATTACCTTTCAAAAAGTAAAATAACATAAAAAAATAGAAGTAATTAGTAAATTAAGAATATATCACAGTACAAACCATGTTATAACTAAATCTATAACATTTTCGAGACATTTTCTCTCATATGTTTGCCTATAAGTTGCCTTACATCTATGTCGGACATTTGTGTCTATTCAATGTTAACACTACAGATGAAATCTGACAGTTTCAAATTTTTGAACTCACTTTTGGAGTTGCCCTAGATAATCATAAGACCAATATTTCCATTAATATGATTAGGGGTTGTCCATCATTATTAGCACAATAGAAACATTCATCTAAAAATTAATTTGAAAACGAGTTGGTCATGAAACAATTTCGACAAGCTCTAAATCACTCCTTTTCATTTGGCAAGGTGAGTGAACATGGAAAAATTATGGGAGGATCAACAAATGAGGATATTGTACAACTTTGGCACAAGTCAAATGTGAAGTAGACAAGGTAAAAATATATAATTTGATTAAATTTATATTAACTAAACTATTCCATTGCTTTCAAGTGCAGATTGAAAACTCCCAAAAGAATCAGCTTCTTAATTGCATTAAAGAATGCTTTAACAACCAACAATCAACTACAAAAGCAAGTACATACATTTTTGTTGTTAGAATATCATATAAAAGAAGTCTTTAGTTAGTTGGGCCTTGGGCCTTCATAATGGGCAATTTGGTTGACGCTTCTCTCATGTCTACCTCTTATATATATATATATATATAGGAGAATTAGTCTATGATTGAATATATAATGCCTTTTGTTCCCTTCTTACATGGTGCCAAAATTAGAGTTCTATATTATTTGAATAGTCAGATACAAAGATTTATACATTAAAGGAAAGTTAGGAAAGTTTGACATTATCCAAATCTTTAGAAATTATGAAACCAATCTACCTACAGACTTACATAAAATTTTCTATAAATAAAAATACAAATATGATCCTATAATTATTGCTATACACTGAAATCTTAGCATTTCAAATCAAACTCGGATTTCCAACACTCCCCCTTAAGTTGGGGAATAGATATTTTCCATTCCCAACTTGCTCGCAATCCTTGAAAAATTGGACTAGCCAATCTTTTAGTTAGGACATGTGCTATCAATCCACTCTCAAGCTTTCTCCTTTATGAAATGTGTGTAGACTTCCACATGTTTAGTACGGTCATGTTGAACTGGAGTATGGGCAATGTTGATTGCGAACTTATTGTCACAATCAAGCTTCGTTTGAGCCTTTCATGTAATCTTCAAATCTTCTAGGATTCTTGAGCCATAACAGTTCACAAATACTATGTGCTATTGACCGAAACTCTGCTTGTGCACTTGACCTTGCCACCACTTGATGTTTCTTACTTCTCCTAGTTACCAAATTTCCTCCAAAAAAAAGTACAGTACCCAGATGTTGATCTTTTGTAATAATAGAGCCAACATAGTCAGCATTAGTGCATGCCTCTAGTTCCATACTTGTCCCTTTCTTGGAAAGAATTCCTCTTTTTGGGTTGCCTTTCACATATTGCAAGATATAGCCTGGAGATGAATATCCTTAAGATTGTGCATGAATTGACTCACCACACTCACTAAGTATTTTAGATTTGATAGATAGATTAGTTGGCCAACAAGTCACTGGTACATGCCTTTTTCAAATGATTCTCCTTCCGTAGCCTATCCTAGTCTGTGATTTTGTTCAATGTGTATGTGTGATGGCTTACAGCCAAGTCTACCTGTTTCTTTCAGCACATGAACATATTTTTGTTGTGAAACTAAAATTTCTTCCTTGGATCGAGAGCCTCTTCGATTTTTCAAGATTTTTTTATCTCAAATTTTTTTGCTAAGAACTTCTAAAGAGCTTTCGCTCCCAGTTAATATAATATCACAAAGATAAGCTATCAGAATCTTGACTCTCCCTGAAGTTGAATGTTTGATAAATAGTGTATGATCACCATGACTCTATTTGTACTTTATAGATAATATTGCCTTTGTTTGTATTGCATAGATAACATTGCCTTTGTGAATCTACCAAACAATGCTCGAGGAGATTGTTTTAGTCTACACAATGCCTTCTTTGACTTGCACACTGTTTTTTTCTCCCAAATTCATGCCCAGGCCAGGGAGAACTTCCACAAAAGGTTAAATTATTCACGTTTTAGTATAATTGAAGAGGGAACTTCTTCAACATCTCCGTGTAGAAACACATTATTCACGTTAAATTATAGTAGGCTCCAACCAAAGTTTTTTTTCCATGGCAGCAGACTTTTCTACATTTTTTTCTTCCTTTCTTCCTTCTCTCATTTTTTGTCTTGTTGTCTCATTTCTTTCTTTTGTCTTCTCTCATTTGTCCTCTTTTCTTCTTCATATCTCTTATTTCTTCTTTCTTTTTATGTTTGAACTCTTTTTTCTCTCATCTTATGCCCCCACCGCCGCGCTTCCTTTCTTCCATTCTCTCCTTTTTCATTGTTTAATTTCTACTAGAAATCTCCATCCCAAATTTTGGATTGTATTGTTTTTGATGTATCAATTGGGCTTAAACCCTTTTTCACTTGTTCTTTCTTTTGTTAATGCATAGAATTTAATTATAAAAAGAAAGCTAGATTTGTTGCTTGAGTTGAGAACACTTGCTAATCTTAGGAGAAAAAAAAAAGAAAAAATTGCTTTATACCTCTCAACGAATCCGTCAGACTTTTACTTTATCGTGAAAGTTCATTTGCATCCCACGAGTTTCTTTCCAAGAGGTAATTCCATTAGTTCCCATGTTTTATTCTTTTCCAATGCCTCTATTTCTACTTCCATCGCAAGCTTTCACTCATCTTTGCTAAGAGACTCAGATAAGATTCGTGGGATGGCTACAAAGTTTAGTTGAGCAACAAAGCTTTTTGTGTTTGGATGATGATTTTTCAAAAGATACAAAGTGGGTTATAGACGTTGTGTGCACTTTGTAACACTCTTTCTAATGGCTATGGGCAGATCCAAATCAAGAACAATATGTGAGACTTCAATAATAGGACTTATCTCATTCCTAATTGACGATTTAGCCTCTTCTATTTTCACTGTATTGGTCATGAGCCTTATCCTCTTTGGCTTTATTTGTGTAAGATTCAATAGTTTTGATGGCTCTTTAAAAACAGTTCGGAAAAGAGTTTGGTTTAGATTCGTTGGAGGAATTGGAATATGTTCAGGATCATAAATGGAAGTAGGCTCTTGAGTAGGAATGAGTTTTATCTAAAGTGGATAGCTCTCTCAAAAACAAGTCCTTATCTTCCACACATGATGTCTATTAGAAAAATAACTTTCATGTCCAACAAACATGACATCAGTAGAAATTTAAGTTTTACGAGTAACAAGATTATAGCACTTGTACCCTTTCTGAGTAGTTGAATATCCTATGAAAACACAATTCGTAGCTTTAACTTACCCTATCATGAGAATGAAGATGAACAAATGAGACATATCAGAAAACTTTAGAAACTAGCTTAGTTGACCCATTGAAATATGGGAAGTACCGAGAAAACACCTCCATTGAACTTCTCAAGGACTCGAGTTTGTGTATAATTTATTTGATGAGCGGCACTGAGAATGGCTTCCCCCAAAAGGTTTTTGGAACATTCTTTTGAAATAGTATGGGATAAACAACTTCTAAAATATGACTATTTTTCCTTTGGGTAACCACGTTTTGTTGGGGTGTGTCCACATACAAAAACTCATGAACAATTCCTTCCTTTAGAAAATATGGAGAAAGAGTTCGATTAAAGTAGTCCCAGGCATTGTCTGTTCTCAATCTCTTAATTCCAACATTAAATTGGGTTTTGACAACAACGGGAAAGATGTTGCTCACATCCCATTTTAGTTTGAACAATAAAAATCCATGAAACTCAATTACAATTATCAATAAACAAGACAAACCAGTAAGCCCCTGAAATGCTGGAAAATCGAGAAGGACTCCAAATGTCAGTGTGGATCAAAGAAAAAAGAACTGTAGTTCTTTTATTACTCAAAGGAAAGGAAACACATCGATGCTTAGCAAATTCACAAACATCACAATTAAAAAAATTTACATCAACATTTTAAATAATGATGGAAACATGACAATAAGGGTACTAGAACATATGTCCAAGTTGAAAATGATGAAGTTAAATTTAATCTTCATTGGAATGAGAATTGCTAGATAAAAATGAGAGTGTTGATTGGTTCTATTGCTGACTCCGCCACTAGGTAACTCAAAATGATAAAAAACATACCTTCCCCTAGCACGTCTAATCGAAAACACCACAATGCAATTTAAATCTTTCGTAAGTTTATAAATAGACAGGATTGGTAGACAACATAGGAATACAAAGATCATTTTTAAGGATCAGAGACGGGCTCAAAGTAATGTCTCCTTGGCCTGCAATAGTGGCTAAAGATCCTCCAAACCATGGTTGTTTTTCTATTGCTATTGCTAGGGTCAGGATTACACATGAGAAATTTGTGTAAGTGGGTTATATAATTGGTTCCCTTAAGTCAATAACCGAAGTTGAAGAAGTTTGAATCTGAGGCACTTATAGCACATGAGGAGCTTGTCTTACTTGAATTTGCCAAGGAACAAATACCTATAGGCTTCTCTAATGAATCAAGAAATGCGCAACCTTAATTCCTAGGAAGTATTTCATGTGATTGGGATCTATCGGTGTGCTAACTGGCTTACATCCCAACTTTCCCATTTCCTTGAGAAGATCTGTAACATACTTTTGTTGGGAGGTGAAAATTCCCTTCTTTGAATGCGCAACTTCAATTCCTAGGAAGTATTTCAACCTTCCTAATTCCTTGATCTCAAATTCCTTGGCCAAATAATGCTTCAAAACCTGTCTTTCTTTTTTATCATTCCCTATTATGATGATATCGTCAACGTATACCAAGAGAGCAGTTCCTCCCCTTGAATTTGAATGTTTCACTAACAATGTATGATCCCCTTAACTTTGTCTGTATCCCATCTTTGTCATAACTTTCGCAAACCTTCTGAACCATGCCCTTGGAGATTGCTTAAGCCTACATAACGCCTTCTTTAGCTTGCACACATGATTAACAGCTATGTTCCTTCCAAATCCCGGTGGAATCTCCATATAAATTTCCTCTTCAAGATCTCCATGCAAAAATGCATTTTTTACATTAAATTGCTGCAAATCCCAATTATAATTAGCAGCTAAGGATAATAGAATTCTGACGGTATTCATTTTGGCAACCGGAGCAAACGTCTCTTGATAATCTACTCCATATGTCTAAATATATCCTTTGGCTACCAATCTCGCCTTATACCTCTCTAGTGACCCATCTGCTTTATATTTCACTGTGTACACCCACTTGCATCCTACTGGTCTTTTTCCTGCAGGTAATGGCACCCATTCCCAAGTTTTGTTCTTTTCTAATCCCTGCATCTCAACATTCATAGCTTGTTTTTAGTTTTCATTAGATAAAACCTCAGATAAACTGGTATGTATGTGAATACTATTTAAATTTGTAAGAAAACTCCTATGAGTTGGTGAATTTTTTTCAAATGACACAACATGTGAAAGTGGATACAAAGGATGCTTGGTACACTCCTTAGTTCCCTTCCTAATAGCAATCGGAACATTTAGATTTGAGTTACTATTTGAATGATGGTTTAATTCAGTTTGTAAAGGAAAGCTAGAAGATGTTACCTTATTTCCAGGGTCCGGGTTAGATCCTCGAACTGGTGCAAGTTCTGGGATTGAAGCTTTCTTTCTCGAGTACACTTTAGCAAATGGGGACGGTTATGTAAGCATGGTTTCAATAGTATGTAAAGGTTCATCAGGCTCAACAAGAGACTTAAGTATAGAATCATCAAACTCAGTTGGAGTTGAAAGTGTTGGTGTTGACAAAGAAAGAGCAGGGAGCACGGGTGTTATTGAGGAAGGTAGATCGGGAAGAAAGGAGTCCTTATCTTCCATAACTGTATTCTTCCCCTGAAGATAAGGAGTGGAAAAGTATGATTCTTTTTCGTGGAAAGTGATATCTACAGAAGTATAAAACTTATTAGAAGATGGATGGTAGCATTTATATCCCTTTTGAGTTGGAGAGTAACCCACAAAAACACATCTAATTGCCCTTGGATCTAATTTTCCCCTGTTTGAACTATGAACATGGACATAAGACACACACCCAAAAATATTAGGAATGAGATGGTTTGAGGTAGGTAGGTTAGGGTAGAATTTGGAAAGTATTTCCATAGGACTCTTGAAATCTAAGACTCTGGATGGTAACCTATTTATAAGGTATGCGACTGTTAACACTGCTTCCCCCCAATAAGATTTAGGCATTTTGTTTTGAAACATAAATGCTTGGGTTGTATTAAGAAGATGACCATTTTTCCTTTCAGCAATTCCATTTTGTTGTGTAGTGCTTACACATGATGACTCATGAATTATGCATTCCTTTTGAAAGTATAGAGTTAAAACCTGATTGAAGTACTCCCTAGCATTATCCTAAATTGTTTGATTTTGACACCAAACTGATTTTGAACCATGATATGGAAATTTGGGAGGACAAAACTCACATCAGATTTATTTTTAAGCAGAAAAATCCAAGAGATTCTAGTGCAATCATCAATGAAGGACACAAACCAACGTGCTCCATAAATGTTTGGAATAGGAGAAGGACCCCAAATGTCACTATAGATTATGAAAAAAGGAATTGAACTTCTTCTGTTGCTAATTGGAAATGGTACACGTTTGTGCTTTGCAAGTTCACATACTTCACAATGAAAATTTTCGACATCTAACCCCTTACTTAAAGAAGGAAACAGAATGTTGAGAGTTCTGAATGATGGATGTCCAAGTCTACGATGATAAGGTCAAATTTTTTCTTTATTGGATAAAGAACGCTCAGAAAAAAATGACAAAAGTGACCTGCTCATTTTAACACTCGAATTGCTTGGTGTCTCGAGATAATAAAGCCTGTTCCGTTCCTTAGCATGTCCGATCGTCTTCCTCGAATCCTGGTCCTGAAATACACAGTAAGTGGGGTGGAAAATGACATTACAACACAAATCTTGAGTAAGTTTTTGTATAGAAACAAGACTAGTGGACAACTTTGGAACATGAAGAACATTTTTCAATATAAGTGTAGGACTAATTGGAACATCTCCTATTCCTGCAACAGTGGTTAGTGAACCATCGGCAGTGGTAATCTTTCTATTACTTGGACAAGGGTTATAAGTGCTAAATTTCTGTGATGAATGAGTCATATGATCTGTAGTATCTGAATCCATGATCCAAGAATTAGCAAAAGTTTCATGCGAGACATTTAATCCAATGGAAACGGGAAAATCACCTGAACGTGCAAATGAAGAAATATCTAAAGGTTTCTCAAGAGTCGGTAGCAAGTTCCTTAACCTCTCAATCTCCTATTTGTTGAGTTCTATGTGCTTTTGAGTCCTTTCTTCTGTTATCTTGGACATGGTGGTAGAAAACTGGAAAGTATTGTGAGTCTTGATTTGGCAATTAAGGCCTCCAATAATTAAGGTATTGATTTCACAATCTTTTTTGATAGGAGCAGGTGAAGATAGTAATAGCGATCAATAAATGGAATTCTGACACGACAATCTCCGAGAATGTGACAAAACTTTAAAAAAAATATTAGCAACAACGAAAGCTACTGGAGAGAAGATGAAATTAATATGGGCAATAAAGGCCCTTTGGTGAGGCTTGGCAATGAAGGCCAAGAGAGAAACAGCAATGAAGGCCAGAAAAATATAGTTCCCTCTTTATGGGTTTATGAGCCTAAGGCTCTGATACCATGTGGAAAAATAGAGAAGACAAATGGAGATAAATCATTTCTATTGTTTATAATTCTGTACAAGGGTCACTTATATGCAATCAACCCTAACTACAAATAAGGAAACTATTCTATCAAATCAAATCAATCAAATCAAATCAATCTTCTAATTAAGGAAGGTCAATCAAATCCTCTAATTGAAAAATCACACCCTAATCATAAGTAATTACAGCTCATATTTTCCCACAGGTTTGGCTCTTCTGTGGCTCTTTTGAGTTTGCAGTATTAAAATTGAAGTTTTCTTAGCCTTAAACTTTGGTTTCTTATCATTAATTTTTTTCCATTTAACACTGTCGAACCCTCAAATGTTGGAGAATTAAGTATAACACCCCTTCAACTTTCTTCCTCGTTGATAATGGAGATGGTCTCATTTAATGAAGGTAAAATATTCTTTTCCCAGTACTTGAATCCTCACTTGGTCAAACTCAACACCTAAACCAGCAAGAAAATTATAGATTCGATCATTTCTTGCCATAGGTTCTTCAAGAGACTGAAAGTCCATTATGGTCCAATTCTGACCGGTAATAAATACTTGGGCTTTACAATATTTGATTGATCACAAATTCTATATATTCCATTTACTATAGAAGTTCCTAGGGAATTCATTAAAGGAATGTTTTCAATCAAAATAGTTTGTTCTTACATATCCGTACTGATTTTCCAATTTAATCCCGTATACATATAATTCAGAAGAAAATGCGAGTAATTCACACAATATTTCTTTCCTTTATCAATGGTTCTACCTATTGATTTCTTTCCACAAATAAATAAAATTCAATTTCATGGTCTATATTTTCAATTTAATAAAATTGAAAAAAGAAAAATAAGAAGAGAGATTTAAATGAAAACCTTCCATTAGTGGGCAAAGTCATCACTAGTTAAGTAGGGGTTCAAGGAGAATGAAAAAGAGAATCCAAATTTAGTATTTGACTTTGTAGTTTGACTTGATAAATGCCCATCAAGCTTAGTGGAAAGAGAAAATCCATGGAGTTGACTAGGAAGAATTATGTGATAAGACTTTGTTCAGTGATATGTAGTGAAACTTGAGTTTTCCTCAATAGTAGTTTATTGGATTTAACATAATCTTAGACCATGAGAGGGATAATTTCACCCGACTCCGAGTTTTAGATAATAGTTAAAAAAGTGAAAGATTTTAGTGTTTTTATTTTATACTATTACCCTTAATACTGTTGGTTGATAGTATTGGTTGAGAGTTAGTGGTCTATAATGATTACTTCAAGTAACAGGGTTTAGAAAATGGAGTTTTATTTGGGACTTTCCAAAAAAAAAAGCAAATAGGAGTAATATTTTGGCTTTATACACTACTTTCTACCTTTGCAATGTGCTACAATTTTAATTAGAGTTCTTTTTTATTTTCCCTGTTTGCTACATTGTATGTGAAGGCGCATGTAAAATTCAGATAAAACACTTTATTTCGGGAAATGTATTAACTCTATACTTTTTCTGCCAGGTAAGGAATTATACGCGCGCAACTTGAGATTGCTTCTACCTTTCTTTGATAATCCATCAATACAGTTAAAAAAACTAGAGAAGGTATTCTTTCTCTATGCAATTCTTGTAACATCTAACAAACATGATAACTTGTTGTTCAACTAAGGAACTTGATTATATTAAATCTTGTGACATTATATGAAGATACACTGAGATTTCTTTTCTTTCTATTTTCAATTTTTAATCTTAGAAATTATTTTCCCTTCTCACATTTCCAAGTTAGTGGAGCCAAATAGCAAAAATTGCAAAAAATAATTTAAATTGTTGATAGAATGTAGACGTATGTCTTTTGGTGGGGAAAGCAATGATTTTTGAACTTCTTGCTATAAACCTTCTCTCTTTTGTACATGAAACATGTGAACAATATATCAAAGGAAGCATCCTTTTTATCAATTTCAAATTTTTTTGGTCCATTTAGTTTCCTTTTAGGAAATGTGTTGAAAAGTGTATAGAAAAGATTCCCTCGATGTTTGTAAGAAATTGAAAATGTATTTAATGTAGTTAGATTTTAAGAGCTGATGTGACCTATTTCCATAGAAAATGTGTTTGATTTACCTTGTTTTCAGTCATTAAATGATAAAAATGTGTTTGATTTCATTTTCAAGCTCATCAAGTTTGATATTCTGCCATTTCAAGTGGGCTCCATATCATGTTAGTGGTGTAAAATCTTGTCGTTAGTATGTGTTAATAATATAAAAATTCACAATGATTATGTGAGTGATGCAAGTATTGTGTTGGAATAGTTCAATATGATATTGCTACTTTATCCCATGACTTGGAAAAATGGGAGATATGCTAGTTTATCCAACATATGACTTGGGAAATAAGAAACTCAAAAAATTGAGTTGTAATATTTGAAGTGTGAATTGACTATACATGGCAAAAACAAATGGGTATGCAGAATATTACTGTAAAAAAATGAGACATACAATAAGAATGCTTGCTTACTGTTCATTATTTGTTTGTTGTGAAAAAGCAAAATAGTACACTTACCCCTTAGACAAAAATGTGAACCACCATAGCATGCCTGAAGCATCGAAATAGGGAATAGTATGGGGTAGTGCAACTAGATAATAAAGAACTTAAGGTCTGATTTGCCAAATGTGGATCAATCGGGGGTGTTTGAGGACATGAATAGAAAGGTATTTGAGAGCATATTATTGAATATAATTAACACCATTTACTTACATTTCTTTCTTGGAGAATGTATCTATTCTAGTTTTGATAACTAAATGACATTTTTCCTGATAATCTCTATTATAATATGCTATATAGTGTACGAATTTATCACAAAACAATTGTAAATATTAATGTCCATCCCTTCTGCTATTGGCCATGCTTGAGGAAAGCAAGCACTGGTTTCCAAAATCTACAGTCATACATGAGGCTTCTTGGAAATTATGGTTAAAGTTCCTTAATCAAATATATGGATCTACCAAATGAAAAAGAGAAGGAAGCGTTTGGCCTCTTGTTTTGGCAATGGTAATAGTTGATTGTCTGTCCACTGAATATGTAAACATGAGTGCACTAAATTGGGAAAGCATAAAACTCAAATTATAAGTTTGAACAGTTGTAGGAAAATTGTGTTGATGGTAGAAGCTTGGGCTGCCCAAGATTGAGAATGACTGCTCAATCATAAAATGTTGGCTTTCATTCTGGTTTCCGAACAAGTTGTTTGTTTGAGTCACAAATTCTTCACCTTCGCTGTGATTTCTGAACCATTTTTATTGTTGTTTTCTTTGCTTAGTAGTAGATTGATGATATTTTTTTTTATAATTGACCATCCAGATTGGTAAGATTTCGAAAATGTATCCTTATCTTAAATTAGAAGCATGAGTACCGGATTTAGTTATTCTGCCTCCGACAAAGGCTGTTTACCCTCTTATACACTTTTTGGTTTCAATTATATATGTGTAGCTGCATAAGCATAGATAAGTATTGAGTTCATTGATGTCAAAAAGTGAGATGACTGGAATAGGAAAAGGTCATCTAGCTATTATGCCTATAAGTTCTTAAGTCCTGTCTAAAGCTACCCAGAAGAAAATACATATAAGATATGCTTGACTGAATTTAAAATTAATTCGTATTGATGCATGATGTCACTAAAATAGCATAAATGGAAGACGTAATATGTCATTATGTTTCTTACTCAGCTAAATCATCTATTTCAAACTTAAGGAAAGAGAACACACCGTAAAAGACCAGACGCTCAGGTGTCTAGTTGAGAATAAAATGATAAACAGTCAGTCTGTCTCCTATGACATGAATTTCTTGAGTAATCATAAAGAACATAACTATTCTCTGTTAAGATGTCTACTTTCTTCTCCATATCTCTATTGATAGTCCTGCTAAGTAATCTGGACTAATAAGTTTTCAACTTGCAGTACTAATGTTGTTGATTTGCTATGTGCTTCTTATACAGGGTCTTGATTCTGGAACAGAATTCATAGTTGCTTCATGGGAACTAAGGTGCTCAACTTTTTAATCATAATTATGACAATTTTACTCTAGAATGACCTTTCTTCACATAATTTTCTGCAATGTGATACAAGTTTTTCCTCTTTGGAGAAGAATATATAGGACTTTGTTAGTTGGTGATAGCTTGTCAATCCTTTTCGCTTGTTGGATCATTGGCTCATAACATTTATGTTTTTATTAAAGCAATGAAACAACTACAAGAGCAGTTTGCCAAAATATTTATTTTGAAAACATTCATGTAAAAATCAAAACTAGATCAATGATGCCTAAAAAACGTAGGATCATCACACATATAGTTAGTTTTCATATAAACAGTTTAACTGTTTTGGCACACTTTTGTATGAAAGAAAAGAATTTCATGGTAACATAGTCTTTCAGCATAGTGTGTATTATTATCGTAAAAGTTTTTACTTTAATTGCCAAGGTTGGTGTTAATCACAATAATGTAGTCAATTCTAGGAAAGGATCTACACATATTATATGCACAGTTCTAGTTACACAAACAAGCTGCGATGAACCCAATTGAAAGTTTTCCTGCTGGAGTTCCAGCTTGTTCTGTTTTAACATTTTGAGGCTCAAGCATGAAAATATAGTAAGTGCAAGATTAATGTCAATTCTTCAGGCCTAATTGGAGCTCTTCCTGGGGTTCAGGCTCAATAATTTTGAAGAAGATGACACGCACACACGAGCACACACTTTTTTGCATAGCCCTGTTTACATACACTTAGATCTTTTAAGCAGATAATTGGCCAAGCATTTGAGTTCAAGTAACTAAATATTACATTTGAAGCTGATTAAAAAAAAGTTAATGAGAACCTTTCAACTTGGATGTCTTTGGGCTGAAGCAAAACTGCTCGAGAATGGTTTGTACAAGTGGAGTTAAAATAGCTGTTTGAGCTGTGTGATCTCTCAATGTCAAGAATTGTGCAGAAGAAGGAAGGAAATGAAAGGAAGAGAAAAGAAGCCACGAGTTGAATGTTGTGCTTTTTTGGAAAAGGAAAAAATCTATGGGGAAATTACTAAAGGCTGTTATTTGAATCGGCAGTATTTTATTGATTTAAGCTTTCTTATCTAGAGCTCAATCTCATGTGCAGAACATACCTTAAACTTCCGTGGAAACCACTCATTTCCATTGATGGAAGAACAATATATGATCTGGATGAAGAATTTAGAGTAAGTCAGAATGGTACCAAGTTGTTTAAGATTGATTTGACTTGTAATGTATTACCATTCTTCAACTATTCTTGCTTCTTTCTCTTAACAGATCGTTAGGCATGCTGAGAGATGGAGCATGTCTGCACTTGAAGCAATTATTCAGATATTTACTCCTAGTTCTGGAAGGCCAGATCAATGAAAGTTCCTTTTACCAGAAGGGCTGGTGTGATCATTCTTCATCTGAGAGATCCAATCCAATGTTCAGAGTGGAAGGGTCTGATGTGATCATTCTTCATCTGAGACATCCAATCAAATGTTCAGAGGGGAAGGTCTGATGTGATCATTCTGCAAGAGAGATTGCGAAGATATCCAGCTATAGGCTTAATTCCTAAGCTATGTAATAAACACTGAAGTTTCACAATTTGATTACCATTACATGGAAAGTGAACTTCAGAAACACGTATTAAAGTTGTACTATATTTTTAGGTAGAATACAACAATTGCCTTCATCATATGCTGTTATAAGCATAACCTATAGTTTCAGTAATGACATAATTTCTGGATCTAAATCCACTTTGTATAAAATATGATGATCTAATTTGGTGGAAGTGCGAAACATGTAGGAGATCAAGTCCACAATGCCAACCAGTCCTTTGGTATTCTTCTCAAGAGTCTTTATGAGCATTTTCCCCTGCACGTTTACGATAGTCTTAGAATTGGGCATATGCTCCTACAATTATAAATTTGTGACTTACCAAATCGGGTTGCAGGTATTTGTAGATGTGGGTCATGTGATCCTTGCTGCGTGCATTTCTTGCATGACCACGTGTTAGTCCATAGGTATGGCATAGTAGACAGTTGTTTTCAGTCATTTGGAGGGCTTTCGGTCGAATAGTGGGTTGGATTTTTTATGTTGGGTAAGATTCAAATATGCAGGTATGGAGTGTCGTCCGAAAATTTGATTTTGGGTGTATTTCAGTCTTTTAACTTCATACATGTGCTTTGTAAAGTCACTCAAGATAAAAGGAGATTTATTACATGAGTGTGTTTGAGTAGTGTCCAAAAAGTTAATTGAATTGACAAATATTATATTCTTATTATATATTTTGTATTCGTTCAATATTTATTATTATGTAATTTTTCATTTTTGTGTCTTAGTTTTACTTTTACATGACCCTCGTATAAATGGAGATTATGAAATATTTCCTAAAGCTTTGATGATGTTTGAAGTAATAGAATTATTGAGATGTGATATCAATAATTCATATTGATTTACATATATGATGCATGTTCGAAAGAAGAATGTCTTATTTCATCAACATTAGTGTCACATTAATTCACATCTGTGGGTGCTTATCAAAGAGTAAATTTATTGAACAATTTAAGAAATTCATAATTGAAAATTACCTAAATGTGAATAAAGTTTTGTTTGTTATGAGAGTTTACTTTCAATTTGAGCCACAATGATAATTTTAGTACATTACACTTAGATCTATTTTCGATTCCTTAAGAATCATAAGGGGTTTACTTTGGGTGCAATTCGATTATGAATGGAGGTTTGTGAGTGTCAACAAAAAAATCATAATCTATGGATAAAATGGTCGAATGTCCCATGTTTTCCACACACAATAACTCAAGAAATTCTTGGTAGGATGGCAATTAGAAGAGGAGTTTGTTAATTCATCATTAAATCATGAACTATAAATAGATAATAGATATTGGATAGAATTTCAATTAATAATTTCATACCCTAGGCTCAATTGGATATTTGATGTTGAGGTGACCATAACTTTATTTGGAAAGGTTGATGTCTAAGTTCACCTACTTCTTGGTCTTCAGCCACGTTGCTAGATGTTTAACCATAATTTGTAGGTATTCTACAATTATTGAGGTCAATTCTAGAATGGTTAATTAAAGTGTTTAATTAACCAAAGCAACTTTAATTGCTTAAAATTAAATCAAGAGAATTGCAGCCTACTACTAGTTTAAAGTTGAATTTAAAAAGTCATGTACTATCCAATGTTGGATTGGTGGTCTTTAATTAATTCAATAGTTGAATTAATTAATTAATTGATGAGATTGATTAATCAAACCTAATAATTTACTCAAGTCCAATAGGAGATTGAATTAGTTTATTAGATCACATAATTCATCGAGCGTAAATTTAATTAATAGCTGGATATATAAATTAATTAATATATCTGGAGTTTATGAATTTAAAATTCTATTAATAAATTATATGATGAGATTATTTAATCAGTCTTATTAAAGTAAGACAAGCCTTTTGGAGAATTAATTAATTAATAAGATCAATTAATTTGACTATAAATTTATTCAACCGTGTAATTAATTAATTGATTCATTGGACCAATCAAGTAGACTTAATTTAATTAAATTAAGTATAGGTCTGATGGAAAGGATATGTGATATTGAAAGCCCATATAGGATAAATAAGAGAAAGAAAAGTATTAATTCACAATGTATGAGATACCCAAAGCAATAAGACAAGGCTTAGCTAAAGTATGATATGCTTACTGATAAGAAAATTGTTACACTTGGGGTGTAAGACATCCCTAGGATTTGGGAAACTGCAAGGGACGTTCTAAAAGGTATTTATACCTCATCATGGACGAAAGTTGCAAGGTTTTTATGGCAAATTTTTGTCCTCCCATTTTGCTCTTTCTCTCTATGTTGGGTTCACACGGTTTCAAGATAACATGTACAATGAAAAAATAATATTTTAAATAAAAAATATATTACATGCATATTTTGGTATCCTATCGTTGTGATTGATCGATCATGCATTTTTTTATAGTTTGAAACTTTATGCTTGAAGTTTCTGCTTGATGACAATGTTTATAACACCACCTAGGTCGTTATTTATCCGCAATTGAATTGCAATTATCCAAACCTCTTAGGGGGATTGATTCGCTCAAAGCTCTAATTGTAACCTCCTAGGCTTATCCACACCTAGATGCTCACTTGCAAATGATCTTATGCTAGTAGGAATCCAATCAATAATTCTAGTCTATAAGGTGTTTGGGAATTTTTGGAACTAGCGTGATGTTGTCATAGATGTTTGTAATTTTGATTCTTAATTCAACTCGTGAATGGAAAAATCAAAGTACACTCAAAGAAGAACACAAGTGGATGGATTTTGGAAGGAGATAGGTGACAAAATTTTAGCTTCCCTAAGCTCAAAAAGCCACTAGGTAATGTTGATTACCTAGTGACCGTCCACTATGAGGAGTAATATAGCTTCTCTATTCTCATCATTATTGGACTCTCTTTCCTTGTTTAATCGTCATGTATTCACACTAGTGTCCAATCGTAATGCTATTAGGACTTAGATTCTTCAATTAAATTCCTAATGGGCTTCATATGAGCCCACACATATTAGACCTACACCCAATTAAATAATTAGGTTCAGTTTAATTAATTCAATCACTTAAATTAATTCATCTTATAAATTAATTAGGTGTGCTATAATTAATTAATTTAATCAATTAATTATTTGTTCCAATTTGGACTACCTAACCCAAGTAGGTCTTATTTATTGGTCTAATCAATTTAATTAATTCAACACTTGAATCAATTAAGTTCTATTTAATTAATCATATTGATTCAATTAATCTAACTTTTAGATTACTTTTTAGGCAAGAGATGGGTTTGTCTGAGTTAGTGTGTAATCCCTAAGGTTCACTCTTAAACTAGTAGTAGACTCACAACTCTTATGACTTATTTGAGCTATTAAAGTTTTGATTAATTACTTCAATTTATTAATCATTTTGGAATTAATCAATTAATTTGAAAAACTCACAAATCATGGATAATGTCTAGCATCACACCATAAAACTTAATTATAGGTGAAAGTGCGAACCTTTCTAATTATGAATACTGTACAAGTACGATCTTTCTATCTACTAATCTTTCAATTGAGTTTAAGGCATGGATTATTAGTCGACAAGCTATTAGCTCAATCACTATGTATCTATTCCTAGCAGCTTGATTCGACAATGAAATTAGAAAATTATTTTCCTAATTTTCATCCAAACTTGGCCAAAGATTTTTAGAATCAAGTATTCATTTAAATAGGTGAAGGATCCTTTGTTGACCACTCATAAATCTCTATACACGAAAATGATATACATTTTTCCTTGTTATTGTAATGCAACTGAAAAATACATTAAAATACACCATGTCATGCACAAGATTACAATAATACCTCAAGTCTAAGAACTGATTCAAGCATTATTGCAACAAGAAAATTCCCATTCAACAATATTATTCTCAATTGGGAATTTTCGGGTTGGGTTTGGGAACGTCGTAGTTGGGTTTAAACAGCATTTGTTCTCTAACAAGTACCTGCATACATACACAAGTATCATAACACAGATGGCCATGGAAGTTGGAATGAGATACCCTTCTTACGAGTCTGCATCATACGTATAAGTCTTACTAAGCTCATTAATGTCTCATCTCATTAAATCTTGACTTGGAATATTTTTAAGACCAAAGCGATAAGAGACATATTTCATAATCGCCATCTCATGCGTGTTTATGCCACTTAGTTATGTATAGTCTCATATAATTTAATTGAGACAAATTTAATATAAATAATGCCATTTTACTGATGTAAATTGAATAAGATCGTTGATTACAAAAGTACAATTATTGCCAATTTAATTGGCTAGTCGGACAATACTTTAATAATCTACAAGTTACCCTAGAACAATAACCCATATATTTAAGACCCATATTCTCAAAATATCTTTCAAATACTCTTTATGCTATGGGTTTAATTAGTGGGTCTGCTATATTTTTTTGTTGAGGCTACTCTATCCACATTCAAGTCATCTCTACTAATGATTTCTCTAATTAGATGTTATCGTTTCATAATGTGTTTGGATTTTGATGAACTTTAATATTTGGATCCAATTTAGATTGTAAGAATCCTTGGACAATTCAAGTTTTTTGCAAAATTCTTATTTCTTACTTCTATAACAAACACCATTATGAGGAAAGAATTATCATCAGTGTCCATTGATGATGTTTTATCTTGATAGTATCAACAAATATTTATAAAATTTGAAAAAAATTATGATTGAATCAAGAACCTAATTACTCTCTCTCCTGAATAACTATTTTTAGTCATTCAACATGTATTTTTGTATCTCAATCCAAGTACTTTGAAATTTCTTGTTTTTTCTTGGCATCTTTTGTTCATACTTAGAAGTGTATATATTATATTGGAAAAAGTTCCTAAGTATATACATATTACATTGAAATGGCTTTTTCAATAGAGTTTTTTATTTTAAATATTAATTAGCAACAAACAATGGATTTGGGGTTGTTTAATTATACATATGAAGACGCAGATGCGAGAGATGACTAATAACACAGTCGCAACTGGGGTTTATGACTAAGTAATAGTCACTTACTCTAGTTGTGACTATTGCTTTAATTTTTTAGTATCAGCGTTAACTGTATGAAATTTTTAAAAAGCCCACAATAGTTGCCCACCCAGTTGTGACTATTGCATTTATTCCGTATGTCAGCGTTGACTGCACGAAAAATTAAAAATGCCAATAGTAGTCGCCCAACCCAAATGCAACTATTGCATTATTTCTATTAGTGTGAGCGCTGACTACACAAAAAATTGAAAAAGCTTATTGACTGAGCAATAAATGCTATTGAGATTTGCAACTATTGCATTAATTCATATGATTTAGTAGGTTTATCTTTTTGCTATATAAACCATCCTCACCCCTCTTAAGCTCCACACCTCTTTATTTTTTTTTTACAGCACACCCCCACCCCTCTCTTCTCTTTTTCTGTAATTTGCCTCTTCTCTCTTTCTCGCCTTTTCTCTTCTTTTACAACATACCCTCTCCATCTTTTCTCTCTTTTGGTAATTCCCCTCTCCTCTCTTCTTTACAGCGCACCCCCGCCCTCTCTTCTCTCTTTTTATAATACCTTTCTTCTCTATTTCTTTACCACACCCCCTCATATTTCTTGCACAATCCACCCATCTCTTCTTCTAATCAATTAAAATTTCCCCATTTTAATACAAAGGTAAAATTATTGCTTACTTTTTTTTCTTTTTAGTACAGTTAGAAATTTAATATTTTTTTCTCATTATGTTGTTGATATATTGAATTGCTTTATAGATTGTTGATTTTGAGGGCGATGAGCTTTCCAGTAGCATCATCGGTTGTTTTTCTTGGTATGTTTCTTGCTTTTGTTTTGTGATTTGTTCACCTTGATGCCTCAAATTAATCTGTTGATTTTCTTGAGGGATAAATTCAACTATTTCCTTGTTTGCAAAACTCTGAGATTTAATATATTATGCTTGATCCCTAAATCTCTCTTTCTCTCTGTATCTCTTTATATATTTGTTATAGATTGAGTGACCTGCCCATTTATAATCTATAGATTCATATGCATTTACATTTGGTTTTTTTCTGTGTATAAAATTTTTACCATCTCTAAATTCTATAAGTATACACACACACACACTCGTGTGATTGTTCATTATGTTTTCCCCTTATTTGATGAGTGTAAGAAGGAAATTACAGTACCGATTTGAATTCGATGGTAGTGTTTTCACAATTCTAACTAGGGCATGCATTGATTTTATTTCCTTCTTGAATTATATTTTATTATTTAGTAAGTAATAAAGTTGAATTTGATATAATTCTTTTTTGTATTAAGTTTTAGATTCTGGCATTCTTAGTATTAACTCACTTCGTACAACCATCAATATATTGGAGCTTTCTCCAACATTACTCCCATTCTCATCCATAAGTGCATTTTCTTACCTGATCTTAATTCCACTGTATCTTTTTGGTAAGTAATGTGAAAAGGCTAAATGGTGAATTTATCATATCTTAATTTTGAATTTTGTTACCACATACGTTCACCTCATTTCTTAGGATTTATTTGTATTCTTCATTATATTCTCTCTAATAATGCTTAAAGAGCAATGAATATAAATTTTAGATGCTTGCTGCAATGAAAATAGACAGATTCCGCTTTTATATTTTTTCTATTTACATCTTATTTAAGTGGTTTGAGGTTGGGTTGTAAATAATAATTAAGTATTTTGTTAGAAAAAATTATTATGTCTTAATTTCAAGTTCTTTTCCCATATGCTTTCACTTCATTTTTTGGGGATCTAATATATTTCCTATACTGCAAAAAAAAAAAATCTAGATATATTCTGCTTTTATCTTCATTTTCTTTTCTTTTCTTTTCTTTTTTTTATTTCACAAGTTATATACTTAAATGGTTTTGATTGTTGTTGCACCTCATTAAAAGGGTTAAGATGCTAAAGACTAGACAAATTTTAATACGCTTTTTCACTATAGGCAGAATACTTAGGTGGAATTTTCATAGATGAATCGTAGTTTCTAAATCCTTTGCTTTGCTCTAATACCCTGTTAAACAATTAACTCATGCAAAAGCTTAAGATTTTACAGTGGGGATAATTTTCATCTTTTTAATGACTAAAACAATAGTTCAACTATTAGTTTGGTGGCAACTCTAAGGTGAACCTTTTACCTATCCCTCTTGTTTTGTTCAACGAGGTAGCATTTCTTTTCTATTTATATATGAGGAGGTAAAATGGGGAAGAATTTAATTTTGGAGCTAACAAAAGTTAATTTTTTTCAAACAAAGAATTTGAGAATTTCAACAATGATGGTTTATATAGGCTTATTGAATGAATATAGGAATCTAGTTGAGGTTTCTCATTAGGAATAAAAGAGATAGTAGTAAAGGATTTTTGAGAAATAATCTATATATTTACTAAAGAAGAAAGTGGTTTTGCTGTTAGTTGGCCCAATCAAGAGTCTAGGAAACTATCTAACATCTAAGTGCCTTGCTTATTTAAGAATAACACAAGAGCTAAAGAATACTCTATGGATAAAAGGGGTGGTGGCATAGGTGGATCAATCGAATAAGAACTATGTCAATTTTACAATAATGATCTGTTGGTTTGAATTTTTATTTAAAAGAAGACTTCCAGATTTACCAATGAATCTTCCACTCAAAATAGTAAATGTGTAAGGAAGCGCATGAGTACAAGTTATAACTATGTCTAAAGACAAGTCCAATGCAATCATGAAAAAAAAAATTAGTCCACCACTAGTCCTAGAATAAGTTTATCATGGTTAATTCATTCAGGGGTTATTCCTTGAATGAAGTGATCCAATTCTAGAGTTTGAAAGATAATGTTGTGTTGAAAGAAGGTTTAGTCACTAGATATGGATTAGAATACATCTATTGTAATGAGATGCTTTTTATCTCTAAGTTCGAGAGCTATGCTGGTTTCAAATCAAAATAGTCGGGCATGAATTTTGTCATGGAAATTAGAAAGCCACTAGCCTTATGCCAGCTTAAGGCTAGGTCAACATAGTACAAGGCTAGAAAAGCACTCATGAAACTAGTGAGGTTGACAAGAGTGATGATCTTCATGGGCTTTATGGTCTTGAAGGTGAGTTGGTGTTGTGTGATAATTATCCAGCTATATTTCATAAGGCATGCTTGTTTGGATAGGTTCATATTTGCTTTCTTCTTTGACATCAAAGCCAATATGAACCTATTCAAATAAGCATACTTGATGAAATGTAGCTGGGCAATTATCTGATAACACCAACATATCTTCAAGACCCAAAGCCCACAAAGAATATCACCCTCATCAACCTTACTAGTTTCAAAGGGGCCTTTTCTAGCCTTGTACTCTATTGGCCAGGCCTCAAGTTGGCATAAGGCTAGTATCTTCCAAATTCCAGGATAAAATTTATGCTCCACCATTTTGATTTAAAAGCAGCATGGCTCTCGAACTCAGAGATAGAAATCATCTCATTATAATAGATGCATTTAAATCCATCTTTAGTGACTAAATCCTCTTTTAGCACAACCATCTTTCAGACTCCGGAATTGGATCACTTCATTTAGGGAAACAACCCTAGAATGAATTAACCATGTTAAAATTGTTCTAGGGCTAGCGGTAGACCAATTTCTTTTTCATGATTGTGTTGGACCTGTCTTTAAAATCCTTAATTATAATATGGAACCGCCTCTTGGACTCTTGCACTTTTTTATGCATTTACTGTTCTGAGGGAAACATTTATTGGTAAATTTGGAAGTCTTCTTTTTCATAAAAACTAAAACTAACAGATCATTATCATAGAATTGACATAGTTTTGATTCCACTAATCCATCAATGCACCACCCCTTTTGACCTATAGAGTATTCTTCAGCTCTTTAGTTAATCTTAAATAAGTTAGGTACTTCTATTTTAGATAGTTTCCTAGATACTTAGTTGGGCCCACTAACAAAAAAACCACCTTCTTCTTCAAAAAATCCTTTACAAATATCCCTTTTTCCAATGAGAAACCTCGATCAGAATACTATATTGATTCAATAATCCTGCATAAACCATCATTATTGAAATCCTCAAATTTGTGGCTTGAAAAAATTTAACTTTTGTTGACTCCAAAATTAAAATGTTTTCCATTTTACCCCCTCATATGTAAATAGAAGAGTAGAAACGTAGCCTCACTAAACAAAATAAGAGGGATGGGTAAAATGGTTCACCTTTGAATTGCCAACAAACTAACAGTTCAACTGTTGTTTAAGTCATTAAAACAGATGAAAATTATCCCCATTGTAAAATCTTTAGCTTTTTGGATGAGGTAATTGTTTAACATGTTAGAGCAAAGGAAAAGTTTTAGAAGTTGCCACTCATCTATGCAAATTCCACCTAAGTATTTAGCCTGCAGTGAATAAGTGTATTAAAATTTCTCTAGTCTTTAGCATCTTAACCTCTCCGATGAGGTGCAACAACTATCAAAACTATTTAAATAGGATATAACTTATGAAATAAAAAAATGAAAAGAAAATAAAATGAAGATAAAAGCATAATATATCTAGATTTTCTGCATTACAAAAAATATATTAGATCCCCAAGAAATGAAGTGAAAGCATGTGGGAAAACAATTTGAAATTAAGACATAATAAGTTTTTAAAAAAATCCTTAATTATTATTCACAACCCACCCTCAAAGCATTTAATTAGAATGTAAGTAGAAAAATTAAAGTAAAATATGTTTGTTTTTCTTGCAGCAAACATCTCAAATTTATATTCATTTGCCCTTTTTAGCATTATTAGCAGAAAATATAATAAAAAATATAGATAGACCCCCAATAAATGAGGTGAACGTATGTGGAAACTAAATGATAAATTCAAAATTTAGCCTTTTCACATTACTTACCAAAAAGATCTAGTAGAATTAAGATCAGGAAAGAAAATGCACTTATGGATGAGAACGGGTAGCAATGTTGGAGGAAGCTCTGAATGGCTGTAAAAAGTGAGTTAAGACAAAGAATGCTAGAATTTAAAATTAATACAAAAAGGAATTATATCAAATGCAAGTTTATTACTTACCAAATGAAAAAAAATAATTCAATAGAAAATAAAATCAGTGCATGTCCTGGTCAAAATTGTGAAAACACTACCATCAAATTCAAATTGCTATTGTACTTTCCTTCTACACTCATCAAATAAGGGAAAAAACATATTGAACAATCATAGAGGGGTGTATACTTATAGAATTTAGAGATGCTAAAAATTGTATATATAGAAAGAAACTAAATGTATATACACATAAATTTGTAGATTATAAATAGGCAAGTCACTTAATCTATGACAAATATATAAAGAGACACAGAGAGAAAGATAGGTTTATGGATCAAGCACAATTTATTAAATCTTAAAGTTTTACATATAAGGAAATAGTTGAATTCAAACCTCAAGAAAATTAGCTGACTACAATTTAATTTGAGGCATTGAGGTGAACAAATCACAAAACAAAAGCAAGAAACATATACAAAAAATAATTGATGCTACTGGAAGGCTCCTCGCCCTCAAAATCACTAACTTATAAAGAAAATCATTATATATGTGATATCCCATATAGGTTGGATGATGATATTTGAATTGGTTTATAGGTGGGTATAAGGATTTCTTTAATAATTTGGTTTAATCATTTTTTCAAAGCGAGGAGGAATACGAAGTAGTTGTAAGCAGAGCCCCTTCTGCTAGCTCTCTCATGCGGGCCCCTACCATGTGGACCTAGAGCATGATAAATAGTATTAGAGCTTACCCCAGTGGTACTATCAATACAGAAGCTACGATCGGATGTGTACTGGGGGCGGTCCTGAATTGTGAAAGAATGTGACGAGGACGACGTATGTCCAACGAAGGGTAATTGTGATATCTAACTCTGATTGTGTGGGGATATTTGGAGTTGATTACGAGTGGCCATAATGGACTCTTCTAGTAACTTAGGTTAATCATCCTCGCAAAGAAAGGATGAGTGTGAAGTAGTTACCAGTGGAACCCATTATGTCGGGTTCACTTCCAAACCCCCACCCCATAAGCTCGAGGCGTGACACACTCTCTCAACCCTCCCCAGCCCTCTCTGCATACATCTTTGTGTGCAGGAAGGTGGGATTAATTCTAAAGAATTATGTGATTATTTTATTGTCTATTATGTACTAAATCTGAAGACACCGTCTGACTAATGCTTGTAAATAGACCATGAGACATGCTTGAAAGAATGTGAACATTAGATTGATCTTAGACAACTGGTTCTATGGACAAAGCTGTCACAAGCTATTTTTTTATGAATCAGTTCAACTGTAGAAGATGAGTCAAATTTATATATACCACCTAGCAACGGAGGGTACACTTGCTAAATATAGGTTGTTCATGTCTTTTCTTCTAAAATGGAAAATGTTAATCTCTTCTTTTGGTTTCTTTATCATGGTGTATATTCTTCAGATCAATCATAATTAATTAAGCAATGCATGCATGTTATGAATATAGATGATAGAATTTTGAGTTGGTTACATTTTCTTCAATTCTATGTAGCAATATACAAGCTCAGATATGTGACATCTACATCAAATTTTGATAAAATTATAATATAACTGAAAATTTTACTTTACATCCCATTTTGCCATGGTTTTGTGGAGGTATTGAGGCTCCAGTATGGTAATTTTTTATTATTTTCATAAGAGCTATTTGTTTGACCATGCTCGTTCATCCTTAATAAATTTAATGCTGCACCCTAGAAATACTGGTCAGCTTTACATGTGGAGCTCGTATGCTTATAAAAAAACTATGTTTCTCCTTATCATTTTGCAAGTTGCATGCATGTAGATACCTTTAGTTCAGCTTTCTTGAGAAAAGTGTATGTCCTTAGCCGAGTCAGGAACATGCTTGAATGATTTGTTAGCTCTAGATAAATCTTATCATTAAATAGTTAGCAACTTTGATTGATTTAAGATATAGAGGTTCCTCATGCATATCTTAGAGAGATGAGTACGTCTTGGAAATTTGTTGGAGAGATTTAGCAGGCCAAGCATAACGTGACTTTATTATACCAGATTGTTTTCATACCCATGCTATTATTTCATAAACCTACCAACTTTGTTGAGGACCACACGTGCTCAGAATTCATTTCTATAAATCATTTAGTTATTCCTCATTTAGCTATAGGAATAGTTGGTCAAGGAGCTAAACAGTCGCAAACAAAATGATTAACTCTTGATCGTTCATGCCCTGCGACTTATAGGTTAGTCACTGTTAGCATAGCCTTCAGCTAGCCAGTATTCTTTGATATATAGTGAGGTATTTTCAATCACCAAAGGCTCGCAAATCTAAGTAGTCATAAACAAATTTGGAAGTCCACTTCTATCTAGAAGGTAATCAAAGGAGTTAGATTAAAATAATTAATAGAGATTAATAAATTGGAGCTCAAATTAATTTAAGGGTCAAATTAATATAAGGCATGCGAGTGTTATCTTTCTCTAGTTTTTTTCTAAATGTAATTCCTATCTTCCTTCTTTGTACTCCTATTGGAGTTATTTTGAGGTTTCTTGTAGTATTTTAAATATAAAGAAAGTAGAATTAGGAGGTGAGATTTATCTTTTTGTAATTTTGGCAAAAATTATGAGAAGATGGAATAAAGACAGATGAGAAGTGAGGAATAAAGGCTCATGAATGTATGGATTATATTTATGTAATAGATAGGTTTATTTTTATTTTTATTACCATCCTTAGATTGACTTGGATCCACTTTGGCTCGAGTGGATCACATAGGATTAAAAGCCCATGATCATCCCTTTATTTTAGAATGTATGTGATGCAAAATGAGTTTATTTAATATTTTTCTTATGATATATGCTTTCCGTCATTAGATTAGTGAATATTAAATAAACATGATTTAAAAATTGATGTGATCTTGTATATAATATATTTAGTATGTCCCTCACTTGAAATAAATTCAAGTATAAAACCTTAATTAGTTCTATATCAAGTGAATATGGGTCATATTGGGTTGGACCCAATTGTCTATGCCTTCCATCAAAAGTATATGATATGAGACTTGCTACTGTATTTAGTACATTGGCCACGAGTTATAGGATATGCTATGTGATGGAAAGATATGATCATTACTCGCATGGATATGATCATGTAATGCGATGTTAAGTGTTGGTCACGAGTCATGGGATATTTAAATATTTCATTAATATAGATATTTGATGGGTTTCGTTTGATATAAGTACCATAGAGGCTCATAAAATTGAAGTTTATGGGAAAGTTGAGGTAAAATAGCTTGACGGATGCATAGGGATGCAATCGTGAATATGTTAACCACCTTTTAGTGTTGTACATGGGCTCCTAAAATTAAATCGCATGACAATACTAATTGGACCTCAAGTCCACTAGAAAATGCAATTTTTTGAATTGCCATCTAGAGGATGATGAAATTTGAATAAAATAATGGAGATGTTTATAATTAAAGATAATATTATAAAAGGATATTATTAGAATGGATGCTTAATTTTTGGTCTCGCATAGGATAATAGTTTTCGCTAATTCCTACTAGAGGAAATTATAGAATAGCAGGTTTGTTGTTCTAATAACTTGTAGTAAGAATTGCCTCAACAGAAAATATAGCATACTTAATCAAATATCAAATATAATTCAAATATAATATAAGAGGATGGGTAGGTATTTCCATCTTAAGATTTTGAATATCTTAATCTTAGGGTTGGTATATTCCATTTATTAGAATCTGGGTGGGGTTTTCTCTTGATTGAATACAAAAGAAGAAGGCCATCCCCTTTTTCTTTCATTGTGCTTTGCTAGGTCTATCTGAAGAAAAAGCTTATTTTACATTGTTGATAATGAAACTTATCAAAGAGATTCTAATAACTTGTAGTAAGAATTTCCTTAGCAGAAAATATAGCATACGATTTAACCCTTACACAGTATTTGAAGAGCATCTTGATAAGATGGGAATTAATATAAGGGTAATTATCTGTAGGGCAAGTGAGAGATTGTTAGAGTAGTGTCCACCGAGCTAATTGGTTTAATTATCTTTACACTTTTGTAGAAATAATCTTTTTCATATTGGTATCAACCTTGTCATTAAATAGTTAGCAACCTTGATTGATTTAAGAGATAGAGGTTCCTCATGCATATCTTAGAGAGATGAGTACATCGTGGAAATTTGTTGGAGAGATTTAGTAGGCTAAGAACAATGTGACTTTATTACATGAGATTGTTTTCATACCCATGCTATTATTTCATAAACCTACCAACTTTGTTGAGGATCACAAGGCATATTATTAATGTGTCATTCTACCCATGATATTCCAGTTATAGTATCATTGATATTCTTTCTGGATATTTTGGTATGATGGAAGAGGGTCAGATTTTTTATTCATGAAAGTTCTTCAACCTTCATCAAATTACAAGATTTAGAGGAAGCATGCTAGGTTGAAAGTACTTACGAAAAAAGGGTGGGGCCCTAAAATAGATTTAGAGACATTAAATATCAACTATTTTCCCTCTCTAACAATTTAAACTTTTAATGAGTCCCTTCAATAAAAAAATGGGTAATTAGAAGTTATATAGAACTTGTGAGATACTGGATTGCAACAATGGTAACCCTCTGAGCACGTGAGTAACCCTATATTTTTCTGACTCTAGATATGGACCTCCACAACTCTCTTCCACTTCCACTCTCGATTTCCCTATCATCCTCTGATGCCACCTCAGAAACACAACCTCCTCTATCTTCTGTTGGTTGTAGCCTTTGAGGTAGGTTTCAAGAACAGATATCCACCCAAAATGATATGCATGCTACCTCCCTATTATCAATAGGAGTTCCAACAAGTGCAAATGTATAGCATTTGAAGACATTGAAAGCAATTTGAAGAACTGTGAGCATGTCAAAACTATAATTATTGTTAGCCGTGGATAGTAACTCTTGGTGAGAACAAGACATTGATCACACGTGGTCAGAATTTATTTCTAAAAATCATTTAGTTATTCCTCATTTTGGTCAATTATATTTACTATTTCCTTTGATGGGGATTTCAAGTTAATACCCTTAGATAAAAACATGAACTTATCATATTTTTACCTAATTTTAGTTCACTTAATTCAAAATCTAAGAATAAAGAACTAGGATCCCCAATGAATGATAAAATATCATTAATAAATTGCATAATCTGAGTTTACCCACTCAAGTTATGTATTTACTATGAATGGCCTTTTGATTAGCAAATAAATGTATTTGTGAGATAATGAATGAAAATAATGGGGATTAAAGCTACGAATGCTGAAATAAGGTGCTAAACTCTTGTCGTTAAAACTAAAGCCTCATAATTTCAAAACTAAAGAAATGAGTGAATGACTTGTATTGTAAGTTGTGAGTTAAGACACTATGGAAACTATGAAGCAACAAAAAGTAAAAGCAAGCAAGGGGATTTTTGTTTCAACATTTCCAGGAGCATGTATTTGTTCACATACAGGGATCAGAATGAATGTAATATATAAGCTCTACCAGGGATTGCCAAGCATTTGGTGTTGAGTTCTCTTCCCTTTTTTTGTAAGAAAATGAATGGAATACAACATTTAAATACTGAGTAAATTAAATTTATACTATTATTGAAAGCAGTAGTCATGTTGTTTAGGTGAATGATATAGGTAAAATTTTCACAGCTTGAATGTAATAATATACTACTTTTGTCCTAAAATCATAGGTCCACTGGTGTTGTTGAGGTGTCAACATGATTATTTTTTAGGTGCAACAATAAATAATGTAGTTATTTTCTTCTACCTATTTGAAAATATTACTTAATTCTCACAATATAAACAATTAAAGCAATGTTAAAATTAATAAAAAAAATAGTAAGTTATTTCAAAGATTAAATAGTTTGACTTTCTTATGTAATAAATGAGCAATAATATTTAACCTCAAGTTGTTCTATCTGTGTGATTGATTACAAGGAGCAAATATTTTAAACTTGTTCCTCTTTCAAATCCTTTATGAGGACATGTTAGTTATCGTAGAAAGTATACATAAGTTCGAAGATGGAACTTATATTTATGTTCCCGCTGCTTGCCTGAAAGTTCATTTATTGGAATTTGTGATATTTTAGATTTCTTTTTTAGCATATGTTGAATGGTTAATTTTTTACTAATTGCATTATTTGCTAGTGCATAGCTACAAAGGTCTTCAATCTTGCATTGGGTTGATGAATCATCTCTTTGATGATATCTTTTGGAGACTTCTGCAGTGCAATAATGGAGACCATAAAGCATATTCTTTCCAGGATTTGTCTCTTTAAAAGCAAAATACAACTCAAAGTTAGTTATTGCCATCACACTTATAGAGAAATACTTTCTAGAAATTATGGATGAGAAAACAAAAATAGACATGATACCTCAAGCCATATACAACTTGGGGTAACTCTATAGTTGTACATTTGCTTGTTTACGTCAATGATAAATATGTTGTTTTTCCTTCATAGCACTTGCCCAAGTGTTCCTGTTACTTGGTATTTGATGATGAATGAGCAATGATATGTATTATCATATATATAAAATTAGTGGTTATGACCAGTTCTTTTCATTTTCATACCATTGGCTTTTGTCCTATAAATTACTCATCAGAAGTAAGGTTTGTTGTATTTGTTAACTAACAAAAGCAAGTTCTAGTTCTATCTTCTACTTCTCTTAGTTTTATTTATGTCCTTTAGAATTTGGTTTCCATTCTTAGCTAATTTTTTGCTGATTTTAGTTCTGAGTTAACTGAATGTAGTTAACCTTGGGTGGCAAGAACACTAATGTACTCAGGAAATCTAAGCAAACTTTATCCCTTTTTATTCTTCTAGCTACCATCATTTCTATTCTTTAGATGCTATTAAAAGTAATCCTGAAATTGTGCATAGTAATTTTGGGCATTCATTCCTCCTACTTTCCTTGTGACATTTGTTAAATCATCACTAGACATTTCTATTGCAATGTTTTTCCCAACTAAATTTAATGATTCATGACCATATACTTCTTCCAGATTACAATTTACTCATCTGAACTTCAAAGGATTTATACTGTTGTCTTGGAGAAAAAGGATATTGTGGTAGCTGTGACATCTATTAGGTATTAGAATTCATCCTTTGGTTTAGTGTCCACGATTTTACTATTCTTCGTACTTTTGGTTTGTGGTGTTAGTCCCTATCTAAATTTTTTATCAAAGAGATATATTCTAGTCTCATATTTAACATTTGATAAAAATTGGTGCTTTATTTTCCAAAGAAAAAAGTTTTGAAGTTACTATTAGCTGGTGCTTTATCGGTTAATTTATATTGTGGAGTTGAACTATCAAACTAGGAATCACTCTTCAAGTTTTTATATGCTCAAATTTACAAACAACTGCCAAAGTTTGATCTGACATGATTAGAATCATCATGTCTATTAAACAACTTCAGATCATAAAACTATTTTGTTTTAATATGAGAATCATATTAACTAGTATTAAGAAGATTAGTTGCTTACTCCATGTTCTACATGCAACTCGTACTTCTAGTTGTATCACATTTCATATATTTCCAAGTGAGGGCTTTCACCACATCTAGTCACCCATGAGGTTTGTTCAAATTATCCAAAGAAATCTTTTTATATTAAAAAATTACTCTAACACCCTATCTCAAAGTCTGTCGAATGAAAAAGTGATTGAAAATTGCAAAATAACTTCCCTCTTGAAAATGGCCAAAAATAAAGAATCAGTAAAAAAAAAAAAATTCTTCATACATACCCCTCAATTCAAATTAAAAATTCCCACATTTTCTCTCTTCCCCTCCTACCCATATATATATGCACATATATATGTATAGACCACACAATCAGAGACATATTTATGTACACCACACACACATATATGCACACAGAGAGAGACACATAAAAACACAAAAATATACACAAATACGCAAACACACATGCACATTTTCATGTGGAGGGTGAGAGGTAGGGCGGATAGGATGGAGGGTGATGCGATACTAATTGGTTAAAAGTTACTTCTCGATCTCAATTGTACTATATTTTTCTTAATAAAATTTAATCAATTTTTAAAAAGTAAATGTTAAATTTGTTGATGAATTAGTTATTGGATTATCTAATTAGTCAAAAATAAATGCGTAGTACTTTTGATTGTTTAAGTAGTTAAACATAATCAATTGTTCTACTAATTAAAATCGATTACTCATATCAATTTCATTTTGGTTGAGCACTAATAGCTAAAATAAAGTTACATTATAAAAAAAGAAAAAAGAAAGAGAAGTTGTTTAAATAAAAATTAACGAAATATAAAAATCTGAAAAACAAAATCGTGAATAATAGCTTAAATCAAATTACATTACATTCACACCCCTTGAGGTATATAGTATAACATCCGAGCCCGCAAAGTTGAAGGGCATTTAGGGAGGGAATATGTAATGAGAACATCACTAACGGGGTGTATAATTTTTCAAAAATAAACGGCTTTTTTGATAATGTGATCAAAGTTCACGGGATGTCTATGTAATTATCTCTTTTTAGTATTTATGGAACTTAGTTGTACTCAAGTTTATAACTTGGTCTCTTTGAAAAAGTGTACATTAGTCTATAAACTTTAATTATCTATGCTCTCTTATTCTGTTTTTCTTTTCAATCATGTTGATAAAACATTCCTGCTTTTCCATCATACTGTGGTTCCATTAGTTCACCTCTTACTAATTTTCTATTATAACTTTGCTTTGATTGTTATCCTGGTCATGTGTCACCTTAAACCTTTGTTGGCAAATTATTTAAAATAATTGCTAACTAGATGAGCTTTGACCTGCAGAATCCATGGGATACAAGTAGCAGAGTTAACTTTCATTGCAACTTGCAGCAAATTCCATCGGCAGGGAATGTGTCGGCGCCTTGTTTGTTGTATATAACAGGTAAATTATTCATTAAGAATCATGTTAGAACAGATTGTGAAAGAAAGAAGGTATAAGACACGTACTACTATAAAAAACAGCATTCAATAATAATGAGTTTCAGAAGCCTCTGTAGTGGAATCCTACCATGAACCAAAAAATTAGTGAGAACTTTACATTTTCCTAAATTGGACCCACTTGGCTTAAGAACCCTGATCTTTTAGCATCTCTATCATTAATTCATCAAGGAATGATGAATTCCCCTTTCTTCAACTTTCAAGTGCGAGACCCAACAATGATGCTAGGGCGGAGTTGCAACCATGGAGCCTAGACAACTTTCTGTTTGTAAATGTATTCAATGTTAAAATAGGAATTGACAATGGTAGCTTAGAGATTTGCGATCCAGGAAGAAGAAGATTGTGACATTTTTGCAAATCAATTTCTTTATTAGCTTTTAGACATTTGAGAGAATTTGTGGCATAGTGTCCAGGAGACGTAGAATTTCGTATAATTGTTGAAAGGAATTTATTTGAGTAGAACCAGAGATGCGCTTCTTTGATATGTTTTGTGTCAAAAAAATGGATATCCAAGTTAAATGCTGAGTTCCGGATGCTTGCCTTCGTTTCTTTGTTTTCTTTGTGTAGTTGATATAGGCATCCTTAGATTGAAAACCAGAGTTTGCCTTGTAATAACCTCATGAGGTTTGGCATAATTATATAAAAATTATTTATTGTTTTGATAATTAAATCGACACTGCCTATTTGTGGTATTTTTTTTATAGATTCTTCAAGCAGTTAGCTATTGCGGAAATACTAACATCGCAAATTCATAATTATTTATTTATCATTTAATTTGTAAGATATTTAGGTCAGTTCTTTATATTATATTGTAAACTTGAGGACAAATAATTATTTTGCTTAAATTAGTAGAGAGTTTTTGTAATTAGATCAGACCTCAAGGTGTTCTAGGTAATTATCCTTTAAAATTACTAATATTTGCGCTTTCTCTTAAGGATGTGAAGTTTATGTTGTTTCTAAATACATGCAAATTATATAGTCAATTCTTCTAACACTATAATTAAGTGTAAGTGTCCAATTATAGGTGCATTTTTAATAGGTCTTGGCCCTAATTGTCCCGGGATATCCTAGTCATCTATGTACAGATCCCTCACTCATCTACAGCTATAATATCTCAAGAATTAGCCCTATATACAACTCCCAAAGTTCAAATACAGTAAAACCTTAATAAAAGAATATTGTTGGGACTAAAAAAATAAATTAATTTAAAAAGGTTATTTATTTATCCATAAATGAATAATATATTAATTTACGTAAATAATTTATTCATTAGTTTATCAATAAATAAATAAGTTATTAATTTATGAAAAATTTATATTTTTTAATTATTTTTGTACATGTGTCTTTTTATTTAGCAAGATTCATGCATGATTTATAAATAAAAAAGATAATTGTACGTGGTCAAAAATTAATATTTCAATGATCTTATAAAATTTAAGAAATTTAAAGTGGCAATTTTGCATAATTATTTCAAAAATATTATTTCTAATAATTTTTGTATTACTTGATTGAAACTAAAGAAAATCTCAATGTGTGTGCCACGTGCTAGCATTTTGGAGGGAAAAGGGTTGTGTGAGGGTGCCAACGACTGACTCCCAAATCCCTAATTTTTCTTTTTTAACCCTTGTTCTAAAAATTCCAAAACCCTTGTCACTAATTAATTAGGCAAATTGAGGTGTTCGAACCCTTATTGCAGCAGAAATTGAACATTCCATGGCAAGAAGAAGCCAAGGCCAATTGTAGTGTGGTATTTTCATCAACTTTTTTTTTGTGTATTTCGTATAATTTTTGTTTTGGGTATTTCGTATGTAATGCCTTTTTTCCAAGTGTTGCAAAATTGTATTTTGTATGTCATAAGCTGGTTTTTTTTTTTTTGTATTTCTTATGCTATTAATTTAGAGTTTTTTTTGTTGGTCATAAGATGTTCTTTTGTGTATTTCGTGTGCTATTTTCTAGGTATTTTTGTTAAATATTGTTAATTGGGCATTTTGATTAGAGTTTTTTGGTATTATAATTTTATTTCTAAATTTTTTATTTTAATTTATAATTTTAAATTGTAGCCTCTAATTATGTTTACTTTAATTATTTGTTATGTTGATCCTATTAGGGAAGCATCCTATTTTACTTTAAAAATGATTCATGGTGGTTTAATGAAGGTTGAGCCCATAAGACATTATTCTGGGGTAGTGTAGATTATTTTGATTATGTTGATGGGATTTTTTTTGAAATAATTAAGTTAAAGGATTTTGTAGAGCAATTAGGCTATGATAAGGAAAAGGTTAGGTTTTGGCATCAATTTGGGCAAAGTTTACACATGGGTAAAAGATGCCTTGAGAATAATGTTGAAGTGTATGGGGTAGTCAATTAAATACCAAGTAATAGGAAAGCGGATATATACTTAGAGCTTCTAGATTCTAGTTCCAACATGCAAAGTTATATGGAATCCACCAGTGTAAAGAATCAAATCTATTTAAATATTGAGGATGATAATGACCCTGTAATTGACTTACTTTTCTAGATAATGACCCTATAATTAACCTAAGCTTAACTCTTCTTTTTCTTATTCTTCAGATTGTGATGGGTTTATTGATAGTGATTGTGACATAGAGGAGGATGATAGGTTATTTGATAGGTTTGTTGATCCTGATGTTGAATTTAACGGTGTTGTAGGCAAGGGGAAGTCATCAAAATGAATATATGAGTGAGGAGATATATGCTAGGATGGTGGGATATAATGAAGAAAAGGTAGAAGATATTGATGAATTTGAAAGTGTTTTAGGCTTTGATGAAGAATCTGCTTCAAAATATCCCAAGCCTAAATTTTAGGATTGAAAATAAAAATCCTGATTTGAAATTAGGACTTATTTTTAGTTAAAAAAAATAGCTAAATTTGTCATTGAAATATATCGTCTTAGAAGGGGAATAGTTGTTAAGTTTGATAAGAATGATAACAAAAGACTAAGAGCAAAGTGCAAGAATGAGGGTGTGAGTGCTATGTCTATGTGTCACCAATACAGAATGATAAATTATGACGATTGAAAGGCTACACTTCAGTACATAACAAGTGTTCTTGGAACTACAACAACCCTAGCCTTAAGGTTGTTTGGATAGGAAAGACATTCATGAAAAAGTTTACAGATAATCCCAATTAGGAACCAATGAGTTTAGAAGTGAGCTTTGCACAATATTAAAAGACAATGTCTCAGAACAACAAGCTTATGGCACAGAATAAAAAGCAATGAAGCTGCTACAGGTAGTTTGAAGGAGCACTTTAGTAAAATTACAGATTATTATCAAGAATTGCTTAGGAGTAACCCTATATCAACAGTTGTTTTGAAGTTGTCTGAGGGTGAGAATAAAATGAGCCAACGTACTTTTCTCATATTGTATATATGTTTTGAGATATGCAAAGTAGGTTTTAAAGCTTGTAGGAAAGTTGAAGAGGTGGGGGTTGTTTTTTGAAAAGTCCTCTAGGTGACCAAGTTGACTGCTTTTAGGGTTAATCCCATCATCATGTTCTCAATTGTTTATGCAGTGGTGCAGAATAAGAATAAGGATTTTTGTGACATTGTTAGAGAATGACATTAGGTTTTGAAAACCAATATGCTTGGACTTTTACGAGTGATAAACAGAAGGGACTAATCCCAACTTTGGAAAGTTTATTCACTAATGCATAAAATAGATTTTGTGTAAGACATTTACACAACATGAAAAAGGATGGGTTTATTAAAGGGCAACCAATAAAAAATGCACTACGGGCAGAAATTAGGGCATTTTGAATTAAAGAATCCATGGGTAGAATAGAGCATTTGAACGAGTTGGATAAGAATGTATGTAATTGGTTAATGAAAAAACCTCCAACACAATGGTCCACATGTCATTTCAGTCCTTATCCAAAATGTTACATCTTGCTAAACAACATGTGTGAGAGCTTTAACTCTTTTATTCTTGTTGCAAAAGACAAACCAATCATAATCATGCTTGAGACTATAAGAAATTAGTTGGTGACTAGATTGCAAGTGAACAGGGATAAGGCTAGAAAGTGAAATAGCTTGATATGCCGTAAAATCAAACATGTTTTAACCAAGAACATGAAGGAGGTTGGTTAATGAATCCCAATGAAGTTAAATGATTGGCACTTTCAAAACATGGGCATATATAACCAACACATTGTGGATGTGCTTCAAAAGTCATGTAGTTGTAGAAGGTGGAATTTGATAATAATTCTTTATAGACATGTTAATGATGTAGGAATTAAGAGCAAGAGTTTTATATGTGCATGATTGATATAGTGTTAACACATACTTGAGGGCATATAAACATGCCATAATGGAAATGAATAGGCCTAAACTATGGCCTAAGTATGACTTATCACCCCCTTTGCCTCCAAGTTATAAAAACAAGTATGGCAGACTAAAGAAGTTGAAGAGAAGACAACTTAATGAGTCAACTGCCGCTAGTAATCCAACAAAATTGAGAAGATGCTAGAAATCATTAAAATGCAACAAATGTTGAGGAATAGGACACAATTTCATAACTTGCAACAAAAAAATTGGCTTTCTACTTCTGCTTCACATGCCATTCCATATGAATGGCTGATGAGAGAGCAACTGGATCATCCAACCCTTTATTGATGTATCTAGCACTGCAGAAATATGTAACACTCTCAAGATAAATCCTTGAAGAAGAGAAAATTTACCTAGATGTTAATTTTCATTAACTTTTTATATTTTATGAGTTATGATGTACTAAATATGTAAATGGCTAACTTTTTTTGTTTTATTTTATTTTCAAGTTAAGAGAAATCTAATGTCTAACAATGTGGGAGTTAATGTAGGAGGCAACTAAAATAAGGTTCCATCATTAAAAATGAGAATCTATGCTTACAGTAAAATAAATGATACATTATTCCTTTCCAATTATCAAGCACTAATTATTAATTATTCATTTTCATTTAGGTCACTCAATCTTCAAGGATTAATAATTTAATACCCAATCCTCACACTACTCACTTGCCCAATGTGAATCATGCATTACATGCTACTTATATGCTAATTTGCATTAACATTTACATGGCATCTTACGTAGCATTCTTAATCATTAGACCTCTAATGCTATCATATGATATTAGTGGTTGAGATCTTATAACCTAATTAAGAAATTCTATATTTAAATAAGAAAAAGAATAGATTGGTCGATATATTGGATATTCATAGGTTATATGTTATAATTTTGAAAGTATTAAAGGTGTTACTAGTAAGTTTATATGATTCGATGTAATTAGATCGAGGTGTTTTAAAATTATACATCCATGGATTAACATACTTGGAATATTGGACATAATATAAAGTGATTTAAGTGTCATAATACAAGGTCCATATGTGCATATGATTTTAGAAATGCAAACTAGACAATCATTTAAGAATCGGATGTCAATCAGTTTGGAGATTGAATAAATGGACATAGGAATTACCTTATGGTGACTAAGATAGGTTGCAACCAAATAAGAATATATTAGACACACAAGATTAGGGCTGCAAGATAAGGGAGAAAACCATATTATACCATTACAAGTCACCTCATTCTTAGACTTATCAAGATAGCACCTCAACTTATTCTTCACTCCTAAGCTAACAGCCATGACTTGAACCTTCTTCTACACCATTTAAGCTTCTAAATACATAGAAAAAGCTCTCTAAATAGGTCCTAAGTTATCCCAACCGAAAAAGGAGGCAAAACAAGCAAAGGGAAAGAGAAATAATCAAGTTCAAGTATAAAACTGTATAAGGTGAGCTTAACCTATGGGTTTGGCATGACTTTCAGATTTATTTTGAGGTTTATTGGCTTATTAAGATTTTAATATTATTTATAAATGTGTTATTATGTTATTAGATAGGCGTTGGTGCACAAAGAAAGGTTTTTAATTGCAAATACTTGATAGAAAACACTTGTGCTAGAAACTGTCAGCTTGATGTATTCTTGTATTTTAGGCTTCAAAAGTGTGTGGTATGTTGAAAAACCTATAATTATCATAATATACATGTTTATATATGGGTTAATAGTATTGGAATAAATTTTCATTGGTTAGAAATTGAAATAGGGCATGATATTGAAGAGATGCTCAAAATTGTCACCATCGAATTTTAGATTCTGTCCTATGTGAAGGGGACTGGTTTTACAATATTAAATCCATCAGTTTTGCCAATTATATGACCTAGTTGTATCTTTTTATATGTTATCTAAGTGTGGTGAAAATTTGGGAGTGATTGAATATACGTAAGAGTGCCAAAATTATTAATGTCATGAAGTGCATAAAACTATCACGGTAGAAAAAATCTATTTTAGTATGCTGTGAAGAGAGCTGAACTTGGGAAGCTATATCCATGATTTTTGGCCATGTTATAACATGTTTACATTGTTTTTGGTGTTAGATAAGTGTGATAAAAATTGGAGAGTGAATGAATATGTCTAAGGGTGTTAAAATCATCATGCAAATTAATGTGGCAGCAAGAAAATGTGAAGTTGTGAATCTATCCCATTTGGTTCATTAACATGTTCCAGCATAGATGTGGTGCATTTGATCCCTAACATTTAGAAAAATATTGTAAGAGTTATAATACATCAATTGAGGTTAGTATACATTTAATATGTGGAACAAAGGTACGTAGAATGTCGTATTTTGTTATAGTTTCTAAGTGGTAAGGTTATTTAATTAAATTGAGATTCAAGATCTCTATACTACATTAGGTACAATGAACTTGCTAATTGAGAATGGTGATTAATATTTTGTATTTTTATAGATTATTTCACATCTAGTATTGGGGAGTAATACTTAAGAAATCTAGAAGTAACACACAACTAATCAAAGGTAAGTAAAGATTTATTTGCAACTACAATACATAAACATAGTAAAAGTGTGATTTATATGTAATACCATAAATCGTATGTGCATAGCAGAGGGCACACATTACTGTCATTCATGTCCACTGATCATACATACATGGGCATTGGCACGTGCATGCATCATATACGAGTATTGTGATAAATCTTGCATTGCACGATATGATTCTGAAAAAGGAAAATATTTTGCTGACCACTACTAGTGCACCAAAGCATGCATAGATTTGCATGGTTGTATGCATGGATTTGCATGCATACAAGTAAGCATGGATTTGCATGCTTATATGATTATTGGCCATTGGATTATGGCAATGTGCAGAGCTCTTTTTCGGTGCATGAGATAGTAACATTGGTCAGGGGCCAAGAAAGAAATGATTTTGAAAGAAATATTTTGATGCATAGAATTGCATTGTGGGCATAGAATTTTGAGATGCATGAATTGATATTGTGAATTATTCTTTAACATGCATAATCTTTACTTGCTGAGCGCTAACTCATATAGTTTATGCATTGTAGGATGGACTTACTGGGCAAGCTGTTGGGGTTCCTACAGGTTTGAGGATCAGTGTATATGGATGACGTCCTATTAGGTTGTGTTGTGGGCATATTCTAATTTTTACATTCATTATTACTTTGTAAGTTGTTAAGTATATATCAACAGTGATTTTTCTATATATAGGGTTATATATGAGAAAACACTTTACGGTTTCTCAAAGTGCTACATTTGACAAAAGTAAATATATATATATATATATATATATATATACATATGCACACACATGTGCTACTTTGTTAAAATTATTGTTATTTCAATATCTATATTCAGTGTTGGGAGGGAGTGTTACAAATACTCCAATCATTATGAGGGAAAGAATGAATTTTATCACTATGTCAAATCTAAGAACTACAATTAAAGGTGAAGCTAGAAGAAGAGCATCAAAGGAGAAAGCTAGTGGAAGTGGGATTGTATCAAAAAAGTGATTAAAATTCAGCTTGTTTAATTTATGCCCTTTGTAACTTTAATTAATGTTGTAATCTGTATTATGATGTATGATTGGGAATTGATGGTTTTGTTGTGTTGTAGTGTTGTAATTTGTATTTTGTTAGATGAAACAATTTACCATATGTGAATGGTATTAGAGAGTGTTTGCAAAAAACTTATGCTTTTAGAGAAAGTGATTTATTATAACAAAAGTGAAAATGAGATGAGAATCAGAAGCTAGTAGTATTTGTAAAGTATTGCTGAAAAGTAGAATAAGTTACAAGAGAATGTTTGAAAAATAAGTTGTAAAAGTGCTTTAATTTGTGTATAAAAGTCTAAATTGCCCTTCAATTTTGAAATAGTAAGTTGTGTAAATGTGTATATATAGAAATATATATTAAATATTTATATAAATATAATTATTTATAAATACATATAAATACATTTATATATTCACAAATATATAAATATATAAAAATACATATAATTATATTTATAAATATATTTATATATTAAAATATATATAAATATATAAAAATATATATAGGTAATTATAAATATATATGTATTTGTATATTCATATAATTATTTATAAATATACAAAAAATATATTTATTTATTCATAAATATGTAAATATATAAAATACAACTATATATATTATAAATACATATATGTATTTACTTATTTTTACAAATATTTATAATATATAAATGTAATTATAAATGTTTATGTATTTATACACTCATGCAAATATAAATATATTTATATATTCATAATATATGAATATATATAAATACAAATATATTTAAAAATATATAAGTATATATATTCTATAAATATTTACAAATATAAATATATATCTTTATGTACATACATAAAATATATTCGTACAAATTTATAATACAAAATATATTTATATATTAACAATATATAAATATACAAAAATGCATATATAGATATTTACATAATATGTATTTATATATTCGTACAATTATTTGTAAATATATTTCTATATTCACAAATATATATATATATATATATATATATATATAAATACATATGTTTGTGTTTACAAATATATTTACATATTAAAAAACAAATAAATATATGAAATTGCATATAAAGATATTTATAAATATATATATATAAATATGTATTTATATATTTGTATATATAAATACATTTAAATATTCATAAATAGACAAATTATTTATTTAAATAAATATATTTATATATTCACAAATATTATAATTTATAAAAATGCATTATATATTTATATATTCATTCGACTATATATAAATACATTATATATTCAAATATAAATCTATGAAATACATATATATATTTACAAATATAAATATTCATAAAAATATTTATAAATGCATATAAATTTTAATTATATATTCACAAATATATAAATATAAAATACATATAATTTATAAGTATATAAAAATATATTTATATATTCGTACAAATATTTATATATATATATATATTCAAAAACATATAATATATAGAAAATAATAATATAGTTATAAATATATTCGTATATTCATGCAAATATTTATATATTTATACATTACATATTAAATATTTATATATTTATATAATGTAAGGACACTTTTAGAATATAAATATAATTTTGTGGGCAAAAATGTCCAAAAGAACTTTTTACATATTTTTAGAAAAACTAGAAGTACAATCAGAAATCTAAAAGGACCCCTCCCCTTGTTTTTATATTCTGATTAAATTATGCAAAACATAGAAGTTGGTATTTAAAAATACTAAAAACTGCTGTTTTTCAACCACAAGCTAAAAATCACATTTTTTTAAGTGTTTGAAAACACTCCCTTAATGTGAAATTTATTTGGATGTTTTAGTGTTATGTTTGGATATTAATCCATTGCCAATGTGTCAATATTGTTGGAATTAAAAATTGTTTATTGAAAAACTAAAATTAAAAATAGGTTTATTGAAATTGTTTTATTGATAATCCTCACATAGATTTACATGAGTGGCAAGTATCCCTTTTTCCCTAGTACAAGATTCTAGGCTTAGATGGCCACAAGGCCAATCAACACTGCAACTAGACATAATACAATTCCAATTCCAATTATAACTATAATTTCTACAATGTGTGTGTGTTTTATTTTTTCCTATAACATATTTCATCTTGCTTCTTTTTTATCATGAATTATTTATAATGAAATTCATTTTTACACGTGAAGAAGCAATTAAGAATTATTTTTCTGTTATATACAATAGTCACTAATTAATTATTATAATTTTATTTCTTTCTAAATGCAAGATTACAATTATATATATATGTGTGTGTGTGTATGCATTGAATATTCAAAATCTTGAACTTGTACAATGTTTGGATCTAGTTAAAATTGTTAAGGCTTTGTTAACATTAAGTTTAATTTTAGTTCCATTAATTTCAATATTTTTGAAAAATAAAATCAAATTTCAAATATGGAGTCATTCAAAATAATTTTCATTCCTTCCTAATATATTATAAGAAAATCCTAATCCTAATCCTAATTATGCACATATATAACATATATATTTATATATATTCAAATCATCTTATTAATGAAAAAAATATATATTATATCATTTAATTATTATAATAATTTTAAAATAACATGTGATAATATAAAATGATAATATGATACTACCAACCAAACAAGATAAGTCATCTACACTACAAATTATCCCCATGAGAACTAATCAAACATAGGCACAATCCCCTATATTTTCAAATAGTAAATCTTAATAATTTCTTTTCAAAAATATTAGAACTAGAATCGGACTAACTCCAAGCAAAATCTAAGAGCTTGTATGGTTTCATTTTCATTGGATTTTTTTTTCACCTTTTACTATTTTAGATACATAGATTATGTTTATTTTACTCAATCTCATTGGATATATTCCATTTTTATCTTCTCATTTTCAACGAAAAATAATTTTCAACCTTATATTCTCAATTTTCAATCCCATACTTTACCATTAGAATCCATCATTACTACCTGTATCTACATAATATATCATTATTTTCAAATAACATCATTGCAATGGGATCCGCTCCAAACTAAATATTAAAAATAGATCTCACCACTATCAATTTTATCTAATTATATATTATTATTTTATTAACAACATCATTTCAATTGAACTCATCACCTACAAATCATCCTAATAAATTATTATATTTACACTAAATATTCAAAATAAACCGCACTACTATCAATTTTTTTTAATTATATACTATTATTTCCCACCACTTACATATAATCTAAATAAATTATCATTTTATCACTTTTTTCATGAAAAAAATCTAAAAAAATATACTAAACCAAATATAATCTCATTCTATACCCTATCAGTATCTCATCAGATATAACTATATTCAATATATTTTTATTTACCATATATTCTCCAACACCACCTTGAAAATTAATCTCAGTGGACTGGAAATGAAAAATCCCAATTAAAACGAAACCATACAAGCCCTAAATATCGTTGGACAACTCAAGTTATATACATAATTGACATGCCATGGGTCTACGGGGTAGGGGGCCGAAAGCGAGACCCAACTCAAGAAGCTCCGCTGGCAACTACCTTGCATTCGTCCTCGCCTTACGAAAATGGTTAACTCAAGTTGTTAGAGGAGTCTATTATACCCACTTATAATTTACATAAAATATCCCCACACAATTAATGTGGGATTGTTGGGTTCGCTATAATCGCAGGGGTATACACAGTGGAAAATTAAAATTTTTATCAAGCATAAATTTAACCCCTTTGATTCGAAAGCGATTTTAACAATCGCGCTTATTCAAGTGAATATATAAATAAATATAAAATTGGATTATACCTTTCGTGCACTCCGGTTGTTGTAGAGAATGAAGCAATCAATTGCTTATCCTGGACTATCAGAACTCGTAGGGATTCAAGTGTCTCCACTCTATCAGATCCACGATACGGAAAGCAACACCAATCAAAAGGATTCGCTAGTATCCTTTTAATTGTTTACTAATCTAGAATCGGAGTATATTTTCAAAAACAACAAAGATTAATTCTTTAAGTTCTTGAAACAATAATACGAAAAAAATAACAAGAAACTGATTTTCTTTTTCTTTCTTTTCTTTTCTTGAAGAGTAAAAATAGAAGATTTTAAACAAAATATTTTTATTCAAAATTTTTGAATTTTTAATTATGTAATTTTCATCCCTCATATATATAGGGCTGAAAATTTTAATCCTTTTCCAACTCTTGGAAAGTTTTTCTATTTTGAACTATTTCAAAACCTTATCTTGGAAGGATTCCAAATCTTCCAAGAACTCTTCATTTTTCACTCTTCTATTGTATGTAGACTAATTTGAGACTACATTAATCATCAAAATTGTCTACATACATTGTTGATATTAATTTGAACTCTTCAAATAATATCAAGATAGATATATATCATATATATATATACTATAATTATATTTATACATAAATTAAATCTTAGTGGCCTATTTTATCCTATAAAATTGGTCACTATATTTATTTATCTATAAATATGTTAATTAAATAAATCATATTTATTTAATTTATTCTCTTCATACTTTAGTGGGCTTCTTAAGTGATCCACATTTATTTTGGGCTTGGACTCAAAAATCTCCAAATCAATTCAATTGATTCAATCCCAATTTAATCAATCCAATTGATTAATTTAATTTACTCCAATTGGGCTTTCTAATCAAATTAGGTTCAATTAAATAATCTAATTACTTAATTGAATAATTTAATTTAACTATTAAATTAAATAGAACCCTTAATTAATTAATTGATCAGTATTAATTAATTAATTTCCAACCATTGGATAAAATCTAAAATTAAAAATGTTACTTTCCATAAAGATGTGTGACCCTCTTAAGTTCACTACTAAGCTAGTAGTGAGTTTGCAATATTTGCAACTTATGAATAACAATTATTCCAATTAATTAATCCAATTAATTAATCCGCTTGGAATCAACTCCTTAATTCCAAGAACCTCACTATCCATGAAAACATCTAGCAAGTAATCATGGCAAACTAGTCTTAGGTGAAATAGCGAGTAAACCTATTTCAGTTGCGAGTACCATACACGTACGGTCCTTTCGACAGCTAATCTCCTGATTGAATCTAAGGCATGGATTATAAGTCAAAACCCTAAATGATTCAATTGTTGTGATTCCATTTCAAGTTCTAATGATTTTTGATGAATCACAATTCATTCTGCCTTAGCCAAGGTCTTTGAATCACGAACTATAAAAACACAGGAGATTCTCTTGTTTAAAAAAATAAGTGTCGAATTCTATATTGGCCACTAACAAACTTCCATGCACACCAGTGCAACACCCAACATACCCCCTTTGTGATTGTCAAGCAATCAGAAGATATATCAAAGTGCTGCAGAATGCACACAAGGCTACCATCGTGCCTCAAGTCTGAGGACTAGTCGTGTACTATCGCAACACAGAAATTCTTATTTCGACGGGCAAAGCCTCCAACTAAGAATTTCTTGCGGGCCATATTTGGTGTACTTGTTCCCTAACAAGCACCCACATATATGCACTTACGTCTCTACGCTAATGCCAATGGAATGTGACATCCTTGTCTCACGAGCATGCATTATATGTATGAGTCTTATTGAGCTATTTGATGTCCCATCTCAAAAAACTCTCGACTCAAAACTTATTTAAGACCAAAGCCTTAGAGGCATGTTCCATGATCGCCATCATATGCGCGACCATGCCCCGTAGCTAAATTTGGTCTAAAGACTTTATCTAATGTGCAGAAATAAAAAATGCAAGACATAAGATAAAGTAAATGCCTTTTTATTAATATGATTCCCAATAAGATTGTCTTTACAAAAGCAAAAGAGTATAATACACCCAATCTAATTGGGGCGTTGGGCATCCTACTCTAATAGGGATATCACAATCATCCCCAGATAGACATGCAACGTCCTTGTCTTTTTCACAATCCAAGTACACATCCGATCAGACCTCCTTAGCCGATAGTACCCTGGGGTCGGCTCTAATACCATTTATCACGTCACAAGTCCACGAGGTGTGGGCCTGAAAATGAGACCCAACACAAGGGGTTCCACTAGCAACTACTTCGCATTCATCCTCACTTTACAAAAATATTTAACTCAAATTGCTAGAGGAGTCCATTGTGCCAATTTATAAACCGCACCAAATATCCACATACAACCAATGTGGGATATCACAAAATTATCTTGTCATGTGCTTGCATATTTTTTATTTGGGATCAAAGAATTCAGGACATAAATACATGGAAATGACTTCTTTTCGTCCCTTTCTAGGTCAATTTTAAATATTAGCAAAGTTTATAGTTTAGTCACAAACTTACTGTCAAACTATGTAATTCAGCAACACTAATATGGTGTATGGAAATTCTTATTAGTTCTGCTATTATCAATCAGTATGTGTGTTATATGTTATGGTTGAGGTGATGTGATAAAATTTCATTGACTTGGATTTATGGAAATAGTTTTATTATTGAACCTGCACAGATTATGATTAAGAGATTAGCTAAAGGTTAATTTTTACTAATAGGTAAGTTAAATCAATTTTTAAATCATTAATAGCCTTTTATTATCGCTATTCATTTAGATTTTTTTTGCTCAAAGTGTGTTAAAGTGGGCAAGCATTTTCTTGTAACTTCAGGATTTTCAATTTCAGATAAGTGAATTTTTATTTTTCTAGTGTATAAATCGTATAATTTTGGTGTGCATTCAAAACTATGATTTTTGGTGGATCAAGCAACTCTATATTGTGTATTGAACTATGAAAATGGGCTTTATATTTCTGTGTTTATGCATTTAAAATTAGATTGTTATAATGTGGTGTTACGAACGTGTTGGTTTTGTGAAATTGTTGGTTTTTGAGACTTTTGTTGAGATCCATATGCACTAGTGGCTATTCTAAAATAAGCTAGGGCGACTAAGACCAACCGAGGTTAAGTGTTGGTTCGTATAACACCTCTAACACTAAATATAAATATTGATATAACAATAATTTTGATAAGGTAGCACATGTGTATACATGTGTATATATATAAAACAATTTGTCAACTATAGCACTTTGAAAAACAATAAAAGTATTTTCTTACATATAACCCTGTATATAGAAAAATCACCATTTATATGGAAAAAAAACAACACCCATCATAGTCACGCTATTCTCAAACTTATTTACTATAAAATTTTAAAAGTTATATAGGACATGACATCCCAAAGTTATAATACGATAGACTCAAAAAATCAAAATAATAGCCCATACTTTCAGAAGAAGTAAGGAAATTTTGTATCTTGTAACCCTTTGCATATAGACAACAATTTACACAATAATAATGATTGTAAAAATTAGAATATGCCTACAACACAACCTAATAGGTTGTCATATATGTACAGTGATCCTCAAAAGCCTGTAGGAGCTCCAACAACTAGCCTAGTAAGCTTTAGAGTCTCAGGTATCACCATGCTTACCTACAATGCTTGAACTATATAAGCTAATGCTCGATAAGTGAAAATCATGCATGATGAAGGATAATCTAACACATATGCAATGCATTTTTATGAGATCATGACAAAAATACAAACTCATGCATCAAAATCATTTCATTCAAAATTATTTTCCATCACTAGGCCCTTAGTCCATATACTATGTACTGGATAGAGCTTTCAACAATATCAATAATCACATGGGCATAAATAGATCGACACAGTTTGGGGCCCATCTCTTGAGATCACCAGAAGTCCACCCCCTGTCTTTTCCTGTGATCCTCTATAAGTCTTCCTACCAGCGGCGTAGATAAGGGCACAGTTAAGTGGTCCACCCTTTTGTGATCACTAGAGGCACACCCTCTATCAACCCCTATGATCCTCCAAGAAGTAATACTCACGACGCCCTAAAATATCATATCAATAAGTCACACAGGCCATGGTACACTAGTAGTGACCAACCAAAATATTTTCTTTCTAAAAATAATATCATACATGTAAAACCTCAACTATGAGCACGTGTTATGTATGCACGTGTAAATATTGATGAATGGCATATTCTTTGACACAACAGATTCCATGTCCATCATCCACGCAACATATGCAATATAAGATATTTGTAATACTCATAATACACTCATCAAGACACAAAGATAACATTTAATATAGATAAGGTAAGAAATATTATGCACATGTATTGTAGTTGCAAATGAATTTTCACTTACCTTTGATCGATTGTGTGCTACTTCTAGGTTTCTTAAGTATTACTCATTAACCTTAGATATGAAACAATCTATAAAAGTATAAGATATCAATCACCATCCTCAATTAATAAGTTTATTATACCTAATGTAGTATAAAGATCTTGAATCTCAATTTAACTAAACAACCTTACCACTTAAAAACTATAACCGAATATAACCTTCTACGCACTTTTGTTCCACATCTTAAATGTATACTAACCTCACTTAATTGATGTATTATAACTCTTACAATATTGCCCTAAATGTTAGGGATCAAATGCACCACATATATGCTGGAACATGTTAATGAACCAAATGGGACAGATTCACAACTTCACATTTTCTTCCTCCTACATTAATTTGCATGATGATTTTGATACCTTTAGACATTTATTCACTCTCCACTTTTTATCACACCTAAATAATATAAAAAATAATGTAACCATATCATAGAATGCTAAAAATTATGGATATAACTTCCCAAGTTCAGCTCCCTTCACAACATACTGAAACAGATTTTTCCTACCGTGACAGTTTTGCGCACTTCATGACATTAATGGTTTTGTCACCCTTAAGTATATTCAATCACTCTTGAATTTTCACCACACTAAGATAATATATAAAAAAATACAACCAGGTCATATTATTGCCAAAAATAATGGATTTAATGCTGTAAAACCAGTCTCCTTCACATAAGATAGAATTTGAAATTCAATAGAGACAGTTCTGAGCATCTCTTTAATTGTCATGCCATATTTTAATTCCCAATATATCTAAACCTAAATACTTAACACCTATATAAACACATTCATGATGATAAATATAGAATTTACCCAAGGTTTCTTGCAGATTTTAAGCTTAATAAACTAGAAATCAATATATACGTAGATTCTGCCCCTTAGTGGTTCTACTAGTTGTTCTTTTATGCATAATAACTATATGAATAACCTCTAACATCATCATGAACAATATAAGAATCTTAAGAAATCATAAAACCCTTCAATAATATAAAAATAGATGTCAAAACTATATATAAACCTCATCTATGCCAATTTTAGCTTCTACTTGTGATTACTACTTCATTTTGCTTCCTTTGCCCTTTTCTATCACTTGGAATCAATTAGGACCAGTTTAGAGAGATTTTGAAATGAGTTTGGACCCTAAAAATGGTTGAGGGTCGTGGGTAAATGGCTAAGAGTGAAAGAAAGCTTGAGGTGGCACTTAAGGTGCTTGCTTAAGCTTGGTAGCAAGCTTGAGGTAGTAAGTTGTGGTATAAATCTGACCTTTTACCTATCTTTCAAGCCTAGATCAGAAATGACTTATTATGCATTAATTTTATTACATCCTATTTTAATTACCGCAAGACACCATAGTTAATTCATAAGCTAATTTCCTAGCCGTTCATTTAATTTCTTATTCGATTGTCATCCGATTCTTAAATAATTATCCATATTAAAAATTATTTAATATTATACATAAATGAATATTATAATATAACCTTTGAATCATATTATCTTATGTCTAATATCCTAAATATGCAATTTACCAATATATATTTTTGAAATACCTGGATGAAATCGAATCAAATTGTATTAGCTTAGTAGTAACAACTTTAACACTTTCAAAATTATGACCTATATATCCCATTGATATCCAATATTGATCAACCCCATTTTATTCTTATTTCAATTTAATGTTGATTACTTATATTATGATGATCGACAACTAACACCATATGAGATTTTCTCGAAATTTAATGATCAAATGTGATTATAAGGTAAAACGGATCATGATATGTATTTTTAATGCAAGCACTTATGAATAACATATAATGCATGAATCATATTGGCCAAGTAGTGTGAGGCTCGTTTATTACAGTTCGTGCCCAGGATAGGGGGGTCAAGCCTGCCACATGACCTAAGGTGCCTTATATATAGTGTTGTATATGGTGGATATACTTGGTTTGGTCTTGTTGTTTTTTTTAAATGATTATGGTATTAGTTCTATTTGATAATTTATTTTTATCAATTATATAAATATTTTTTAACTCACTTGATCCAGCCAGATGGTTATTAGGTTATTTAGTAGGCCATTATGCTCATTATTTTATTAATATTGTTGAGATACCGAGACTTAGTAGGTTGGAGGAATAACCTTTGGAGTACAAGAAAGTCTATGGAAGAAGTTCAAATTTGCTATTTCATTATTTTAGAATTATTTGATAAGATGAATTTTAATATTGAGAATGTATTATCTCCATGTGGCTCATCGATTGATTTTAGATATAATGATGTTTATATTTGGCGATACTTATAGGATTATTATTATTGTTATTTTTATCAAGTAGATTGTTGTTAACCTATTGGTTTATTTAATTGATGGATTACATTTATTTACAAAATAATGGTTTAAGGGTATAGATGCACTATAGCAATGATTCTGCTAGATTAAATGGATATTGTTATGTTAGCCTTGCAGACTTTTGGGATGTGCCCAAGAGCTTGCGGCGGTTGTCATGGTCTTAGGGTTTGGGGCATGATAATTGTCATAATAAGAGGCCATACGTTGGAGGGCCGAAAGCAAGACTGAACACAAGGGGCTCCACTAGCAATTACTTCACCTTTGTCCTAGCTTTTCAAAAATATTAACTCGAGTTACTAGAGGAGTCCATTGTACCTATTTATAAATCACACCAAATATCCCCACACAACTAATGTGGGATATCATATAATTCTTGTTTCTTACTTTAATAACAAATGCCATTATGAGAAAAGAATTGTTATTAGTGTCATTTTGATGATATTTTATCTTGATAGTATCAACAAATATTTGTGGAGTTTGAAAAAAAATTAAGATTGAATTAAAAAACTTAATTACTTTCGCTCCTATATAACTATTTCTAGTAATTCAACACGTAATTTTGTATCTCATTCCAAATACTTTGTAAATTTCTTATTTTTGCAATTGTGCCTAGATTTGGCCTAATTGGTGTAGGGCTTTACCGACTAAGACCTCGGGAACAATGTATTGGACTTTGGAGTTTTTTGGGAGGGCTAAAGCCTATTGTATCATACTATAGGTTTTCATGGTTCATCTCAATTGAGGTTGAGTTAGGCTATCATACTCTAGTTCATATTAGGCTCAGGCCAGTATCATCAATATGTAATTCTATTTTAGTTACAATATGACTTAAATATTTTATTGAAGATCTCGATCAGCCGAGCTCTGGTATAAGTTTGCTTATTATCCCAGAAGAGTTCCATTGTAGTGACTGGATTGATTTGAGTTGGTCAGTTTAGCTTGAGCCCAGTAGAAACAGAGTCCTATCATATTATGTTAAGTTCTAAATAATAATAAGGGGATCTTATCTTATATGTATTCCTGAATTTGTGGGAGATGATGTGGTCCAACCTCAAACCTATTTGAATCTTCATGAATTGACTCCTTATAGTTTTCTTCATCATCTAGGAATAATTGCAATAGAGGTTCCTGCCTGCAACACAAACAAACGATTGGGGGTCTATGGGATTATCCCAGGGATAATCCTCTAATGCTCAAGTCAGTAATAGAACGAGAAATAATCAATAAAAGACTGATAAAATACTAGAAGCTATAAATGTCTAATGAAAAAATGGCGTACCTCGTCCAATGGTGTGGAGATAGTATTGAAATGTGTTTATTATGAGATTTGGCCCCTATAGGCCTTTGCTTATCTTGGCCTAGTAGGCTATTTGTGCTCCTTTAGGCTAGAATTTAATATTTATGAACTTAGTCAAATTATGCCATCATATAGCCCCCCAACTTCCAGGCAGGCTGATCTGAACACAGTTCGATTAGAAGTTAGTAATTTTGGACATGACTACTGATTTTTTATTTTTTAGATGAAACAAGCCTTCCTCTGATAGAGGATGGTCGAGCCTACTCTGACCTCCAATGCCCGAGTTGGGCAAAACCTTTCTAATTTTTTGCTTTTATAGGTAAGGATAAAGCTTTGTCTTAATCTCAAGTTCTTGGGTTTGATTGCACTTTGAGCGAAGCTGTACCTTGCCCAGGTTTTTTGCTGGGCGAGGGTTGCCTTGGCTTCTAATGTTATTATGTGTTGCAGTTGGTACAGATGTTCTAGATGGCAGAGCTTAACCAAGCCCCTTCCCCATGTCCATGTTACTAAGAAAATTTGATGCCTCTTAAATAGGATTTAAGATTTTTTATAGGACTTAGGCTTTGTTCATCTAGAACTTTGAGGTTTTTCAATTTTTTGCTTCAGATTTTCTATATTCGAGTTCCATGATAGTTGCATCCCCTTTATTCAGTTGTTTGTTGCGTCAGGGACCACCCTTTACTAAATGTATTTAAGTAATGAGTTAGATAAGTTAGTTGAATAACATGCTGCTCTTAAGATGTTTCTTGATTCTTGTGCTAACTATATGTCTTTCTTGACTTTTAGTGACAACCTTGATGAGATAATGTGTAATACCTAGGGCCAACTATAGCTTTCTCGGTCTCAAGGAGGTCACTCTAATTTTTAGGATTAGAATTTTATTGATAACTTTGAAGAAGCATTGATATTCGAGACCAAGTTAGCTTTCATGGCCTCATGGGAATAACTTTAACTTTCAAATTTTAACTTTTGTCAATAATCCTATATATACATCTTGATTTTCATCAATAGTCTCATAACATAGCCCCCTACTCTCAAGTAAGCTTTAAAATGAAAGTTAGTTAGGAGTAAGTTGCTAGGTAGAATCTAGGAGATTTATTTCGAAAGGTATTCAACTTGTTAATCTCATCATTCGAAGAAAAAATTCTTTCTATTAATTTTCAATTTTTCATTTCATTTTCATTATATTTTTTTATGCAACTACAAATGCCCAACTAGGCGAACAAGGAGCCTACCTAGGCAAGGCTATCCAGGCGAGGCCAGCTTGGGGAAGTTGACTCAAAAGCTAGGCGAGGCCTTTAGGCAAGGCCATCTGGGGGAGGACTTCCATTAGAGGCCATCCTGGCGAGGCCTTCAAGATGAGAAAGTTTGAGCTCCGCCTCACCTCTTTGACCTCGTTTGTTGAGAAGTTTTGATTTTATAACTTTCATCATTAAATTCAACAATTTTCAATTAGAATGATTTTCATTTATTCTATGAAGAAAATAAAATCTACAAAATGGGTTTGATTTTAGTCGATAACCTCAAGGAAGGACTTTGTGATCTCTGGGGCCAATTATAGCTTTCTTGGCCTGAAGGCAACCCATAAACTTCTGAGGCTATACTACTTTACATATTGATTATTGAACCTTAGCCGAAGCATATGGTTTAGGGGGCACTTACTCTTGTCTTATTTAAGAATTTTTTAACTTGTGTATACAATGCAACAATCAGTGCTTTCATAGTCCAATTAGTTATTGGGAATAGAAAATATATATTCATTCCCTCATGAGGTAATTGATGTAAAAATAAATTGCATAAATAATTTTACCTCTTTGGTTTCATGAGAGAGAGATTTTTGCACCTTTATTATAACAATCAACACTTTTCAAATTGATAGTGTTTGTTGGAGTAGTCTGCTTGCCATTATCATTGTTGTCGACTATCCTTCATCCTTTTCAAGTTGTTGGCGTAATATTTATGAGTCATTCTAAGGTTGCTCATAGCATTTTTTATCTCGTCAGAAGTGGAGAACTTCATCTTTGTGTAGTTTTCTTGATCGGGGCATGGAGTTATGTTTAGTGTGGAGTTAGTTGATGCCTTCGATCAAGGTATGGGGTGTTAATTCTTTGTCACATGATACAGAATTGGCTGATGTTATTGGTCAAGGTGTGTGTTTAATCTCCTCTTTATCTTCCTATCGGGTTGTACCAATTATCATTTATCTACACTTCTATTGTTGTTATCTTCACTTTACATATTCTTGAAGTTGGAGCCTTCTCTTTCTTGAATGACTAAAATATGTTTTTGCGAAAGATCATGTGTGAGTAAGGAGCTTGGCTTCTAACTTCTTATTTATTATGAAGCCTTCTTATCTTTGCTTGATTCTCAGCTTTGTCTATGTTAGATTTTTACAGGGAATATATGGTTGGCAGTGCCTTCTTTACTACTCGTAGGATAATTATTATAGGGGTAGGCTGAATTTCGCTTCATATGAGTGCACTCTGACTTGAGGCTCTTGCTTTCACATCGGATTGTGCTCCAAGAGGATGCGTTTGTCACTCTATGGAAGGCGCTTGTGGCCAAACATGAGGAGTATGCTCTAAGGGGATGCTTGTCGCCAAACATGAGGAGTGCGCTTGTCATTGGACTTCACAAGTGTGTTCCAAGTAAAGGCTTTTGTCTCTGAACTTGAGGAGTGCCCTTTGGGTGGAGGTGTTTGTTGCTGAACTTGAGGAAGGCACCCTTAGGGAAGATGTCTATCGTTGTATTGGGAGGGCATTCTTGCTTCTGTCTTGCTTTATTAGAGATCGGGCCCCCTATTGCTCGCTCTAAGTTAATGTGGCTACTAATTGGAGGGACATAATTTCTCTACTTCGACGATAACTACTGTAAGGGACATGTGTTCTACCAAATGACCATCGATGTTAAGTAATGTTGTGGTTGTGATGTATGGAACTTCTCTACTTCTTTAGATTCCATCGCACATCTTCATCAGGATAAAGATACTCGTTGCTGCTTTTGAGTACAAGCTTCTCTTATTCTTGATGATCACTTTGGCTTGGTATTTTCATCTCGATCTCTGGAAAGGAATTAACTACCAGCTTTCTCTTAGTTGTCATCTTTCTTCTTCCATAGTTCTCCCTGTTTGAGCTCTTCTCACCTCATATTGGTTCTCTCATATACTGGGGAAGAACCCTAGCCTTATTAGGACAGAGGCTACTAAAATATTTAAGACGGAAGCTTTCAACTCTTGAGACCTTGTGGATGGATGTTTCTAAAGTTATTGGGGCATGAACCCCTGAGTCTATGATGATAAATACTCATAACTTAAAAAGTTATTGGGTGAGCTTTTGAGGCCGTGTGGGTGTGAGTTCTTGATGGTGCGAGCTCCTTAGACGTAAGGGAGCAGGGGCATAATGGCACTAATGCACAATAGTGCGAGGATATGAGGGCAAAATGGCATGAGAATGCAAGGCAAGGGGGCACGAGGACATAAGATTATGAGGATTGAAGGGTACAAGCTCCTGGTGCCGTGAGGATGGATGCTCTTAAAAGTCACTATTGATAAAGTATCTTTTGTCTGTGCTAAGAGATTTTCTTAGGTGCTTTGCAATACTAGCACTTAACTTGCACTTCTGTCGTGGAGGTGGTGGATCATGTCGATAGGCGAGTCTTTCATAGTTGTTGATCTATTAAGTTATTGCTAGACTTTTTCTCACGATGAGAGTTTATAGTAAGTTGTTTGGATTTTCTTCCTTTTTGCTAACTTTCTCTTGCTTGCTAACTTCTTGTGTGTGTATGTCTTCTTGTAGGGGAGACACCTTGCTGAAAAATTCTTCTTAAGTTATAAGGCTTCTCTTATTGGGCTCTTTGCTCAAGGGGTGCAAGATTCTACTAGAGCGAAAACTTTTGAGATTGCTTTGATAGAAGCTCTTAGTAATGTTGGGGTAGAAGCTCATACGACAGTTGGTCCACTTTCATTAACTACTTTCTCTTAAGGGATGTCTTTGGCGTTGGCTTCTCTGGCTTTAGATCTTATTAACATTCTCAATGTCGAGGCAAGAAGTTCCTACAGATGATGCCAAAATGATATGATCCAACCTTGTATCTCTTTGAATTTTGTGAATTAACTCCTCATTGTTCTTCCTCATCGGGAAATCATCGCAATAGGGGTTATTTCCTACAACGCAAACAAATGGTTAGGGGTCCTTGAGTTGTCACGTGGATAACCCTCCATTGTTCAAGTCAGTAATTGAGTAAGAAATAATCAATAAAAAGATTTATAAAAGACTAAAAGCTATAAACATCTAATGTAAAAATAGCGTACCTCGTCCAATGGTATGGAAAGAGTATTTATATGTGTTCATTATAAGATTTAGGCTTTATGGACCCTTTGTTTATTTTGAGCATATATGCTCTCCGTTGGGCTAGAATTTAATATTTACGAGCTTAGTCAAATTATGCTCATTAAGAGATTTCTTTAATAACACGAAAAAAGAATCATTTTCAATGTCTAGATAATTTTTCAATGTCTATTACCTTCTTGTTTGTACTATTTAAACACTTGATGGATTACTTTCTTATTTGTACTATATAAACACTTCATGTTACAAGGTATGTTTACACAATATATCATATACACACAAAATTACTATTGACCAGTATTCTTGAGTTCTTTGATTTTCCTCCTTGATCGTATATTAATTATCATAAGGTTTTTGATGAGTAATCCCCAAAATTCTGGACCAATGTTTTATAGATTATTGAACGGGAATTCAAGAGGTTTCAAAGTATTGAATCTTTGATTTTTGATCATATGTTTTTTTTAGCATATTAGTATACATATTATAATGAAATGATTTATACAATTTTGTTATTACTTTTGATGGTACAAAGAATAAGAAAGTTTTCTCCTTAACGACACAACAATCAACAACAAACGGGATTTAACGACCCAGAAGGGTAACTCCTCCTCTACGCTCTCGTTCTCTCCAATCATCTCCAGTTTCAACTAAAATTGTGTACACCTGAATCAAATTTTAATCATACAACTGCGATTTCAATTGTAAACAGAACCTCTCCATTGAAGAGAGTCTCTAAAACTCTCATTTGCTTTGTCATAGAATTTGAAGCAGAAACCCTGAAAACCCTCATTCAGTAATCTAATTATCACAGTGATTATTTAATCTCTGAATTATTTTTCTCAAATCACCCCCGGCCCGAAATTTTAGCCCTCAGCTGAAAAAAATGGTATCTTCAGCAAAATTACTCCATCGGAATTCATCTTCCTACACCTTTGGATCAGCAGTCCTCATCCGCCGCCTCCTCATCGACATCCTGTTCTTCCTCATTGCAACTTCGCCGAGTGTATGAAGTCTAGGTGTAAATACAGTAAACCTCTACTATTGTTTGTTATTTGAGAGTTTGAATTGGCTTTTTAGTAGTAGCTGTGAAAGTGAATGAGCTGTTTCTTATGGGTTGGCGAATGGGAGTGGGGTTAATGGGATTCAAAGTGAATTTGAATCCAGGGAAGATGCCAATCATTGAGGATTTCAGGAGGTAATTACTGAGTTCTTTCTCATTTTGTATATGTTATAAATTTAATGCATTTTGTTTGTTAAAATATAGATAGGATTACTCTAATATGCTTTTATTTTCCATGAATTTGTGTAGTTGTTATTCATTAATTATTTGTTTGTCTTGCTCATATGGCAATGTGAAAAGTAAGAACCTTTTTCACTTCATCCTTGACAATATGTTTCTGTCTTGAATTAAGGGGGATTGGGGTACTCGTAATATGCCTGCTGATCTTCATTTTGTTTATGTTATTATGATAGGCATTGATTATGATGATAATAAATTTCAAATTGTTTTTCTATGCTAGTGTTGTTAGAATGCAAGTAATTTGAACTGATGATATTCATATGCACTACTGTGAATGTGTCATGAAATGCTAAAGCTGGTTTTTGAAAGTCTTAATTCATCCGTTATGATCAAATTAGAGGCACCTCAATCACACTATTAAATTGATCCTTGTTCCATTGTCTCGTATTCACTTGCATCGAACCTCGTTACATGACATCCTATAAGATGTGCTTCCAGCTCTACCCATTGACTCTCTCTCAAAATGAATATGTGTAAAAGTAACCCATTTGCTATGACCTTAACAATGCCTAATAAGTAAGAGAAAAGCAAAGTTTCTGATAATGAAATATTACAAGATTACTAAACTAAATGAACAGTGAGCATCAGCTGTTTATTTGTTTATTTTTTCTTTCAATCAAAGAGCCTGAGGTCATTAGTATTGATAACCCCAAGATGAGGGGGGTTATTATGTTGAATTAGAAAAAGGTTAAGTGCTGAAAATCATTGGAAATTTTTAAGAACAGTAATGATAAGAACACAAAAGAGGTTGAAGTAGTTACAGATACGACAAGGTGTAATAATGTCATACATATATGCTTGGACGTAGTGAAAAAGCTTGACTTTGTTTGTGCCATTTTTGTGCTGAATTGGAGCACCTATTGAGCCATCCTAAATCACTTAACTTGCTTGTTTTGCTCGTCATAGTACATTATGTGTGAAAAAAGAGTCTCGAGTACATGTGTGTGCAAAAAGAGTCTCGAGTACATGTGTGTGAAAAAAGAGTCTTACAGAAACACAATAGGTGGGCCTCTTTTTTACTTTTGAGCATCGTGTGGATTCTCTAAATCTTATATCTTTTATCATAGACAATGACACTAAAGGCCAAACCAATTTAGCTAATCCTGCAACCAACCAAGACATCTAAATTGAAAATAAGGGCATTTGAAGGTATGGACCTTCGAATATCAAGCTATAGGAATCCACTTTTTTTCTGTCAACCATTGAGTTTTATGATTGAAGCTTTCCTAATTCCAGACTTACATGGTGTTTTGGTATTAGAATAAAAAATATTCCCATTCAAACTTTGAATCGAGTTTACATGAATTCCATCCATGACCACAGTTCCAGGGATCCAAACACCTTAGTAGAGAATTCTATAATTGTTGTGGACAGAAAAGTAGAGGTGAGTTTTTTGTTATTTGTGTGTTTTTGGGTATTGGGTTAACTATCACAACCTCCCAACAATATGTGTAAATATATATATAAACAACCTGTGCAACATAATTTGTGCATGTATACATGTGTATAACATTTTTTTTTACTCAGTTCAACAAAAATATTGATAAAAGTAGAGTGCTTTCACATCCTCTCACACTGTATATACATATGTAGTTATTAAATATTATCCAAGTCTATCAAACCATCACAAACCTAAACTTTCTATTACAAAGGAGTTTTGAAAGTGATATACAGGATAAAGTCACTAATACAATACAACAACTGTAAAATCACAAATACAGCCCACAAAATAGCCCAATAGGTCGTCATCCAAGTACATTGATTTTTGAAAGTCTGTAGGAGCTCCACTGCCAGCCAGTAAACCAGAGGTCTCAAGTCTCACCATATTCACCTACAATGCATGAACTACATGAGCTAACGCTCAATAAGTAAAAATCATGCATGACAAAAGTATGATATAAAATATCATGCAACTCAACTCTAAGATATGATGCTATAAATATGTCAAATTGAGTACTCATGAATCAAAGAGTTTTCATTAAAAATCACCTCATTTATTTGGCCCTTGGCCCACCTACTATGCACCGGATAGAGCTCTGAACAATATCAATAATTACATGGCCATAAACAAATGACTCAATCTAAGGGCCATCTCTTGGGATCACCAAAGGTCCACCCCCTATCTTCTCCTGTGATCCTCCAGAAGTCTTCCCACTGGCAAAGTCAATAAGTGTATAGTCAAGTGGTCTACCTTCTCGTGATCACCAAAGGCACACCCCTTGTCAATCCCTATGATCTTCCGAGAAATAACACTCGCGGTACCCCAAAATATCATATAAGTACGCCTCGCATGCCTCGGTACACTCGTAGTGGCCAACCAAAATATTTTCTTTTTGAAAACCATGTCTCAAATCATATCGTGCATGCAAAAACCTTCACTATACTCATATGTTATGCATGCACATGTAAATGCTCATAAATGATATGTTCAATATGAAATACAAGTCATCTTGCTCTCAATATGTTTCAAGAATCATAAGACTCTCAATTAAATTTAATATCATCAACACATTAGGTATAAATGCTTCAAGACATACCATGTTCATGCATTGTAGTTGCGAATGGATCTTTACTTACCTTTCACTTAGTTGGTGGTTTAGTCTAGATTTGTTTATTGTTCCTATCCAATCTTAGATGTAAAATATCCTGTAATATTACCCAACATCAAACGTCATTCCTAATTTAGCAAGTTGAAAGAATAAAATATCATACTAAGATCTTAAATACCAAGCTATCTAGGTATTTCACAAATTAGAACCCAATTTAGTCCCTCAAATGCCTTAATTTCTCATCCTAGATACATGTAAACATCATATAATTGAATAAATATAACTCTAATATCATGTACCTAATTGTTACCACTCAATAGCAACATGTTTAGGTTGAAATATGCTAAGTTATAAAATGGGGCAGATTCATATTTTCATATTTTCTTGCAGTCCAATTTAGTTGCATGATAATTTTAACATACCTAAGCATATCCAATTACTCCCAAATTTTTACCACACTTAGATAACATGTATATTAATGTAACCATATCATAGAATTTCTAAAAATCATGGATATAGCTTCCCAAGTTCAGCTCGCTTCACGACATACTGAAACAGATTGTTTTCCTACCGTGATAATTTTGCACACTTCATGACATTAATGGTTTTGGCACCCTTAAATATATCTAATCACTCCAAATTTTTTCTCATACTTAGATAACATATATAAGGAGACAACCAGGTCAAAGTAACTACCAAAACTACTGAATTTATTAATGTAAAAACCAGCACCATTCACATAGGACAGAATCTAAATTTCAAATAAGACAGTTTTGATCACCTCTTTAATTATCACACTATATTACAATTTATAAACTTTCCAAACTTACATACATCACCTAGACTATATATAAACACATATATGGTAAAATACACAGGTTTTAATCAAGTTATTATACCTATATAAAGCATAAATATAAAAAATCAGCAAGTATATAGTTTCTGTCCCTAATGATTTATATTGTGATTTTGCAACTAAAAATCCTTTTTTTGTGAATTATAAGAGTAATCAATATCAATTATTCAGTCAATGGAACAAAAAGTGGCTATCCTTGTCTGAGTATAATAAAGGGCACTATCACATCTAGAAACACAATATCTTGAGCATTTCCTAACCAAGGAAAAAAGTGGAGCGCTAATTCTCTGATTCATACGAGAAGTTTTCAATTACGTCATGACTTTGTAAGCAAAGTGACGAAATATTTTACCTAATGATGAAGGTAGATTTCTGATGTTAAATCAATTATTTCTTAGACTGATATTCAACTATGAACAAAATGCTACCTTCTTCACAACAGGGAGCAATGCTGAAAAATTCAACTTACCATAATTAGAGAAACCAACTAAATTCAATTTATATTTTTCACAAATAATGCCAACAAATAATAATTAAGTCATGTACTTAACAGAGTTCATTGTACCCAACTATAAATCAGTTCAAATATCCTTATACAACCAATGTACGATATCACATATATATTGATTTACTTTATAGGTTGTTGACTTTGAGGGCAAGGAACCTTTCAGTAGCATCAGTTGTTTTTTTATATATGTTTCTTGCTTTTGTTTTGTGATTTTTCACCTTGATGCCTCAAATTAAATTTTTGGTCTCCTGATTTTCTTGAGGTTTGAATTCGACTATTTCCTTATATGCAATACTTTGAAATTTAATACATTGTGCTTGATCCCTAAATCTCTCTCTCTATGAGTCTCTTTATATATTTATCATAGATTGAGTGACCTACCCATTTATAATGTAAAAATTTATGTGCATTTACATTTGGTTTCTTTCTGCGTATACAATTTTTAGCATCTCTAAATTCTTTTAAGTATACACACACACCCTCATCTAATTATTCGTTACGTTTTTCACCTTATTTGATGAGTGTAAAAGAAAAGTACTATAGCAATTTGAATTCGATGGTAGTGTTTTCACAATTCTGACCAGGACATGCATTGATTTTATTTCCTTTTTGAATTATTTTTTATCATTTGGTAAGTAATAAACTTTCATTTGATATAATTCCCTTTTTGTAATAATTTTTAAATTTTTGCATTCTTAGTCTTAACTCACTTTGTTCAACCATCAATACATTGAAGCTTCCTTCAACATCGTTGTTGTTCTCATCTATAAGCGCATTTACTTTCCTATTCTTAATTCCACTAGATCATTTTGGTATGTAATGTGAAAAGGCCAAAGTTTAAATTTATCATATTTTAATTTTGAATTTTGTTCCCACATACATTCACCTCATTTCTTGGGGGTCTATTTGTATTCTTCATTATATTTTCTTACTAATAATGCTCAAAAGGGCAAATGAAAAAAAAAATAGATGCTTGTTGCAATGAAAACAAACATATTCTTCTTTTATAATTTTTTTCTATTTACATCCTAATTAAATGCTTTGAGGGTGGGTTGTAAATAATAGTTAAGGATTTTTATAAAAATTTATTATGTCTTAATTTCAAATTCTTTTCCCACATACTTTCACTTCATTTCTTGGGGATCTAATATATTTCCTATAATGTAAAAAATCTAGTTATATTCTATTTTTATCTTCATTTTCTTTTATTTTCATTTCTTTTTTTATGTCATAAGTTATATCCTATTTAAATTGTTTTGATGGTTGTTGTACCTCATCGATAAGGTTAAGATGCTAAAGACTAGAGAAATTTTAATATACTTCTTCACTACAAGTAGAATACTTAGGTGGAATTTTTATAGATGAGTGGCAGCTTCTAACTTCTTTGCTTTGCTCTAATACCCTATTAAATGTTACCTCATCCAAAAGCTTAAGATTATACAGTAGGGAGAATTTTCATCTTTTTAATGACTTGAACAATAGTTGAATTGTTAGATTAGTAGCAATTCAAGGGTAAACCTTTTACCCGTCTCTCTTATTTTGTTCAGCGAGGCTACATTTCTACTATTCTATTTACATATGAGGGGGTAAAATGGGTAAAATTTTAATTTTGGAGTCAACAAAAGTTAATTTTTTTTAGGAAAGAATTTGAGGATTTCAACAATGATGGTTTATGCAAGATTATTGAATGAATATAGAATTCTGATCGAGGTTTCTCATTAGCAATAAAAAGGATAGTAGTAAAGGATTTCTGAGAAAAAGCCCACATATTTACTGGAGAAGAAGGTGGTTTTGTTGTTAGTGGGCCAGTCAAGAATCTAGGAAACAATCTAAAATAGAAATGCCTAACTTGTTCAAGAATAACTCAAGAGCTTAAGAATACTCTGTGGATGAAATAGGTGGTGGCACAGGTGGATTAGTAGAATCAAAACTATGTCAATTCTACGATAATGATCTATTAGTTTTAGTTTTTATGCAAAAGAAGACTTCTAGATTTACCAATGAATGTTCCACTCAGAACAATAAATGTGTAAGGAAGTGCATGAGCCCAAGATAAGTCCAACGCAATCCTGGAAAAGAAAGTGGTCTACCATTAGCCCTAGAATAATTTTATCATGGTTAATTCATTTTTGAGTTGTTTCCCTGAATAAAGTGATGCAATTCTGGAGTCTGAAAGATAATGTTGTGCTGAAAGAAGGATTAGTCACTAGAGATGGATTGGTATGCATCTATTGTAATGAGATGCTTTCTATCTCTGAGTTCGAGAGTCATGCTAGTATCAAATCAAAATGATCGAGCATGAATCTTGTCATGGAATCTGGGAAGCCACTAGCCTTATGCCAGCTTGAGGCCTGGTCAGTAGAGTACAAGGCTAGAAAAGCCCCCCTTGAAACTAGTGAGGCTGATGATCATTGTAGGCTCTGGGTCTTGAAGAAGAGTTGGTGTTGTGTGATAATTGTCCAACTACATTTCATCAAGCATGCTTGTTTGAATAGGCTTGATTTTGCTTTATTCCCTGATCTTAGTCTAGTGTCTTTCTTCTAATTGTTACCTTGTTTGACATGGGAAATTTGTCTTCTTTGCATACTTGATTAAGTTATCTTTTTTTTAGCACCATTCCATTAGATAAGTTAATCAAGTATGGAAAGAAGATAGATTGCCCATGTTAAATTGTAATACAAGGTAATAATTAGAAGAAAGACACTAGACTGAGATCAACGAAGAAAGCAAAATCAAACCTATTCAAACAAGCATGCTTGATGAAATATAGCTTGAAAATTATCACACAACACCAACTCATCTTCAAGACTACAGAGCCCACAAAAATCATCACCCTCATCAACCTCACAAGTTTCAAGGGGGCTTTTCTAGCCTTGTACTTTGTTGACCAGGCCTCAAGCTGACATAAGGCTAGTGGCTTCCTAGATTCCATGATAAGATTCATGCCAAACCATTTCGATTTGAAACCAGCATAGCTCTCGAACTCAGAGATAAAAAGCATCTCATTACAACAGATACATACCAATCCATCTCTAGTGACTAAACCCTCTTTAAGGACACCATCATCTTTCAGACTCCATAATTAGATCACTTTATTCAAGGAAACAACCTCTCAATTAATTAACTATGATAAAAATATTCTAAGGCCAGTGGTAGACCAATTTATTTTTCGTGATTGTCGGTCGGACATGTATTTAAGCTCCCTACTTGTAACTTGGAATTGCCTTTTGGACTCATGCTCTTCTTTACACGTTCACTTTTCTTAGTGGAACATTCATTGGTATATCCGAAAGTCTTATTTTTCATAAAAACTAAAACCAGAAAATCATTGTCGTAGAATTGACATAGTTCTAATTCAATTGATCCACTTGTGCCGCCACCCCTTTCATCCATAGAGTATTCTTCAGCTCTTGAGTTATTCTTAAACGAGGTAGGCACTTCTATTTTAGATAGTTTCTTAGATTCTTGATTAGGCCCACTAACACAAAACCACTTTCTTCTTCAGTAAATATGTGGATTTTTTCTCAGAAATCCTTTGCTACTATCCCTTCTATTCCTAATGAGAAACCTCGATTAGAATCCTATTTCATTCAATAATCCTGCATAAACCATCATTGTTGAAATCCTCAAATTCTTTGCTTGAAACAATTTAACTTTTGTTGACTCCCAAATTAAATTGTCTCCCATTTTACCCCCTCATATGTAAATAGAAGAATAGAAATGCAGCCTCACTGAAAAAACAAGAGGGATGGGTAAAAGGTTCACCTTTGAGTTGTCACCAAACTAATAGTTAAAATGTTGTTTAAGTCATTAAAAAGATGAATATTATCCCCACCGTAAAATATTAAGCTTTTGGATGTGATAATTGTTTAATAGGGTATTAGAGCAAAGCAAAGGTTTTAGGAACTATCACTCATCTATGAAAATTCTACCTGAGTATTCGGCCTGTAGTGAAGAAGTTTATTAAAATTTGTCAAGTCTTTAGCTTCTTAACCTTTTCGATGAAGTGCAACAACCATCAAAATCATTTAAGTAGGATATAACTTATGAAATAAAAAGAAAAGAAAAGAAAATGAAGATAAAAGCATAGTATATCTAGATTTTTTTACATTATAGGAAATATATTAGATCCCTAAGAAATAAAGTGAAAGCATGTGAGAAAAGAATTTGAAATTAAGATATAATAAATTCTTTAAAAAAATCCTTAATTATTATTTACAACCCACCCTCAAACCACTTAAATAGGATGTAAATAGAAAAAATTATAAAAGTAGAATATGTTTGTTTTTATTGCAGCAAACATCTAAAATTTATTTTCATTTGCACTTTAAGCATTATTAGTGAGAATATATAATGAAGAATGCAAATAGACCCCCAAAAAATGAGGTGAAAGTTTGTGGGAACAAAATTTAAAATTAAGATACGATAAATTTACAATTTAGCCTTTTCACACTACTTACCAAGAGGGTCAGTGGAATGAAGATCAGGAAAGAAAATGCACTTATGGATGAGAACGATAGCAATGTTGGAGGAAGCTATGATGTATTGATGGTTGTACGAAGTGAGTTAAGACTAAGAATGCCAGAATTTAAAAATAATATAAAAAGGAAATATATCAAATGCAAGTTTATTACTTACCAAATGATAAAAAATAATTCAAAAAGGAAATAATATTAATGCATATCCTAATTAGAATTGTGAAAACACTACCATCAAATTCAAGTCAGTGCTTTCCTTCTTACACTCATCAAATAAGGGGGAAAACATAATGAACAATCATAGGGTGTTTTTTTATACTTATAGAATTTAAAGATGCTAAAAATGTATATGTAGAAAAAAGAAAAAAAATGTAAATGCACATAAATCTGTAGATTATAAATGGGCAAGTCACTCAATCTATGACAAATATATAAAGAGACACAGAGAGAAAGAGAGATTTAGGGGTCAAGCACAATGTATTAAATCTCAAAGTTTTGCAAACATAGTTGAATTCATCCCTCAAGAAAATAAGCAAACTAAAATTTAATTCAAGGCATCAAGTTGAACAAATCACAAAATGAAAGCAAGAAACATACATAAAAAAAAAACATTAATGCTACCGAAGGCTCCTTGCCCTCAAAATCAACAACCTATAAAGCAAATCAATATATCAACAACATAATGAAAAAGCAATGTTGAATTTCTAAGTGTATTAAAAAGAAAAAAAACTAAGCAATAATATAATTTTACCTTTATATTAAAAAGGGAAATTTTAATTGATTAGAAGAAGAGAGGAGCATTGTGCAACAGAGGTGAGGGTGTGCTGTAAAGAAAGAGAGAAGAGAGGAATTACAAAAGAGAGAAAAGAGAGTGAGGGTGTGCTGTAAAAAAGAGAGAAAGGAAAGGAGAAAGAGAGAATAGGAAAGAAGATAGAAGAGAAGGGTGAGGGTGTGCTGTAAAAAAAGAGAGAATAGGGAAATTATAGAAAGATAGAAGAGAGGGGTGAGGGTGCGCTGTAAAAAAGAGTGAAGAGGCGTGGAGCTTAAGAGGGTTAAGGATGATTTATATAGCAAAAACCTAAACCTACTCAATCATCAGAATTAATGCAATAATCGCAAACCTCAATAGCGACTATTACTCAATCAGTCACCTTTTTCAAGTTTCTATGCAATCGGCGTTAACACTAACAGAATTAATACAATAGTCGCAATTGGGGTGGGCAACTATTACTAGCTTTTTTTATTTTTCCGTTCAATCAACACTGACATGCGGAATAAATGCAATAGTCGCAACTGGGGTGGGCAACTATTGCTGGATTTTTAATTTTCCGTGTAGTCAACACTAATACTAATGGAATTAAAGTAATAGTTCCAACTATTGGGGTGACTATTGCTCAGCCATAAGCCCTAGTTGCGACTTTGTTATTAGTCACCTCTCGCATGTGAGTCTTCGCATATATAATTAACCCCAATATTCACGGTGTATTGCTAATTAATATTTAAAATAATAATATTTTATTTAAAAAAAGCCCATTTCATTAAAATATGTATGTACTTAGGAACTTTTTTCAATATAATAGGTACACTTCTAAGTATAAACAAAATATGCAAAAAAGAAAAAAGACAGAAAATTACAAAGTACTTGGATTGAGATAAAAAATTACATGTTGAATTAAAAAGATTTTTTAATTCAATCTTAATTTTTTTCAAATTTCATAAATACTTGTTGATACCATCAAAATAAAACATCATCAAATGACATATGATAATTTTTTCCTCATAATGGTGTTTGTTATAGAAGTAAGAAATAAGAATTATGTATATAACTTGAATTGTCCAATGATTCTTACAATTTTAATTGGATCCAAATATTGTACAGTTCAAGAATTCGAATATCCAATGCATATAATATATATATATATATCAATTGTGATATTACTATAAGAAAGAAATAATATTATTATAATTCATTTGTTATGAAATTTCATCATAAATAATTCATTGATAAGAAAGAAGCAATATAAGGTAGGTTACGCCAAAAAGAAAAAAGAAAAAACACACACACGGTAGAAAATCAAATCACAAAAACAATAATAATTCATTTCTAAAAAGGAAATGTATAAGATTGTTTAAATTTATGAGATATGGATTGAGTCAAACTCAGTAAGGTTGAAATTGATATTTTATAATCAAATTCAGTTTTAAAATCCAATTCTTAATGGGATTAGAATCTGGCAATGGTACACTTGTAAAAAAGTCAAGACACGAATACAAAATTAGATTATTGATCGGTCGCATGCTATCTTGAATTCAATCCTATTAAGATTTAATTTTAATGACCAACTAGAAATGTTTGAATATACATCTATTCAAATCCAATCTGACATGGTTTATTACAATGGGATCTGGATAGTGGATTATATCAATAAATTTAACAAGATTTGTTTAATATTTGTATATGTAATGAGTTTAGTGAACTATGACACTAATTCTTTTATTTTCTTACTAATATGTAAAATTTATCTTAGAAAATATATTAACACATAGATTATCATTGTTAATGAATCTGTTTATAATATTTTTAAATTCAATAATCTAATTGAAAAATAATTTTCTATATATATTTTTTTAAGATCCATATGTGTAACTGGATCCAATTGAAATATTAAGGATGTGTTTGTTTTGCTTGTTCACATATTCAACTTTCTTGCTTGCAATTCTCAATTTAGTGAGGCACTTGAATATCATTTAGAAACTGAAGGAAGACCTTTAAGACAATTTTGAGAAAACTAAAATTGTCGTTCTTTTATGGAGAGACAACTTCTATGTGCATCATTGTCTAACTCACTACTTATTAGTGTTAAAAATTGTGCACTAGATTATTTTTGACATTAGATGATTGAATTGAATTTGGGCTCAAGGTGTACAATAAATCTCAAGTACAACTGAATTTGAGATTTGGGCTGAAGGTGTACAATTGAATTTGAGATAAAATGCGTACACTAACTGTTTGATTTTATTTTCATGCTTTTATTGCTTTCAGGATTGAAAATATTTTCACTAGGTTTTTATATAAAAATAAAAATATATTTGAATTAGTTATATTTCTATATTTACTACGTATGTTTAGAAAAGAAAATGCATTTATTTTTTGGTGTTTTTCACATGAAAAGATGTAAAATATTAGTAGATTTGAAAATAAATTTTATGGGTATATGAAAAAATATGAAACGTTAGTATGTTCAAAATCAAAATTTAAAAATAAAATAAATTTTACTTCTGATAAAAATTGATAAAACAATATTTTCAGAATTTTAAATAATAGTAAAGATACCATTTGCAAATGAAAACAAACGGGCCTCAAGCACCATTTTTGTTCCCTAAGCCAAATATTTAATTCTGAATCGTCCAAATGTCCATCATATAAAATAAATAAGGTTCAAAGTCATTATTTAAAAACCATGGGTCATCTCCCTTAAGGTTTACATTTTTGTACCTCCCCTCTCATACTATCAAATCAAAAAATTTAAAGAACAAAAATTGACAAAAATTGTATTGAATGATCAAACCCTGGCCTAATATATATGAAAACATTCCATCATTTTGAAAAAGATAATGGAAAGTTACTTTTGAAATACATATATAAAAAATGAGAAATTCAAATTCAAACTTTGAACTGTCTCTAAGTGTATATAAAATATCTTAATTTAATACATGATAAAATATTATATAGTTTAAAAAAGAAATGAGGAACAATATTTTAATTTAAGGCCATCTTCAACAATATAAATAATATTGATTAATTTGTATGAGAATTATAATTTAAAAATTAATGTTTTTTAAATGAATTATTATAAAAAAATGAGATTAAATCAAATTTTATCATCTTCAATTACTAGAAAAAAAATACTATTTTTAATAAGAGAAAACAATGCATATTAATTGAAAAAACTTAGATTGAAATCCGATTTTAAACACAAGTAAAAGATCACTATTAAAATTTAATCCATGTTTACTAAAACGAAGAGTATAAAACTTAATTGTGTATAAAATAAATATATATTTTTGAAAACGTAATAAATTTGTCCACACATATATTATGAATGCAAATATGCAATATGAACAATAAAATATTAGCCCCATATAGGCGACATTGATATTTGGTGCATCATGTTGAGATAATTTTAACCCATGGTGGTAAAACAAAAAATATCTCTCTAAAATTGATATACATGGCCTCCCAAAAATAGCCTAGTAAATACATGTCTTGAAAATAATAAAAAATTACATTGGTTCAAAGTCTACTACATCAATCTAGACAAAAATAAAAAATAGGAATATCGAATTACCACCATCGCCATAAATTATCTCCCATAAAAATATGAGATAATATAAAACAATAAACATTCAATTAACATGAGCACCCAAATGTCAGTGTCTATTCATTCACAATATATAATAATTCATAGCGCATCAAATAAATTTAAATTGTATCATAATTATATAAAAAAATATAATTAATAAAGCATGTAACTCATATTGGATATATTAATCATATAAAAAATAATTTTGCATGCATCCTAACGCAAAAAAAAAAATTCATGCACCCTATGTACAAAAAAATATTTTTACATGCATACCACAAAAACTATTATATAGATTTTGCAGTCAACTATGTCATAAAAGAGTGCAGTGGTCTAGTAATAGTTCACTATCTCAACAACAATCAGCAACCCAAGTTCAAATCCATGTTGGTACAAATTCTCAAATTTTATTTTCAACAACATCAGCCAGAGGCGCCATGTCAGCACGCCACCTAAGTGTGTGCGATACATCACTATATGACACAACAGCCAGTGGACCATGTCAGTACCGGCGCGTTCTCCGGCACCGGCCTTCCGATTCCCGCCACCAAATCAATTTTCAAGCGAGAAAAATAAATTTCTGTCAGAAACTTAAAAAATTCATATTTCACTCATTTTAAGTCCGTTTTTGATGAATTTTATATCGTTTAGAACCTATTTTTATGCTCTACAACATAACATAAAAATTTCATAACAAAAATATCAAAACGTATTTCGATTTTGAGTCTTAAAATATAAACAAGTATCTAATTTTAAATTAAATTTTCTCTCAAACCATTCATCCGTTTTTCACCAAATTTTAACCACGTGATCTACACATTAAGATCAATGTATGGTAAAAAATTTATGCTTTAAAAAAATAATTTTTTTAAAGAATATACACATCCATAAATTCAATCAAATGAAATGGCGAGAACGAGCCATATGGGCTCTGATACCATTGTAAGAAAATTAATCAATAATATAATATGAATCAAATATTCATATAATTAATGTGGATCGGGTATACCTATACGCAATGAATTATCAATCCACGTATCCCGAATCAAGCTTGTCTACCAGCCTCATTTTGATCGAACCATGAACATATCTTTCTCGTTGGTGGTGAATAACTACTTGAGTTATTCACTCAATTACACACCTCAAATCCTTGGAGTCTATGGTGATGCTTCAAGGAAGAACGTAGAGAAAAATCTTAGGAGAGATATGGAGAGAGTTTTGGGAGAATTACATTCCTTCACACACTTTGTTGGATAGGGATTAGAGATATTTATTCCTACTTAAGGTAGAATCCTAGTCCAACTAGGAAACTCAATCCCACTCAAATTGTGGAGACATACAACTAAATATGGATGCCAATTGAGTCAAAGGTCCTAAACCCGATCCAATTTCCAACAAAACCAAAAGAAGAGATTGGCATTTTCCATTTTAGAAGAAAAGACATGAACAACCCATATTTAGCAAATTTACCTTCCTTTGTTATATGGCAGATATAAATTTGACACATCTTCTATAGTGGAACTGATTCGTAAAAAAATACCTTGTGACAGTTTTGTCCACAGAACCAATTATCTTAGGTCAATCCAATGTTCTCATTCTTCCCTTTCATTCATGTCTCATGATCTATTTCCAAGCATTAGTCAGAAAATGTCTCTAAATTTAGTAAATAATAGATAATGTTCATATTCTTCCCTTTCATGCATGTCTCATGATCTATTTGCAAGCATTAGTCAAACAGTGTCTCCAGATTCAGTAAATAATAGGCAACAGGAAAATCTCATAATTCTTTAAAATTAATCATGTCCTCTTGCACATAAAAATGCATACAGAGAGGGTTGAAGGAGAGTGTCAAGTCTCGGGCCCATGGGGTTGAGGTCCGAAAGCGAGACTCATCCTCGTTTTGTGAAAAATGGTTAATCCTAGTTGCTAAAACTGTCCATTATGTCCTCTTAGAATCAACTCCAAATATCCCCACACAACTAATGTGGGATAGTAAAATCACCCCCCATTGGACATACGACGTCCTCATCCCAGTCATTCATAATCTAGGACCGCCACAAGTACATATCCAATAAGACCTCCCATGCTAATAGTATCCCCTAGGGTCAACTTTGATACCATTTGTCACACTTTGGGTCCACGGAGTAGGAGCCCACAAACGAGACCTAGCACCAGGGGCTCCGCTAGCAACTACTTTGTATTCGTTCTTACTTTGTGAAAATTGGTAACATAAGTTGCTAAAGGAGTCTAATGTATCCTCTTATAGACCAGTTCAAATATCCTCATACAACCAATGTAGGATATCCCAGATATATTGATTTTCTTTATAGGTTGTTAAGGAGCCTTCTAGTAGCATCAAATGTTTTTTTGTATATGTTTCTTGCTTTTGTTTTGTGATTTGTTCACCTGGATGCCTCAAATTAAATTTCTAGTCTACTAGTTTTCTTGAGGTTTGAATTCAACTATTTTCTTATATGAAAAACTTTGAGATTTAATACATTGTGTTTGATCCCCAAATCTATCTTTCTCTCTATATCTCTTTATATAATTATCATAGATTAAGTAACCTACCTATTTAAAATATACGATTTTATGTGCATTTACATTTGGTTTCTTTTTGCATATACAAGTTATAGCATCTCTAAATTCTCTAAGTATACACATACCCCCTAATGATTGTTCATTATGTTTTTCCCCTTATTTGATGAGTGTAGAAGGAAAGTACAATAACGATTTGAATTTGATAGTAGTGTTTTCACAATTCTGACCAGGACATGCATTGATTTTATTTCTTTTTTGAAATGTTTTTTATCATTTGGTAAGTAATAAACTTGCATTTGATATAATTCCCTTTTTGTATTAATTTCTAAATTATGGCATTCTTAATCTTAACTCACTTCGTGCAACCATTAATATATCGAAGCTTCCTCCAACATCGCTGTCATTCTCATCCGTAAGTGCATTTTCTTTCCTAATCTTAATTCCACTAGATCCTTTTGGTAAGTAATGTGAAAAGGCTAAATTTTGAATTTATCAAATCTTAATTTTGAATTTTTTCCCACATATGTTCAACCATTTCTTAGGGATCTATTTGTATTCTTCATTATATTTTCTCACCAATAATGCTAAAAAGGGTAAATGAATATAAATTTTAGATGTTTGTTGCAAGGAAAACAAACATATTTTACTTTTATAATTTTTTCTGTTTACATCCTATTTAAATGCTTTTAGGGTAGGTTATAAATACTAATTAAGGATTCTTTTAAAAAATTATTGTGTCATAATTTCAAATCTTTTCACACATGCTTTCACTTCATTTCTTAGGGATTGAATATATTTCTTGTAATGCAAAAAATCTAGATATATTTTGCTTTAATCTTAATTTTCTTTTCTTTTCACTTATTTTTATCATTTCATAAGTTATATCCTATTTAAATGGTTTTGATGGTTGTTGCACCTCAACGATAAGGTTTAGATGCTAAAGACTAGGTAAATTTTAATACATTTCTTCACTATAGACAGAATAATTAGGTGGGATTTTCATAGATGAGTGGTAGCTTTTACACCTTTGCTTTGTTATAATACCCTGTTAAACAGTTACCTCATCCAAAAGCTTAAGATATTACAGTGGGGATTATTTTCTTTTTTTTAATAACTTAAACAATAGTTGAACTATTAGTTTGGTGGCAATTTAAAGGTGAACCTTTTACCTGTCTTTCTTATTTTGTTCAGCGAGGCTACATTTATACTCTTCTATTTACATAGGATGGGGTAAAATGGAAAATATTTTAATTTTGGAGTCAACAAGAGTTAAATTTGTTCAAGCAAATAATTTGAGGATTTCAATAATAATGGTTTATGCAGGATTATTGAATGAATATAGGATTTTGATCGAGGTTTCTCACTAGGAATAAAAAGGATAGTAGTAAAAGATTTGTAAGAAAAAATCCACATATTTACTAAAGAAGAAGGTGTTTTTGCTGTTAGTGTGCCCAATTAAGAATCTAGGAAACTATCTAAAATAGAAGTGCCTAACTTGTTTATAAATAACTCAATATGTTAATTCGACAATATGATCTGCTGGTTTTAGTTTTTATAAAAAAGAAGACTTCCAGATTTACCAATGAATGTTTCACTCAGAAAAGTAAACATGTAAGGAAGCGCATGAGTGTAAGAGGATGTTCAAGGTTATAAGTAGGGAGCTTAAAGATAGGTCCAACACAATCACAGAAAAGAAATCTGTCTACCACTGGACCTAGAACAGTTTTGTCTTGGTTAATTTATTCTAGGGTTGTTTCCCTGAATAAAGTGATCCAATTCCGACATCTAAAAGATGATGTTGTGCTAAAAGAGGGTTTAGTCACTAGAGATGGATTGGTATGCATCTATTATAATAAGATGCTTTCAGTCTCTGAGTTTGAGAGCCATGCTGGTATTAAATCAAAATGGTCGGGCAAGAATCTTGTTACGGAATCTGAGAAGCCACTAGCTTTATGCCAGCTTGCGGCCTGGTCAATAGAGTACAAGGCTAGAAAAGCCCCCCTTGAAACTAGTAAGGTTGATAAGGGTGATATTCTTTGTGGGCTCCAGGTCTTGAAGGTGAGTTGGTGTTGTGTGATAATTGCCCAACTACATTTCATCAAGCATGCTTGTTTGAATAGCTTCGTATTTGTTTTTTTTTCCTAATCTCCATCATGTGTCTTTCTTCTAATGGAATGAGTTTATATCAAGAAATACATTGGAATGAGATTAGCAAAGAAAGCAAATACGAACCTGTTCAAACAAGCATGCCTGATGAAATGTAGCTGGACAATTATCACACAACACCAACTCATCCTCAAGACCATAGAGCCCACAAAAATCATCAACCTCACTAGTCTCAATGGGGCTTTTCTAACCTTGTACTATGCTGACCAGGCCTCAAGCTGGCATAACGCTAGTGGCTACCCAGATTTCATGACAAGATTCATGCCCGACCATTTTGATTTGAAACCAACATGGCTCTCGAACTCAGAGATAGAAAGCATATCATTACAATAGATGCATACAAATCCATATCTACTGACTAAACCCTCTTTCAACATAACATCATCTTTCAGACTCCGGAATTGGATCACTTCTTTCAAGGAAATAACCCTTGAATGAATTAACCATGATAAAACTATTCTAAGGCCAACGACATACCAATTTATTTTTTGTGATTGCATTGGACCTATCTTGGGGCTCCTTACTTGTAACCTGGAACTGCCTCTTAGACTTATGCACTTCCTTATGCGTTTACTGTTCTGAGTCGAACATTCACTAGTAAATCTGGAAGTCTTCTTTTTCATAAAAACTAAAACCAGCAAATCATTATCATAGAATTGACATAGTTCGATTCCAATGATCCACCTGTGTTATCCCCCCTTTCATCCATAGAGTATTCTTCAGCTCTTAAGTTATTCTTAAACAAGTTAGGCACTTCTATTTAAGATAGTTTCCTAGATTCTTGATTGGCCCCACTAACAGCAAAACCACTTTTTTCTTCCGTAAATATGTGGTTTCCTTTACTACTCCCTTTCATTTCCCAATGAGAAACCTCGATTAAAATCTAATATTCATTCAATAATCCTCCATAAACCATCATTGTTGAAATCCTCAAATTCTTTTCTTGAAAAATTTAATTTTTTTTAACCCAAAAATTAAATTTCCTCACATTTTACTCCCTTATATGTAAATAGAAGAGTAGAAATGCAGCCTCGCTGAACAAAACAAGAGGGACAGGTAAAAGGTTTACCTTTGAGTTGCCACCAAACAAATAGCTGAACTACTGTTTAAGTCATTCAAAAGATGAAAATTATCCCCTCCTTAAAATCTTAAGCTTTTGAATGAGGTAATTGTTTAATAGGGTACATGAAAGGTTTTAGAGGCTACCACTCATCTAAGAAAATTTCACCAGAGTATTCTGCCTGCAGTGAAGAAGTGTATTAAAAATTATGTGGTCCTTAGCATCTTAACCTTTTCGATGAGGTGCAACAACCATCAAAACCATTTAAGTAGGATATAATTTATGAAATAAAAAAAAGAAAAAAATGAAGATAGAAGCACAATATATCAAGATGTTTTTTTCATTATAGGAAATATATTAGATTCCCAAGAAATGAAGTGAAAGCATGTGGGAAAAGAATTTAAAATTAAGACATAATATTTTTTTTTGAAAAAATCATTAATTATTATTTATAACCCACCCTCAAACCACTTAAATAGGATTTAAAAAAAAATAAAAGCAAAATATGTTTGTATTCATTGTAGCAAACATCTGAAATTTATATTCATTTGCACTTTATACATTATTAGACAGAATATAATGAAGAATACAGATAGACGCCACGAAATAAGATATGGGAACAAAATTCAAATCTAAGATATGATAAATTCACAATTTAGCCTTTTCACATTACTTACCAAGAAGATCCAATGGAATTAAGATCGAGAAAGAAAAATGCAGTTATGGATGAGAATGGGAGTGATATTGGAGGAAGCTCCGATGTAATGATGGTTGTACGAAATGAGTTAAGACTAAGAATGCCATAATTTAAAACTTAATACAAAAGGGAATTATATAAAATGCAAGTTTATTACTTACCAAATGATAAAAAATAATTTAAAAATGATATAAAATCAATGCATGCCCTGGTCAGAATTGTGAAAACACTACATTCAAATTCAAATTGATACTATCCTTTCCTTCTTACACTCATCAAATAAGGGGAAAACATGATGAACAATCACAGGGGTGTGTGTATACTTACAGAATTTAGAGATGCTAAAAATTGTACATGCAGAAATAAACCAAATGTAAATGCACATAAATCTGCAGATTATAAATGGGCAGGTCACTCAATCTATGACAAATATATAAAGAGACATAGAGAGAAAGAGAGATTTAGGGATCAAGCACAACATATTAAATCTCGTAGTTTTGCAAATAAGAAAATAGTTGAATTCATCCATTAAGAAAATAGTTGAATTCATCCATCAAGAAAATCAGCAGACTAGAAATTCAATTTGAAGCATTGAAGTGAACAAATCACAAAACGAAATGAAGAAACATACAAAAAACAAACTGATGATGCTACTAGAAGGCTCCTCACCCTCAAAATCAACAACCTATAAAGCAAATCAATATATCAACAACATAATGAGAATCCAAGTGTACTAAAAAGAAAAAAAAAGTAAGCAATAATTTTACAATTTAAATTGATTAGAAGGAGAAAGGGGTGGATTTTTCAAAACAGGTGAGGGTGTGTTTTAAAGAAAAAGAGAAGAAAGGGATTACAAAAAGAGAGAAGAGAGGGTGAGGGTGTGTTGTAAAGAAGAGAGAAGAGGGGAATTACTAAAAGAGAGAAGAGAGGAAGAGGGTCTGCTATGAAAAAGAGGAAAATCGAGAAAGAGAGAAGAGGCGAATTATAGAAAGAGAGAAGAGAGGGTGAGGGTGTGCTGTAAAAAAATAGTGAAGAGGGGTGGAGCTTAAGAGGGGTGAGGGTGGTTTATACTGTAGAAACCTAAACCTACTCAATCGTCCAAATTAATGCAACTGTCGCAAACCCAATAGTGACTATTGCACAGTCGGTCAGCTTTTTCAAATTTTCATGCAATCAATGCTGACACTGACGGAATTATTGCAATAGTCGCAACTGGGGTAGGTGACTACCACTGGCTTTTTTAATTTTTCATGTAGTCAGTATCACTCACATACTAACTAAATACAATAGTTGCAACTAGGGTGGGTGACTGTTACTAGTTTTTGCAATTTTCCGCACAATCAGCGCTTATAAAAATAGAATTAAAGTAATAGTCATAACTGGGGTGGGCGACTATTGCTCAGTCATAAACCCTAGTTGCGACTTTGTTATTAGTCATCTCTCACATGTGCTTCTTCATATATATAATTGAATAACCCCAAATCCAGTGTTTGTTGCTAATTAATATTTAAAATAAAATACTCTTTTAAAAAGCCCATTTCAATATAATATGTATATACTTAGGAAACTTTTTCAATATAATAGATACACTTCTAAGTATAAACAAAATCAAGAAAATTATTACATGTTGAATTACTAAAAATAGTTATTTGGGAGAGAGTAATTAGGTTTTTTAAGATAATCTTAATTTTTTTTCAAATTTCCTAAATATTTGTTGATACTATCAAGATAAAACATCATCAAATGACACCGATGATAATTCTTTCCTCATAATGGTGTTTGTTATAGAAGTAAGAAATATGAATTATGCATATAACTTGAATTGTCCAAGGATTCTTACAAATTTAATTGGATCCAAATATTGTACAATTTCAAGAATTCGAATATACAATGCATATATATATATATTAATTATAATTTTTCAATAAGAATGAAATAAAATTATTGCAATTTGTTAGTCATGAAATTTCATCATAAATAGTTCATTGATAAGAAAGAAGCAATATAAGGTAGGTTACACCAAAAAAGAAAAAACACACACACATACACGCACGGTAGAAAATCAAATTACAAAAACAATAATAATTCATTTTTAAAAGGAAATGTATAAGATTGTTTAAATTTATGAGATATGGATTGAGTCAAGCTGAGTAAGGTTGAAATTGATATTTCGTATTCAAACAAGATATTCCTAATCAAATTCAATTTTAAACTCGAATTCTTAATGGGATTAGGATCTAATAATGATACACTTGTAAAAAAGTCAAGACACGAATACAAAATTAGGGTTATTGATCGGTCACATGCTATCTTGAATTCAATCCAATTAAGAATTGATTTTTGTGACCAACTACTAATCGAATCAAAATCAATTAGAAATATTTGAATATAAATCTATTCAAATGCAATCTGACATGGTTTATTACAATGGGATCTGGATAGTGTATTTTATCGATAAATTTAATTGAAATTGACTAATTTTTGTATGTATAATGAGTTTAACGAACTATGACACTAATTCTTTTATTTTCTTACTAATATGTAAAATTTATATTAGAAAATATATTAACACATAGATTATCATTATTAATGAATTATTGATTTTATATTTTCGAAACACATAAGTCTTATCTATTTAATATATTTTTAAATACAATAATCTAATTGAAAAATAATTTTCTATTTATTCTTTTAAGATTCATATAAGTATTTGGAAAATATTAAGGACATGTTTGCTTTGCTTGTTCACATATTAAACTTTCTTGTTTGGAGGTCTTTATTTAGTGAGGCACTTGAATATCACTTAGGAATTGAAGGAAGAACTTTGACATGATTTTGACAAAACTAAAATTGACACATTCTTTTCAGATGGAGACACAAATCCTATGTGCATCATTGTCAGATGAAGACTGGAACTTGGGTTATCAAAAAAAATAAAAAAATAGTGCACTAGATTATTTTTTACATTAGATGACTGAATTGAATTTGGATGAGGATGTACACTAAATCTGAAGCACAATTGAATTTGAGATAAATGTGTACACTAATTGTTTGGTTTCACTTTCATGTTTCTAATATTTCAAGGATTGAAAATATTTTCACTAGGTTTTCGTGTAAAAATAATATTTGAATTAGTTATGTTTCTATGTTGACTATATAGGTTTAGAAATAAAACTATATTTATTTTATTATATTTTCTGCACAAAAAGACGTGACATATTAGTAGGTCTGAAAATGAGTTTGTAGATGCATGAAAAAATGCAAAACGTTAGTATATTTAAAAATAAATTTTATAAATGAAAACAAATTGTAATTCTATGAAATTGGGTAAAATAAATGTATTTTTAGAGTTTTAAATAGTAAAACATGGAAATATACCCTTTGGAAATTAAAGCAAACGAGCCTCAGGCACCATTTTTTTTCCTTTGCCAAATATTTAATTTCGAATTATTCAAATATCCATCATATGAATCAATAAGGTTAAAACTATCAGTCATATTTTTTGAATCATCATTAAAAAACATGGGTTATTTGTATCAATCTCCCTTAAGGTTTGAATTTTTGTACCTCTCTTTTAATACTATCAAAATAAAAATTCTAAAGAAAAAAAAATCATGTTGAATGACAAATCCCTAGCCTAATATATATGAAAACAATCCATCATTTTAAAAAAGTTAATCAAAAGTTGATTTTGAATTTGAAATATAACAAATGGAAAATCCAAATTCAAACTTTGTACTCTCTTTAAGTGTACAAAAAATATCTTAATTTAACACATGATAAAAATTATATAATTTAAACAAGAACTGAGAGACTAAAATTTAATTTAAGGTCATCTTCAACAATATAAATAAAATTGATTAATTTTTATGAGAATTATATTTTAAAAATTAAAGTTTCTTAATTGAATATCATAAATAAAATTGAGATTAAATCATTTTTTTATCCTCTTCATCCTCTTTGATAACTATTAATAGCTATCTCCTCAAGCAAAATATGGGCTTCATTTGAGGTCTTAGACATCAAAGTCCCACCTGCGGCAGTATCTATTATGGTTCAAGTTTGTCTGTTCAAACCATTGTAAAAGTATTGTACCTACTGCCAATTCTCATAACCATGTTGAGACACCTTTTTAGAAAATCTTTAAACTTCTCCCAAGCTTCATATAGTGGCTCAAAATCTTGTTGGCAGAATTGAGCTATGTCACTCTTGAGTGGAAGTGTCTTGCTTGGTGGAAAGTACTTAGTAAGGAATTTTTGTGTCAAGTCATTCCAACTCAGTATGCTATATGGTGCAAAACATTGTAACCACAACCTAGCTTTTTCCTAGAATGAGAATAGAAATAAACAAAGTCTAATGGCATCGTCGAGAAAATATTAATTTTAATTGAGAAAACACTGCGTACTTATTGAAAAAACTTAGATTTTGAAATGCATAGATTTTAAACAGGGATAAATTTACTTTTGGTCCCCCCAAGTATACCTCAATTTCAATTTTGGTACCCCATGTTCCAACCTCATCAAGACTAGTCATCAACGTTTCACTTTTTAATTAAAATTAATCCCCTCGATTAATTGACCATTGCAACAGATTTGGGGGAATTTTAGCGCCATTGAAATAGAAAAAAGGATGGATTTCCTTCTCACCCATTCAGCTACATTCTTGTCCAAAGCCCTCACATTTCAACATTCCACAACAAATAAGATTTTCAGCTTCATCTTGGAGGAAAATGAGGAGGTACCATTCAAGCTATTCTAACACAACTATAGCTTCCTTCAATAATGATGTGCCAATAGAAATTATGTATTGTCGGGGTGGAATAGAGCTTCCATTGAAGACTTATTGGACAAATAACAATCCAGGAAAAATATTTTGGTCATGCCCAATATATGGGGTAATTTTCTTGCTCTTTAATAATTTTTTATTAAAAATTGCACTAATTATATTTTTGGCTTTGATAGAAAAGAGAGTATTGTGGAGCATTCAAATGGTTGGATCCTGAAATGTGCCAAAGGTCCAAACAAGTTATTCCTAGGTTGCTGATAAAGATGAGCATACTGGAAGACGAAATAAATGAAAAAAATATTAAAGAGAAAAAAAAGTGAAAGTTGAATTGAGAATGTCAAAACGGTGGAAAGAATTCTGAAAAATCAAGCCAATGCATCCAAGAGAAAAAATAGATGTATGGCAATTATAGTTGCAATTGTAATTGGAATTGTATTGAGTCTAGTGGCAGTGTTGATTGGCCTTGTGGCCATAGAAGACAAGAATCTTGTACTAGGAAAAATAGGATATTTGCCACTAAAAAAAACTATATGAGGATTATCAATAAATCGATATTCAATTCCAGTAATATTAACACATTAACACTACATAACATCTAACATTTTCAATTTTCAAACACTTCTAACATTAACATCCAAATATAAACATTGAAAACATCCAAACAAACTCCATGTTATCATCATTCACACATGATAAATTCCTTCATCTAAAAAAATACAAATTCCAACAAGTTACAAATACTGCATCTCCACAAATGCATACAACACAACAAAGTGCAGATGATTCAGACTGGAATCAGCCAACATAATCCAAATTACAAGCTTTAAAGTTACAAAGTTCATAAATAACGGGAGTCTCATTTCCACGCCCACGCCCACTCCAACGGAGTAAAAATCAATAAATAGAATACAAATCAATTTTTTGGCACAGTCCCACTCCAACTACCACTAGCTCTCTCCTTTGATGCTCTTCTTATGGCTTCACCTTCAATAGTAGCTCTTTGATTTGGCATAGTATTAAAATTCATTCCTCCTCTCACAATGACTGGAGTATTAACCTTTGATGGTTGAGTGACCTATATAAAAATGAACTATTAATAATTAGTGCTTGGTAATTGAAAAGGAATAATGAGTCATTGATTAAAACTAAGCATACATTCTCACATTTAATGATGAAACCTCATTTGAGTTGCCCCCTATATTAACTCCCACTTTGTTAGACATTGGATTTCTATTAACCTGAAAAATAAAATATAACCGAAAAAATTAGTCATTTACATAGTTAGTACATTATAACTCATAAAATATAAATAGTCATGAAAAATTAACATACAAGTAATTGTTCTCCACCATGAATAATTTTTAAAGTAAAATATGTTTATTTCCCAATTGGATCTACAAAAACAAACAATTAAAATAAATACAATTAGATGGCTCAATCAGAATACCACCATTTAACAATTAAAACCCTATATTAAGTTACATAACAACCATAAAATTAACACAATCAGAATACAACCGTTTAACAACATTTAACAAAATTAAAAGAATACAAGAAAATTAACAACCTATTAATAAACTTACAATACCAAAAAAACCCAATCAAAATTTAACAAAAATATCTAAAATTAGCATACGAAAACCCACAAAAATATAGTTTATAACCAACAAATAAATTCTAAAATAATAGCATAAGAAATACCACAAAAACAGCTAATAACATGCAAAATACATTTTTTCTGCACTTAGAAAAAAAGTATTATATGCAAAATACACACACAAAAAAAAAAATGAAGAACATACCTACTGCAGTGTAGCCTGCAATCTGTCCTTGCATTTTCTCTCCATGGAATCTTTAATTTTTGTTGCAATACACCTCGGTTTGGCTGATTAGTTAGTGAGTAGGGCTTTGGGATTTTTTGGGATTATGGTTGAAAGAGAAAAATTGAGGATTTGGGAGTCAGTCCTTCAATTTCTGCTGCAACACACCTCAATTTGGCCAATTAATTCTTGACTAGGTTTTAGAATTTTTCATGATTATGATTGAAAGAGGGAAATTGGCGATCCTAAGGTTAGTAGTTGGAGATGCAGCCCTAATATAACTTTTTTCCCTTCCAAAATGCTAGCACGTGACACACACATGGTGATTTTCGTTAGTTTTGGATGGATAGTTAACGGAGGGGACCAATTTTGATTAAAAAGTAAAACACTGGTGTCCGGTTTTGATAAGGTCGGAATTTGGGGTACCAAAATTGAAATCAAGGTATACTAGGGGGATGAAAAGTGAATTTATCCAATTTTAAACAATTAAAAGATTACCATTAAAGCTTAAGCCATATTCAATAAAAAAAAATAGAAGAAATTAAATTGTGTAAAAAATAACTATATATTTTTTAAAATATAAAGCGAGGTCATCTCCCAAATACAAAATTTGAATAAACAAATGAGTTCTAAATCTGCATTATGAAGATAAAAAATATAAAAGATTTATAATTTTTTGTGAAAAATAATGGATTCAAAATAGCTCCTTTTGTTTTTTTCTTAAATATAAGATTTTAATGTATAATAAAATTTTGAAATCATTTCAAAAATTACGCATTTGAATTTTGTAATATTTACAATTATAAAAACAATAAATGTTTTGTATGTATAAAAATTTAATACACACTCTTTATGCCACTGAAAAGAACTTAAAAATTAAAGCATGGAATCAACTCATTATTTTTTTATTTAATCTATAATCTTGGTAAAAACCACAAAACATAAATTTTGATGTCATTCATTTTTTTTTCTTAAAAAAAGTTATGCTAGTATTTTGAAAATTATTTTTCCCTAAAATGTATAGGGATACGGTATTTTGGTTATTAAATAGAATATCAATTACATCTTTGACCAAATAATACTAGAAGAAAGGTCTTTGACAACTTCCTAACCTCTACGGAAGTAAATAAATTATATTGTATTTTTTTAATCACAATCAATATCAACAAAAATAGACAATTCTTCATTTCTATTGACTTTGCTTTAATTTAGATAAAGTCCACAGACCATATATAGCTAAGGGGTATGATCATGCATATGATGGCGATCATGGAATATGCTTTTATGAATTTAGTATTAAAATGTTCTATGTCAATGATAATTGAGATGAGACATCAATTATTCCATTAAGGCTTGCGCATATGAAGTAGGCATGCAAGGAGGATGCCTCGTTCCATGGGCAGTGGTGTAGAGACGTTAGTAAGTGTATGTGGGTGCTTTTTAGGGAACAAGTACATTGAACAGCCCCTTCCAAAAATTCCTAATTGGAAACTATGTTGTCGAACAAGAAATTTCCTCGTTACAATAGTGCAAGATTAGTACTTTGACTTGAGGCACCATTGTAATCCTGTATATGGTTTGTTGTCCTTTGATTTATTCTGCAATTATAGAACAATCACAAAGGAAATATTTTAAGTGCAATATAATCATGTATGGAGGTTAATGAATGACCAACAAAAGATCCATTATCTATCTAGAAATAATGGAATCTCCTAACTTTTACACGGTACTTGATTTGTAAATCCTTGGTCAAGGTTTGATGAAAGTTAGATAATAGTTTTCTAATTTCATCATGGAGTCAAGTAACTAAAAATGGATACATAGTTATTATGCTAATATAGTTTCAACTAATAATCTATAACCTAAGAATAATTGAGAGATTAGTTGATGGAATTACCTTACTTGCTAGATATTCATACTGGAAAGGTTCACTACCTTCACCTATATCTAGGTCTAGCGTGTTGCTAGACACTAATCATGATTTTTGGGTTCTTAAAATTAAAGAGTTAATTAATTAAATTAATTAATCAAGACACTTTAATTCTTCAACTAAGTCTTAATAGTTGTGAGCTCACCACTGGCATATTGGTGAATCTAGGGGTCACACACAAATTTGCAGAAATCTATTTCTCTTTTAGAAATTATCTAAATATTGGATTAGATTAATTATAATTAATTAATGGGCTCAAATTAATTCAAATATTTAATTAAATCAGCTAATTGATAGATTAATTAATTAAATCTAATTAGATTATGGACCCCAATTGGAATAAATTCATTAATTGATTGGATCAGTTAATTAAATGAACCTAACTAATTCGTGAGACAAATTAAAATTATTAAGACTAAATTAAATTGGATCTAGTTGAGTCTATGCCCAATTGGTGTGGACTTGTAGAAAGTCCATGGGATTAAATAAGATTTAATTCTAGCATTTAATGGAATATAGTATGAACAAAAATTTCACCCTAGGAGTTGGAGATAAGGAAAGTGTTTGAGAAATGGTAGAAGATAACAAGGAAGTTGACTCTCATTTGAAACGGGATAAAGGGACTAAAAGGGAATTTTTCCTACAGATTTTTGAGTGTCTTTTGAGTAAGAAAAGAAAAGTGTCTATATGTTTCCTCCTCCAATCAGCAAAAAATCATACCCTCTCCTTATTCCTCCTTTTGAGTAAAATTATTATATTTTTTACCAAAATCTCCCAATTTTATCTGCCACTTCTATAAGGTTTTAATTCTTATATTCAAAGGTTGAATCAAGAATTAAATCACATACACCAAATACACAAAGGTGTGTTTCTATTCCACATATTGAGTTTTTGGATGGAATTGTCAGATTTGCTTCTACTAGCATAGAAATAATCGTGTGTGGACATTCAGGGTGTGCATACACTTAGAGAGATAACACATGGGATATGAAACATTTCTTATTAAATGGGTTCCATGAATTTGTTCATGGAGAGATAATGACTTGAGTCGTTTCAATCCCTACATCAACTGGTGTGCTTCGAGTATAAATTCTGAATTTATACTTGCATTATACAGGAAAAATAAAAAACGCAAAATTGATCAATTACATTTAATTTGGGATATGATTTATTGCATATGATATATGTTTATTTTCAATTGTTGAGAATTTTTTAAGTTCTGTTGCATTAAGTATCCCCGTATTTTTGCAAACCCAACATGATGTTGTTGACGCTATTATGTATATTTGTTTGTAGTAAAATAATGGTTGTCCATATTATTTTTCGTAGTTCAATAATGTAGTGGTTTCTTAGGATAATACAATAGATTCCTTGTAAGATGACTTGATAGCATGTTAATTTAGTATCTTTCATCAAAGACTTGTGATGAAAGAAATGTTTTTTACACTTTAAATATGTGCATCTCATATAGTTTTTGAATAATCAAATATTTAATACTTTATGGTACTTCTTTTAATAAGTTTGCTTAAATTATTAACTGTCTTAGCATTGGAACTTATTCAATCTTTAGCTAATATCAATTATTATTCTTTTTTTATTAATTTTTTTTAAAAAATTTAAGGACTAATGATTATGCTGATTTTTTTATTTGTACTTTTCAAGATTCATTAGAATTTATTAAGTATGTTGAGTTTGCATGATCCAAGGATGTGAAACATAGAAAAAATTTAAAATTTTAAAACCAACACAATAAATGTGAATAATTACATCAGGAAACTCATGCGATTGATCGAATTATGAGCTTTACTATCTAGTGTGGGAAAGTTTCAGAAAATTTACCTGCATTACACTACGGCTAATGTAGGAATTGAAACGATTCAAATTATTATCACACGATGAATAAATCTCAAAGTTCTTCAAACCAAACTCCTTTTATTGAAAATTAATTTACTTCTAGGACCTCCTCTAATGGTATCCACACCTTAGGAACTTTTATGAGTCTCGAATTTGTGCTCGTAAATTCAAATTCAGATTTCTACACTAGAATTTAGGAATGTAGTTTAACTCTTAATTCAACAAGGTGAAGAAAGAATTAAAAAAGATGGAAACTTTTTAATAGAATAAGAGAACAAGAAAAGAACAAGGAAGTGGACGATTTTGGAGAGCTCAAGTGGCCAAATTCTTGTGTTCAATAGAACAATTCATTCGGCCATTGGGTGGGTAGGGGGGTGGGGGCAATGTGTTATCACTTCTTCAATCCTAATCCTATTAGATATATATCTCGTTCCTTTGTTATGTCATCTCTTTGTCTCTACCTAAAGTTACAAGTCTTCGATTTTCTCATTAAAACTCTTAACAGACCTCCTACGAGCCCATTAACCCTTTGGCTTGTACTCTAATTAATTTAATTAAGATCATTTAATTGATCTCCATCAATTAGAAAAGTCTAATTGAATTAATTAATCCAATCAATCAATTAAATGATTCCAGTTAAGCATCCTATCAAGCATGTCACTACACCGATGCTTATGGAATAAGGCATCCTACTTAAGAGTTTGCATCGCATATGCAAGTATCAATGGGACCATTGATGTCATATCTCAATGACCCTTGACTTGGAATGCTTTAAGACCAAAGCCATAGAGACATATTCTATAATCGCCATCATATGTGCAACCATGTTCTATAGTTATATTTGGTCTAAGAACTTCACCTAATTCTTATAGTGGTGAATTCTAGATAAAGATTACCATTAATTGATACCAATATGAAAAAGATTGTTTCTATAAAAGTGTAAAAACTACCAAACCAATTAGCTCATTGGACAATACACTAACAATCTCCCACTTGCCTTAGAGATAATTACCCTTGTATTAAGGCCCATCTTGTCAAGATACTCTTCAAATACTGTCTAAGGGGTTGAATGAGTAACTATGCTATATTTTCGACCGAGGTAATTCTTACTACAAGCTATGAGAACAAAAAACCTGCTATTCTATTATTTTCTCTAGTAGGAATTAGCAATAACTATTATCCTATGGTAGGTTGAAATTTATGCATTCATTCTATTGATATCCTTTTATAATATTGTATTTAATTATAAATGTCTCCATTATTTTATTCAAATTTCATCACTCTCAAGATGGCAATTCGAAAAGCCTTATTTTCTAGTGGGATTGAGGTCCAATTAGTATTGTCATCCACCCCAATTTTTTGGACCCATGTACAACATTAAAAGGTGGTTAACATAATGACGATTGCATCCCCATGCAATCGTCAAGCTATTTTACCTCAACTTTCTCATATACTCCAATTTTATGAGCCTATATGGTACTTATGTCAAATGAGACCCATCAAACATCTATATTAATGAAATATTTAAATATCCCATGACTCGTGACCAACACTTAACATCGCATTACATGGTCATCTCCATGCGAGTAATGATCACATCTTTCCATCCTTAGCATATCATACAACTCGTGGCCAATGTGCTAAATGCATTACAAGTCTCATGTCATATACTATTGATGTAAGGCATAGATAATTGGGTCCAACTCATCAACTTTTTAATCATGTTTATTTAATCTTCACTAATCTAATGGCGACAAGCATACATCATAAGGAAAATATTAAATAAACCAACCTTGCATCACCTACATTCTAAAATAAAGGGATGATCATGGGCCTTTAATCCTATGTGATCCACTCGAGCCAAAGTGGATTAAAGTCAATCTAAGGGTGATAATTAAAATAAAAATACACCTATCTATTACATAAATATATCTTATACATTCATGGGCTTCATTTCCAACTTTTCCTCTATCTTCATTCCATCTTCTCATAATTTTTGCCGAATTACAAAAAGATAAATCGCACCTCCTAATTCTACTCTCTTTATATTTGAAATACTACAAGAAATCTTAGAATAATTCCAATAGGAGTACATAGGAGGGAGATAGAATTATATTCAGAATAAAAACTAGATAAAGATGTGTCTCACGGGCCTCATTTTAATTAATGACGAGATATGTATAAAATTAAACCAATCACATTGGTCTAGGCTACATGATCATTCATCAACAACATGCTTAATACATAATCATCATATGTAAATTTACCAATTACATTATATCTTATCATTCAAATTTGGGATTTAAATTTTGATTTTTCAAGAAAAATGATTTTTCATAAATTAGAATTAACATTTAAGTATTTTTATATAACAATTAGCAATGAGACAGGATGGAGCAGTAACCTAAGGTAGCTACCTATCGGGTGGCAGGGTGACTAGCAGTCTGGCTGTGTACATGAGGGGCTGCTTGAGGCACTCGTTGTGTGCCCTGGTGCCCACACGATTAGCACCCATTAGGTGCCTAAGTAGCCTAACCAACTGGTGGGTTGGGCACCTACACACTTGGGACCCATTAAGTGCCCATGTGTCTACCAACCCACACATGGAGTAGCTGGCGCCCATACTTCGGGTGATGGATGCCTTGGCTGACTACCCAACAGTCTCCCCGACGTTAGGCGTTCTATTGGTTTTTCATGATGACGACTACCGGCATTCCACCCGACTTCACACGTTGGGTAGTCTCATTTCTTAAAATATTTTAACAATTAAAATGATAAACATAATTAGTCCTAAATAAATAAATAATTTAAAAAATCAAACACACATATGATTATTTAATTCAACACATAAATTTAAATAAATGTAATTATGAAGGTATTAAAAATGCATAAACAGACTCTGATACCACTGTTAGGTTCACACGTTCCTGGGATGCAACACATAGTAAAAATTTAAAAATTTAAAAACACAACAATTGAGGTTCTTTACATCCCAGAACCCATGCAATAGATATTGAAATATTTAAATTGTTATCCTATGATGAACGAATCTCCAAGTTCTTCAAAGCAAGCACCTTTGATTGAAGATTGATTCGCTTTTAAATCTCAATTATTATTCTTCTAATGGTATCCACACCTTATAAATTTTCATGAATTCAAATTTATGCTATTGAATTTGAATTCTGATTTTAACACTAAAATTTGAGAGTGTATTTTAATAGTGAAGAAAGAAATAAACTAACATAAAAAAGGTGAAATCTTTTTGAAGGGATAAAAGAACAAAAAAAAAAGGAAGGAAGTAGTACTCCTTTAACCCTAATCTTATTATGTTTGTATCTCTTTCCTTCCTTATCTCATCTCTTTATTTCTAATTAAGAATAGAAGTCTTTGACTTTTTCATCTAAATTCCTAAGGAGACTCCTACAAGCCCATCTACCATTAGACTTGAACTCTAATTATTTAATTAAGTCTATTTAATTGATCTCATCAATTAAACAAGCTTAATTCAATTAGTTAAATTGTTCCACTTAGGCATCCTAATCAAAGTAAACACAACTAAATAATTATATTATTTAATTGGATAATTGGATAGCTTGTAGTTATGGGTTTTAAGTTGATCTCCTCCTTTTTTAGGTTCTTGAAGAGTTTTATATAGCCTTTCAAGGTTCCTTAAAGGCTCCTAAGAGCTTTTAAAGGACTATTAGTGCTAGATTCTTTGTATAATACTAGCCTTCTAGACCTTGTTCTCAATCGTCCTAGAGGCTGGAGCGAGGGTCAATGCTTTACTTTGGTTCACCTCTAGAAAGGGCCTGAAGACCCTATTTTCAGGTATGGAGCCACCTTCTTCATCTGGAATGCCCCCTTTTCATTTTCTCTAAGGAGCGGTATTCATGAGTTCCTCGCTTTTAGGCTGCGAGGAAACAAACATATTTTGCTTTTATAATTTTTTCTATTTAAGTCCTATGTAAATGCTTTGAGTGTGGGTTGTAAATAATAATTAAGGATTTATTTTTAAAAAAATTATTATGTCTTAATTTCAAATTCTTTTCCCATATGTTTTCACTTCATTTCTTGGGGATCTATTATATGTCATGTAATGCAAAAAATCTAGATATATTCTGCTTTTATCTTTATTTTCTTTTCTTTTTATTTTTTTTATTTCATAAGTTATACCCTATTTAAATGGTTTTTATGGTTGTTGCACCTCATCGATAAGATTAAGATGCTAAAGAGTAGACAAATTTTAATACACTTCTTCACTGCAGGCAGAACACTTAGGTGGAATTTTCATAGATGAGTGGCAACTTCTACAACATTTGCTTTGTTTTAATACCCTGTTAAATAATTACCTCATCCAAAAGCTTAAGATTTTACAGTGGGGATAATTTTAATCTTTTTAATGACTAAAAGAATAGTTGAACTATTAGTTTAGTGGAAATTCAAAGGTTAACCTTTTACCCGTCCCTCTTATTTTTCTTAGCGAGGCTACATTTCTACTCTTCTATTTACATATAAGGGGGTAAAATAGAAAACATTTTAATTTTTGGAGTAAAAAAAGTTATATTTTTTCTAGCAAATAATTTGAGGATTTCAACAATGATGGTTTATGCAGGATTATTAAATGAATATTGGATTCTGATTGAGGTTTCTCATTGGGAATAAAAAGGATAGTAGTAAAGGATTTCTGAGAAAAAATCTATGTATTTACCGAAGAAAAGGCTGGTTTTGCTGTTAGTGGGCCTATTTGAGAATCTAGGAAACTATCTAAAATAGAAGTGCCTTTCTTATTTAAGAATTACTCAATAGCTGAAGAATACTTATTGGATGAAATGGGTGGTGGCACAAGTGGATCAGTGGAATCGAAACTATGTTAATTCTATGATAATGATATGCTAGTTTTAGCTTTTATCAAAAGGAAAACTTCTAGATTTACCAATGAATGTTCCATTTAGAACAGTAAACATGTAAGGAAGTGCATGAGTTCAAGAGGCAATTCCAAGTTACAAGTAGGGAGCCTAAAGATAGGTCCAACGCTAATCACAAA